>NDXB01011678.1:0-18179 GCA_002631895.1 Agapornis roseicollis | reverse complement strand
AAGGCCAGGTTGGCTGAAGCCTTGGGTGCCATGGTTTAGTGTGAGGTGTCCCTGCCCATGGCAGGGGGTTTGAACTGGATGATCTGAAGGTCCTTTCCAACCCGAACTATTCTATGATTCTGTGATGGTGACGATGTTCTTTGTAATTTGTCTCTCAATATACTTTTGCATTGTAATTTTAAAATGTATGTGGCATGAAATTTATTTCCACAGTGATTCAGATGACAGTAGAAAAGCTTTTGTACCTCTGAAAGAATGGCATCTCACATGGGGTACCTTGGTCAGGTAATGGTGTTGAAACTCATATGTTTTGCCTCACAGTAAATAGTAGCAGGAATAAATATCTCTGTTCTTAAGAACCCATGCTCTTACTTCTCTCAATTGCTTTCAGATTTCATTAAGTATAGGTGGATTAAAATGTAGGAGATTATGATCAAGCTTTGAAACACTATTCTTTTTTTAACCTCAGTGAAAAGGGAAGCTGTTAAACTGCTTCCTTTTCACCTGAAGCCTGAGAAAGAACAGAGATTATTCTAACATTTTAGAATGCTGTCAGGAGATTTTTTTGCTCCAGACTTCAGTCACTTGATACTTATTCTTGAGAGACTTTTTTATCCACTTGGTCGTCATGGTGGCTTTTCCTCAGAGGAAAACGTTAAGCAGTTTTGACTTCTTATGCAGTCAAAAAATAAAGGATCCTTCCTTTCCTGCTGCAATTAAGGGTGTAGTTTCCATTTTAAAGGGCTTTTAAAGCAAGATCATTAGAGGTGGAGTTGAAGCTTTTTGGATTTTAAATTGATTCTTGAAACTCAATGTTAAGAGTCCAGTGATTCATAACATCTCATTTTGTGGCTGTGTTGGTGTTGGCTGTGTTAAGTATGTAAGCAGCAAAGCACACAGCTGGTACTTGAGCGAGTAGCAATGCAGATAATGTGATCAAGCAACAAGATGAACCCACAGCAAGCTTAATGTTGAAGTGTAAAGTTAGCACCCTCATAGCTATGGTCTGTAGTTTTCTCCTGCATTTGTGTAATAAAGGTCACTTTTTAGAGAGAGTCACTTGGACATGACACGATGCAGAGTGCTGTTTATTCAGATGCATTTTTGTGCCCTTTCAGGTCTCTGCAGTGAGCTCGTGATAGTCACTACCAGTGTTTCTAGACAGAAGTGATGAAGGGTTTTTCTGTTTGGCTCTCTGTTGCCCTTTGATAACCTGATCTTTGAGGGGAGAAAATAAGTGCAGTGAAGAATTAAAGAGGAAAGCGGAATTGCTTCAATAGAGGACAGCTCTTGCTCTACATCTGGCAGTGCTGAGCCACTTTGATTCGAGACAGATAGGTGTGTGCACGAGGTCCTTGTTGGTCATGCAGAAGCAGCCCCTGAGCCCCCCAGGGACAGCCCTGCACAAGGTGTGGAGCATGGGGGAGAAGGAAAGGAAAGAAACTTGGTTTTGGTCCCCTGGCCCTTGTCTGCCTTGCCGTGCGCTCCAGGATGTGTTACTGAAAACTCTGTTACTGCTGTGTGGATGACTTTGGCAGCATCTGCACTGCCGGATGAGCTGCTTGAGGCTGCATCCAAATCACTGCAGACTGCCTAGTGCTCAGTCACAGATGTTTTCTGCCCCCGAGCCTCTCCAGCCCCAGGACATTTATGTAACAGCTTCTGCAGCTCTTGTTTCTCTCAACTTGCCTGAAAGATGGTGAAGGCATGCTGGAACTCGTCACACTAGTATGGTATAGTATAACTGAGGGGATGTGCCGTGTGCCTGGGGTGACTGGGTGGCAAGGGATTTGACCAGAGAGGTAGGAGAGGGCATCACGCATACAGTGACAATGTACAGTGGAGGGAGTCAAATGGGGAGAGCTTGCTTGCCTCTGGCCTCTTGGGAAATGGTCCTTGGCATCGTTTTATCCTTGGAAACACACCTGCGACTTGGTTTTGGTTGGATGTAGTTGGCTTGCTTTGTTAGAGGCTGGAAAGGACCTAATACATATGCAGTGGGTGGTCAAAGGCTCAAGAGTGAAATTGAGAGCCTGGATGTTTGACAGAATGGGCAGATGTACTCTCCACCACTTACGGGTTGGTGATATGTATGTTTATGTAAAACACTTGTCACCCAGTGGTTTCAGAGGCTGTGCCCTCCGGTTTCGGAGGCTTATGATGAGTTGGGTTTGTTGCTGTTTGCTGTAAATGGATCTACATCAAGTATGGTTTTTATGTCCTGTAAACAGGGAGGACAATGGTTGGTTTGTTAACTGAAAGGAGAGGAAGAGGCAGATTTCCATGTGAGCAGAACAGCCCATCCCTGTTGTGTGAGTGGCTGTTGAGAATCCTAATGAAATAGAAGGCAGTTTGCATGGCTGTCAAGGCTTTTCTTCTTCATTCCTTATTTACACGGCAAAGAAAATGAAATTGCTGGTACAGGGGAGGGAAATACACTCTCCCAAAGCTTGACAGGGCCACAATTGCAGCTGTCTTAACTGTTCTCCCCCCACTCTTCCCCTGTGGTAGTACGATTACGGGGAAATCATATCTGCCTTTGTCTGCTTTGCATACAGGTAGTGCTTCCAACATTTATTTTGGAGAAAAGATCCCTGCTGGAGATGTATGCAAATTTCATGGCCCATCCAGACCTGTTTTTGTCAATTGCAGCTGGAGCCACTCCTGAGGAAAGAATTATCAGCTTTGTGGAGTATTATCTAACAGCTTTTCACGAAGGCCGAAAGGGAGCGGTTGCCAAGAAGCCCTATAACCCCATACTCGGTGAAACCTTTCACTGCTCCTGGGATGTGCCTAAAGATAAAGTGAAAGCGTTAAGAACTAACGGTGCCTCCACAGTTTCTAAGGAACCAACCAAGGAGTTTGGCCAGGACCAGTCCACGTGCTACAAGCTGAGGTTTGTAGCTGAACAAGTGTCCCACCATCCACCAATATCTTGCTTTTACTGTGAGTGCAAAGAGAAGAAAATGTGTGTGAACGCTCACGTGTGGACCAAAAGCAAGTTTATGGGCATGTCAATAGGTGTTTCTATGGTAGGTGAAGGTAAGAAATACGCTTTTACTTGGTTTTTTTAAGCTCACGTGTGTCAACACAACAGAAACCCAGATACTTCCCTGCTTGCTCTCCCTCTCGCCTTTCCTTTGACCCTTGTGGCTATTTATTTTGTGAAGTTTGGAAGTAAAATTGCAGGGTTCATACAACTCCTTTTCTGCCCGGACAGAATGTGTACAGTCCGTGTGTGTACTTACGTTTTTGTGGGTCTGTTAACGTGGGCTGTACTTAAGACAGAATTGAGTTGCAGTAGCAAATGGCTACTAAGAGCATATTCTGTAAGAACAGTTTTATTTGTCTTGCTCACTTTTAAAATGACCTGCAGTTTGGTATGCGATGGTTGCATAAGGGGAACAAAGCAATAGGAAAACTCCACAGTTTTGCTTAAGC
The DNA here is from genome assembly GCA_002631895.1 of Agapornis roseicollis. Classification (NCBI taxonomy): domain Eukaryota; kingdom Metazoa; phylum Chordata; class Aves; order Psittaciformes; family Psittacidae; genus Agapornis; species Agapornis roseicollis. The sequence continues at coordinate 14,738 of NDXB01011678.1, read as the reverse complement.
CAAAAGTTCTTTCTCATAGCTTCTGCAAAGAATCATGGTTTATGTGGTGTGCCCAACGTTAGTGTTTTATCTCGTGCTTTATAGAAAGTCATGCAGTCAAGCTGTAAGTCATGATTTGCTGTCTCACACGTGCATAGACTGCTTTATGGTAAGTCACTGCTCAACATGAATTCAGAAATACAGGGAATTGTAACAAATTCTCCATGAGTCGTGTGAGCTGTACCAGTGTCATTGCTGACTGCTAACGTTTCTAAGCAGTTCAGTCCCTTTTGCTGTTTGAGGGTAATTCCCTGTGTGTGGCTTGTGGTGTTTTGTCTTAACTGGTTTTTAGCCTGTAATCTCAGAAGGACCAGGACAACTTAATGGTAAATGCTTCTTTTTGTCATCATTATGTTAAACACTATGATGTTAAAGGTACTAAAGAAGTAGAGTGGGCAATGAGCAATTAGGTTTTGCTTATTAATAACAACAAAACAGTTATGGTAAAAACATACAGATATGTTCTGCTGTTTCTACTAGCTAGAACTAAAGAACAGATCTAAACAGTAGAAGAGGCTACAGGAGCTTCTTTTCTGATGGCAGTATATTCCGTTTGTTACAGAAGTGCCCTATAACTTCCTCGACTACTGCATTTGATAGTGTTGCGATAGCTAAAGTCTGTGAGAGCACGGCTGTTTCCTTCTTCCTGTGACTTAGGTATTTTGACTTTAATATGGAGTTAGGGGAGTTGGGAAAGGAGTGTCAGAAGGGAAATCAGTCCTTCTGTCTCCTGACTTACTGCTGCTAGCCTGACTCACTGTTTAACTTGCTGCATTTTTCAGGTGTATATAAATTTCTACTACTGTTCTCAGCAAAGGGAGCTATTTAATGGGAATAAAATGAAACACAAAGTCACTTACGGTTATGTAGGAGTAGGGAAATTTCCTTTCCTTGTTGCTAGCGCACAGTTCTCTGGGATTGAGGGTGTCTGCTGTGGGGATTACTTAAGACTTCAAAGTCCTGGTGTGTCCCAGTTTTGAGAGACAGAGTCCAGAAGTGAACCACTTCCCTACCCCAAGGATGGTTTAATGTGTGTTTCTGAGACTGCTTTTGTTTTCAGGATCCTGGAGATGTCCCAGGAGTGGAGGCGGGCTTTGAGGAACATCTGCAGTGGTGAACTCTTCTGCTGCAGGCTTTACTGCAGTCTTTATGATGGGAATTTTGGGAGGAAGCTTGGGTTTACCAATTTATAGTTATCATTTGTCTTACTTTGTTCATGTAAGTGGTGCTGGACATGCGGCCTGATGGTTGCCCATGGCAGTGGTGGAGTCACCGTCCATGGAAGTGTTCAAAACCCATGTGGATGAGGCCCTCATGACATGGTTCAGTGGTGGCCTTGGCAGTGCTGGGGTAATGGCTGGACTTGATGATCTTAAAGGTCTTTTCCAACCCAGCTGATGCTATGATGACGGTATTTCCAGGAAGTGACAGAGAAGCCTCACTGCAGCCCATGCATTTCTCTTGCATGTTGAGGACCGGCAATGGGCAGGAAGAAGCTGTACTGCCGAAGCTTTTCTATCATCTGAAAACAGGCAGCCTGAAACGGGCAGCCTCACTTTTAAGATGCTTGTTTTGCAATGTGGTTTCCTCTCTCAAAATGAGGCTTTCTGCAGTTTTGAAAGCACGAAGTCCCAGGGAAGTCTCCAGAATTAAGCTGGTGATGCTTTGTGGAGCTGCCCAGAGATCAGAATCTGCTGCATGTGCTGCATGAGTATACGTTCTGTAGGAGATTGAAGTCGGCGTGAGCGCTGGGGAGCAGGTTGCCGAACCAGAGCCACTGGGCTTACAGCGTGCAAACCCTGTGTCTGTATTTACACATCCAGTAATGCAGGCCTGGTGTTTTTGTAACGTGAAATACAGGTTGAAGGTTTTCCTTAGGGACATTTTATGCACTGCAGAATTCCACACGGGGTGAGTTGGTCCAGCGAAGGGCAGATGGTGGAAAGACAAGCTATGCTGGTAGTCAGAACCTGTATGAAAGTAGTGCGGATAGGTGGAAACAAATTTGCCTGCTGGGAGAAGCTTTCTGACAACAGGGTGTCCTGCTGAGGTTGTAGAATCTGACTCTAAACTGAAAACTGGATTCAGCAAGTTTCTCAGGAATGACTGATCCTGCTTTTGTAAGAGACGAAGTGACAGGTTGTGGATCATAGAAGTCCCTGTACATAGAAGTTGACTGTACTTGCCACTCTGTGTTCCATGACCAAACTCATCGTGTGTTATTGTTGCTTTTTTTGTTCTTTCCCCCTCTTTATTTTCTTGCTTTCTGTTTTCTTTTTCCACATTATGAGCATTCAGCCCTTTTTTGGCTGTTGCTGAAGTTTCCTTGCACACGTCAGAGCCTTTGGCTTTCTGTTGGGACAATAAGGATTTTAGATTCTGCCTGAATTCAGAGGCAATATCTGTGTCCATTCTGAGATTTCATTTAAATCACTCTGGTGTTGGTAGAGTCCTTTCATTATACTGTGCATTCATAGCACTATCTGATGGATGGAGTGAAAAGAACAAAAGCATTAGGGAGCTGCAGTTACTGCTCTGGATAATTCAGTGGGAGGAAGTGACCTCCTCGTACTAATTCAGGTGTCTATCACAACACTTCGGTTTGACTTGTAATTTTGTTGTGGCCTTAGTGTTGAATACAAACAACTGGGATGCTCTCTATGGAATAGTTTTGTATGTGCCCTTCAAGGAATTCAGTGAAGCTTTTTCTACCACCGTTGGCTTTTACAAGAAAGCGGTTGTACTGAATGCTGGGACCTGTATTGTGTGAGGAGCCCGCTGGTCATGGCTCTGTGGTGGTTTTTGAAAGGGATTTCTTTTAGCTGGTCACAGTATCCTTAGATGTACAGAGCATGTTGCTGTTTATGCTATGTTGTTAGAATAGCATAAACCTCTTGTTAGAATAGCACTGTTGGTAGAAGCAGCAGTGGTTATACTGAAGTAGGATGTTGTAGAAGTCGAAAGGCTTCTACAAGAGTTGAAAGCATGTGGAGATATGAGGGCAGTGTGATCCTGGCATACAGAGTATAGCTCAGGATCTCAATTGTACAGTTTTCAGTGTGTGTTGCACCTCAGAGTGAATAAGATTTTTTTCCTTTATCTCTGATGTTTGTTTGCTGATTCAAAGTAAGTATCAGTTGCAGAGATGCAGAACAAGTAGGAAAGCAGGACTGGAAATCCATGTGAGATGCTGTTTGATAATCTAGCCCTCCATCTGTGGTTATGAGGGGTCTAAATCTGGCTTGCTAGTGAAATGTCTCAGTTTTTTCTTCACTATATATCAACTTCCCATTCTTCAGAGTAGTCAGCACTGAGTTTCCTCATGAGAAAGCTACCCTGAATAGAAGAGAGGGTATTTTGCATAAAAGAATTCATGTTGCATGTGCAGCCCCTAATTCTGGTTAACTATATATATACTAATGAGAGAGTGAGGGAGAAGACCATGTAGTGAATAGGATCTCATTAAGATTTAAAATAGTCAGGGATGAGAGAGTCAGCGTAAATATTTGATGGCTTTTTTGCATGTCCAAAGAATCTTTAGATACTGGTTGTAGAATGAAACAGACCCTGGTTGTAGGATAAGGACGGCAAGTTGGTAAGTGGAAAAGGCTGTGGTGAGCCCATCTCAGTGTGGGCAGTGCTTGTGCCTTTTCTGCTCTTGGATTTTGTTCCAAAGCTCCAAAATCCAGCAGAAAGTGTCACCTTTGACTCACAGGTTAATCTTGCTGAGAACACGGAGTAGGTTTAGGTGGCTTACTGTGTATTATCAGGTGGCTGGTTATGTCTTGTGTTTTCACTCCTGCTATCTTAAGTGTTCTAAAAACTAGTGAGGTGTAGGCATCCAGAAATGACCTTTGAAATTGAAATCAACCTTGAAAAGATTTGATAGGATGTTCTTCCCAGGGTAAATCTAAATGAGAGCAGTAATGTTCTTTCATTTGGGTTTTTCTGCATGTGTTTACAGACATACAGGTCTGTAATTCCTATTCCTGGGGCATTAGTGACTTTTCAGTTTACCAGTCTACCAAAGATTTACTTCTCTGTGCCGCTAGAGCTACCTAAATATTTCCCCAGGGCTGGTTTTTGTACCAGTATTTTTTAGCCCATTGGTTTCAGAACGGTTTCCATATGGTGTGACACTTACTACTTAATTTGGCAAATGGCTCCAGTCGTTGGAAAACGAGCAGTGCAGCACAGCTCACTGGAATATCTGTGGGACAGTAAGAGCCTGGCTCTGGCATCTCATGTGTTCCCATTGGAACCTGATGCTATCTCTATACCTGCGTGGGGTTTATGCCCGCGTAACTTACGCCTGTTTGTGCCCTGTTAGGAACAGTGCAGAGGGAGTGGAGAGCCTGTCAAATTAGGAAACTGCCCAAGGCTCTTTGTGTCCCGAGTGCCATTTGCTGTTCGGATCGATCTCCATACAGTCAGTGGGAAGCATTGAATTTCACATGCCTCTTCTGCAGCTCATTGATCCAGAGCCTTCTCTGGGTATTTTGTCAGAGTGCATTACTGGAAAATAAATGCACCAAGCTGCAACGTTAGTGAGGGACATGTAAAAACCAGATAGGGAAAACATACATCACGAGCATCACTTCTTTTAATGCAGGCTGAGGAGCCATTGGAAGGAGCATGACTGTGAATATGCTGCCCTAGTAAAAGGCAGGAGCAAACAGTGGAGGACATTTCAAGGGGGACTTTCAGAATTCCACACATGTTTATAGAATAGTCTCTCTTCTTTGTGGGATTTTGTCTTGTAAACTGGATTGCAGAATCCACTGTTCCTCCCTGGGTACTTAACCGGGTGCGTTCTTCCATGCATAACGACTGCCTGTAAATACTTCAGGTTTTCTTTTCTCTAAGGGAATTTGCAGTTTCCAAACTAATTCTTTGCTGTGGGAGAAGGAAATGTGACAGGAAATGGGAGAGTCTTCTTCTCATCTATATTCACACACAGCCATTTTTAAGGTGAAAACCCAGTGCGGAAACAAGAGAAGAAAAATAGATGGTGTATTTTTAAAGATCAGTCCCAATGTGATGATACGGAAAAGCAGATCTTAAAATGTTAAAAATAACTGTTAGATTTGACTTTTTTTCTGCCTTTAACTTCTCTCCTCTGCAGGGTAGGGCTTGCAGTCAAATTGTGGTAGCAGTTACAGATGCTCAATGTCATTCTGGCTTCCTCTTCCCTAAGAGAGCATGGGTCTCAGTTACAGTCATGGTGCTGCAGCAGCAGTCTTCATGGTGCTTCAGTAGCAGTCTTCATGGTGCTTCAGTAGCAGTCTTCATGGTGCTTCAGTTAATGAGGTTTTGCATGTGGACAGTGCAAGTGATGGAATGCAAAGCTAACAGTTTGGTTAATACTAAACGGTGCCTCAATTGTGGCTATTTCAAATGCTCCCATTGTTCTTGTTTAGATTGCAATTACTGAGCTGGAATCATGTTTCAAGTGAAATAGCCCTTCATTAAAAATGTATTTATTCAGGTATTTAAAGAATTCAAAAAGTATGCTCCCAGGTGCTAAAAACACTGCCAAGAGCTGGGATCAGTGTTTAATATCTAACCTGCTGTGGTAGTTAAATATTTACATTGAAGGTCACTGCTGTTATTTGCTGCTCACTTTCCGTGTGCTTTGGCAGTGTTCATTAGAGCTTCCTACCACTTGAGCATGGGGGAAAAAACCTATTGATCCCATCGGAGAGCCAGCAGCAAAGCTGCACTAACACAGAGGGCATTGTGTTCACTGCGGCAGTTTCCTCCTGTGCGCTGACACACAGTGATGGTCAGATGGCTGGACCTGGCCAAGTCGGAGGCTCTGGAGAAGCTCCTGTGAAGACGTGGGTCATAAATACAGTGAGGTTCTCCCCCCAGTAGTGAGCACCACCCCTGCCCACCAGGCAAGGGTTAGACCTTCTGTCTAACAGCAGAACCGATCACCAGTCACGACAGCCTCCCAGAACTGCCACGTTGGAAGCTGATGCTTTTTGACCGTGTGAGGATCGTGTCTGTGCTTAGCCCATTAAGACTGGGGAAACGTGACCTCATGGGTACCTGCACAGGCCGTTTCCCACACCTGGTTGCTACTGCATGTCTGTTGGTCGTGGCTGGCGTGGAGAAGGTGGAGAATAAATGGGAAGAGGAGGAGAAAGGGAAACTGGCAGGACTGAGTCTAAAAATGTCTTCACAGAGAGGGTGCTCAGGGCTGGANGGTGGAGAATAAATGGGAAGAGGAGGAGAAAGGGAAACTGGCAGGACTGAGTCTAAAAATGTCTTCACAGAGAGGGTGCTCAGGGCTGGAACTGGCTGCCCGGGGCAGTGCTGGAATCACCATCCCTGGAAGTGTTCAAACACCATGTAGGTGAGGCCCTCAGTGACATGGGTTAGTGGTGGTCTTGGCAGCCCTCGGCTAATGGTTGGACTTGATGATCTTAAAGGTCTTTTCCAACCTATGTGATTCTATGATTCTATGTAGAAAATGCCCACTTGCAGATTGCCAGGCTTCCTTTCTGCATGTGAGCATGAGCTTTCTTTGGTCCTTCTTGAATATCATCACTAGGTTAAAAGGCTGTTGTTTATTAAGTTACCGTTACCGCACCATCCATTTAATGAGTTTGCTAAGCAGAGTTGCCTTTCCAAGTGAAAGTTCTTCCTGGCTGCATATGAGTTGGGTAGTTCAGCCTCCCTGCAGTGTGCTCAGCTTGGGTTTACCTGCCAGGATGGAGCCAAGGAACCTGGAGGCAAAACGTGTGTATTCCAGCTGTTTCCTGGATGTTTCCTGCTCGTGAGGGGTCAGCACAAGTGACATGAGCAACTTGCTGAGGCAGAATGATGGCAGGTACTTCTAAGGCATTGCTTTTCTGTGTCTGTGCTTTTGCAGTCTTTGGCTTGACCGTGCCAAACTCGCTGCAGCAATGTACTGGCTGTGTTGGTGCTGGCAGGCTGAGGTTGCAGGAGATCCGAGAGTAACTGCACAGAGCTGGTCTGGTTTGCAAGGATGTTTTCCTGCGGCGTGGTTTCAGCTGGCAGAAGCCATGAGCTGTAGAGCTTCCCGTGCCTGTGCTGAGTGCTGTTAACTGGAGCCAGTGTTTCAGGTGATGATTCTGCTCAGAGCTCTGTGCTCTAAAATCCTGACTGCTTTCTAGGTTTGTGTTTTCGTACAGCGTTAAGGGCGTATTTGCATGTTGGCAGTGGTAGCGCCGTGTTCCTCTTTGGCGCTTCTTCATCACTGCATGCTAGATCACTCTGCAGAGGTATTGTTGTGATACCCTCAAACACATAGACTAACTAGTCAATACTGCTACTAATGTGTTCTTCCCCTGCCTGCCCCAGGGTGAAGGCAAATTGGCTCAGGCTCATCTTGTTTCTAAACAGATACTGTTACTTGCCAAGATCTGGGTGCTTTCCAAATAGTTCTGGGCTCTGAGTGCTTCCTGTGATGGGTTATTTTTAATCCCTGGTATGAAAAATTCAAAGCTGCAATTCCTGCCTTTAGGCAGTTATTAAACGGGGGGCAAAAGAGTGTAAATCTCTCATCAAAAATATGCTGTAGATGCTCGCCATTATTTAATTCTGTGTGTAAGGTTTAAGGTGCTCTTTACCTGCTCTTTGTCATCCTAAAGCCCAAACTACAGCTATGGTGGGGATGGGGCTGAACCCTTAACCCCAGGAGACACTAAGAGCAGATCAGATGTGCAGTCTTAACAAATCACCATTGCTGCTGCATGATGTTGGTTTTAGTTACGACCCCATAACATTGAGGGTGGAGGAACCTTTACAGAATGAAATGGAATTGGCAGTCGCTTTCTCTGCCTGGCCGAGACACTGGTGGTGGTGGTGGTGGTAACAGAGCAGTGNAGGAATACATCATCCAGAGCAGCTTTCAGTGATTACTTCTAAATTGGACATTACACAATCGGCGCTTTCTCTGCCTGGCCGAGACACTGGTGGTGGTGGTGGTGGTGGTAACAGAGCAGTGGCCCTGCTGGCCCGCCCGCCCTTTGATGATGCCAGACTTTGAAAAGGCAGTGTGGGAAACGAGGCGTTTGGGAATGAAGGAGCAAACGTAGAGGCAATTCCTGGGTGTCTTCCTGAAGCTTGTTTCCTCGTTGTATGTGGGCTGGACCTCGGGAGAGCCGCTTACGCCCCACCAGTAAGAAGTGAACCTGGTCATGTCTGATTGAATGGAGAACCGAAGAGTCCTTTGGCTGTGCTCATATTTGTTCTGGAGAGAGGTGATGAGCTGCTGCTGAGTGAGCATCTGAGTATCCAGTGGGGTGGGTTGTAAGCACGTGTTACTCCTCCCCAGCGTTACCGGTTGTCAGTAACGCAGTCAGAGTCTCTGCTAAGCCCGTGGGTACCACGGGAGTCGCTGGGGTTCCCATTCAGACCGGGTGCTGCTGAAAAGGTTTGTTTGAAGAAGTTTGTTCCAGAGGACAGGCTTCTCCTCAGCAGACAGTGCCCTTCCTCGAGGGGAGTTGCGTGTTGTGCACTTCATGGAAGTCCATCTTGGTGGCATTGTTTGGTCGGTGACTGTCAGGCCTTACCGGTGAACTTCCATAGTTTCACTTTCAACCTTCTTCCTAAATAGGTGTTCTTCATTTACTGGAACATGAAGAAGAGTATGTTTTCACCCTGCCTAGTGCCTATGCTCGCTCGATACTGACGATCCCATGGGTGGAGCTTGGAGGGAAAGTCAACATCACTTGTGCCAGAACAGGCTATTCTGCTACCGTCACATTCCACACCAAGCCATTCTATGGAGGGAAGGTCCACAGGTACTGGGATTACTGTCCTCCTCATGTTTACCTGCTGCTGGATTTCAGTGCCAAGAGGCTTGGGCATCTGTTCGGTTCTTCTCTAAGAGTATTTTATACACAGATATCTGAACTTCTTTTCCTGTTAGTGTCTGGGATGACTTGGGGCTTTGGAGCACAGTTTATTGTAGTTATGTTTTATATCGTTGCGCTGATTTGGCTGTATTTCTCTCATTAAACTAAAGTGAATGTATTCTTCCAGCCTTTGTTGCTTGTAAAAATTGCTCTAAGTGCAGGCCCAGAACAGGCAGTGTTTCTGCTGCACCAGCTGCTGCTGCTGTGTGGTTCTTGGAGATGAATTGGTATTCCAGGAGGAGGGAGCTCCTGCCCATAGCAGTAGCTCCCTGCTGGGGACTCCTGCACCAAACCTCCAGATGATGAAAATGTTATTTGTGTGTCTCTGGTTCCCCTTTATTAAGGGTGCAGAGAGGCACTGTGCGAGACAGTTTCTGCCTTAATTCCATGCTCAGGTTGATGGTACAGTCATGAAAGGACCTTGTTGTGCTGTGGGCTGTAGCAGTATCCATGAGAAGCTGCACTTCTGCATGGTTACCTCTGCTTTACGTCAGTTGATCTAAGTATTAATTTCAATACAGCGCTTGGCAAATACCACCATGGGCTGTTTTGACAGGGGCTTTTCTGCAAGTTGTAGATTAACAATTGGTGCCATCAGGGTGAGGGAAAACTGGGGAAGTTTGTGCTGTATTAATGTGATCATTCAACAACTTCACTGAGTTTGCAGATTGCTTGACATGGCTTGCTGAAGCACATGTGCATGCCCATAAGGTACACACACATGAAGCTTCTCCCTGTGTTTTGGGATTCCAGTCCTGCCTATCTACTTTGCTCACTCAGACCAGTTCTTGAACCACTGAGGTGGCTTTAATCATTGCCTCTCAGCGGCTGAAAGGTAGATTTGCACAGCTAAAGAAGAAAACAGAGGAACCTCAAGTCTCTGACGGTGGTGTCTGACATCAGGACGCTCAGGTGCCAGAACAACACAGGGGCTGGAAATGCGGCACGGATGTCAGGAGCTGTTCTTCAGGCTGACGAGGTGAACAGCCCTGGGTTAGAGCGGTGTCAGAGTTTGGAGCCGCGTTATGGCGGTGCCTTGGGTTGTCCAGTGCTGTGTTAGCAAAGCTTCCTTGGGTCGGGTCCTTCCTTCTGGAGACAGTGTCAGTGCTGTGCTTGAAAAACCGCTGTGTAGATGTAGAAAGCTGCCTGTAGCCTTAGCTGTGGCAGTGCTTTCCCATGCTGATAATAAATGGTGCCAGTTATTTCTGTGCTCTTTTTTTCTCCTTCCCTCTTGAATTAGGGTTACAGCCGAAGTGAAACACAGCCCCACCAACACCATTGTATGCAAGGCACAGGGAGAATGGAATGGGACGCTGGAATTTACTTACAGCAACGGAGAAACCAAAGTAATTGACACCAACAAACTGCCCGTTATCAGGAAAAAGATTAGGCCGATAGCAAAGCAAGGCCCACTGGAATCCAGGTAAGGCCAGAGGCGTTTGTGTTCTGCTTCCAGACCTCCAATGAGAGCCGAACAGGGAGGCAAAGTGCAGTTGTAAATGGTGTGGTTCACGAACGCCTCGCTTGCTGCAGCACGTTAGCCTAGGCACAAGCAGCTGAAGCTGTGTATTGGTTCTGTGGAACATCAGTGACATTATAGTGACGTGTACATCAGTTCCGTGGAGGGGGAACATGCTTGTATGTGTTCTAATGAGCACTTGGAGAACGGTAATGCAGTGTTTTCAGCTGCTGCTTTGAGTGATGGTAACATGGTAGCCAAGTTAGTCTGATGCAAGTAATGTTATGTCTTATAATTTACACTGGAAATACATGGGTTATACATTTCTGATTATATATAATGTACGTATAAAAATATGCCAAGTGTGATGCGGTATGAGATACAAATACACACACACACGTGTGTGTTAAGGCTCTGAGCACCCACATCATGTGCCTAACTGATTAGGTACATTAGAACTAAACTTGCACTGTTACTGTCAGTAACTGTTGATGTTTATCTTTAGAAAAACCAGTATTTTTATTGCATTTCAGAATATTCTGTGAGAATTCAAACCCGTGAGTTAAGCTTCATTCTATTGCCTGTACGTGTGTTCTCCTTGTTGTAAACGGTGTGGCTCGAGTCAGTGTGCAGGGTCAAATACAATTCTGCTTCCTTATCGCAAACCCATCTTTCCCCTGTAGCTTTGGAACAGAAAGGTTGGAGTAAATAAGGAAGCCAGTAGCTCTGCAGTGTATTTATTGGGGTTTATCTGGACACGAGTAAGCAAATTACAGCTTAGGTGGTGTTTCTGGGGGAGATAAGAGTTACCGGATGGTAATCAGAAACTCATTCACTCAAACATCCCAGGAAGCATGGGAAAGCTGCAGCTTGGTTTCTTCTCAGTATCTTTCTGGGCTGATGTAGTGTGAGAAGGCTTCGAACCTGAACGCTGTCAGTCGTGAGAAAACCAAGTCTGGTTGTATACTGGGAATTATTATTAACTGGGATTCGAGAGCACAGACCTAGAAGGCTCCCTAGAATCAGTGCACCAACTCCTCTGCTAGTAACATGGTGGGAGCAGCCAGTGTGCCAGTTTAATGTACTCTTGGCTTGTGGCTGAGATTCTCTTATAATTCACAAGTATCACTGCAGATAAATGCAGACTAAACACATGTTGTCATATGGGGGTGTATCATCAGTAAGGAATGTGAACAGGAAATGGTAAACATAAATCCCTCTGCTGTGAGAAAAAAAAGCTTAAGTTTGTGGAGAGTCAGGAACATGAACGAAAGTGATCTGAAGATTAACTTACAGAACAGTGGGAGTTGAGGAATTGGGAGACTCTGGTCCACAGATGCAGTGACCATCCCAGGAGAGTGATGGTTCACAGCTGTACGATTGCGGGAGCAGCACGCAGAGCAGCGTCAGGCCACCTCTCACCATACTGTGGCCACTGAGAAGTGCTCTCACGCTGTCACTTGTGCTCCTTCTCCACCACACAGGCACCTCTGGCAGCACGTCACCAGCTCTCTGAAGGAAGGCAATATTGATGCAGCCACAGAGCACAAGCACCACCTTGAAGAGAGACAGCGAGCAGAGGAGAGGCAACGGGTGGCTCTTGCAGCACAGTGGAAACCAAAATACTTTGCCAAAGAGGTATTTCTGTTGCCTTATTTCAGAGACCCTGTAGCATGTTTCTGTGTACAGGAGGATGACAGGGACAGATCAATGTGCCTGTGGTTTTTTACCACTGACCCTTGTAAATTCTCTTTTCACCAGAGTCGGGCCCCTAAAGAAGAGCAATGGGATTTTCCATGTCCATATTGTAAACTAGTTCACTTTCCTTCAGTTAGATTTGAACCTGGATTTTTGGTACCTAATGTTAGGCACTTAAAGCTGGTTTTTACCCTAAAATCCACATTCTAATTTGCAAGTGCTGTGTACTCATAACCCCTGCCAATCCTGATCTCAGCCGAGTAAAGTGAATATGGTCTAGGGATATTTGTCCAGTGTAACTAAGCACGGACATCTGAAAGCCTTGGGTTTCATCTGCTTGGAATGAAACAGATTTTAAAGTTTGTCTTTGCCCTTTCCCAGAGGAAAGGGGAAGGGAACTAAGACTGACTGAGAGAATTACTATGTGACTGCGTTGTCACATTAGCCACTGTGACCAGCAGTTTAAACCAGCAATTCATCTCATTGCTTCTCTTCCCCCTTGCAATTTTTTCCCTCCTGCCCAAATTATCTATAAGTTGATTAACCACAGACTCTTCAGGTGCCAGGGCCTGGGTTCTTGTGTTGATGAGAATTGTTTTAGCTTTATGTGAACCTACACCGATCCTGTAAGTATAAATCTCATCAGCAAACTCTCCCTAATTTTCTTGCAGGGCGATGGTTGGCTATACTTGAATCCTCTCTGGAAGACCCAGTGATGGGATAGAGCAGTTGCCTCCTAACTTTAAGGCATTAAAATGATACAGTGTATAACCTGAAGATGTCATTGAGTAGGTCCTGTCATTGGAAGATACCCACGAGAAGCTGTGTACTGTGAATGGGGCATCTCAAAACAACGACATTCGCATTTATTCAGGAGCCACGTTGTGTGTATGGGTACACGGACACACACACACATCCATATGTTATACACACAGTGTGTATACGCTTGTGTGTGTATTATTTACACTACATGCAAACAAGTTTAAACACTAACAGTGAATCGAAGACCTCCTCCTCTAAGTGTTAGGGCACAGGCCTCCAGCTGGCCCCTGCTGGGGCTCCCCGAGCTCTGCGCTTGCAGGATCAGGCCCGTGCCAGTATATAAGAAAATACTTTTTTATTAGTTAAGGTTTTTCTATTTTTCACTTATGCCAAAAATGTTTTGCACTTAAAATGTGATGTGTCACTTAATGGCCGTCATTCTGTCTGAACAGGCATTGAGTAACTCACTTTGACATTAAGAATGATACGCTGATGGCATCCTTCCTCTTTGGGATGCCAATTCAAGAGCATGTTTCTGGTCACTTAGGAGTGTAACTTTTCAGCCATCATGTAAGAAGTAGCAATACCTTCTCAAGAGCATTGTTCACACTAACCCGCTGAGTCCCGGCTGTTTCCTTTGTTCATACTTCCAGCTGTTGAACAGATCTGGTCACCAGCGAGCCAGCTGCTTGGGTGAGCCTCATCTTGTGCAATGTTCTGGGTACTATTGCACCAATGCTTTGGGTTACATGTTCCACTAAATCCCTTCTGGCAGCTGCAGCTGTGGTGTCCAGCTCAGCCTCATTGCAGGTTTCTACCCCCATGTAAGAAGTGCTGCACCTGAGCATTCCCTGCCTTGTCTTTGAAGTTAAACCACTGCTCGGAGGCGAGGCTGTGCTGAGGTGGGTGATGCTGGGCTGGAGTCCTGTCCTGCTGTGCTGCTGGGATCGGTGAGGGCCTTCCCCACTGGCTGAGCAGAGCCTTGCTCAGGGCAGTCAGACCCAGCTGGTGGGCTCAGAGCCCCTCATTCTGTGTGAGGGCTCCAGGCACACCATGTGTGTGTGGTTGCTTCTGCTTTCGGCCTGGTTGATTCCAAATGACATACTTGGGTGAAGGGTAGAACTAGCCTTCTTAGATGAATGGTGTTCTGATGCAAAAGTAACAGGTTGGCTGATAGTTACAGCAACAAAAACTTTATTAATGAAGCAAACAAAATGGGATATAGTTAGTTTTGTAAAGCAAAAAAGGAAACAGCCCTATAGCTTGATGTGGCTTTGTAAGGTGACCACTGTGACACTGAGGAAGTAGATTCCAAAAGTGTGTTAAGGCTTTGTTGCTTTTTAGTTGGCGTTTGTTGAAGCTGTTTTTGAGAGGAGCAGCAACAAAAGGCAAATGTAAATGTGCTGATTTCTGCTGAGCCCTGTCAAGAAACCACTCTGTTTTCTAATGCACACTAGTGTGGGCCTTTCCATTGTACTGATTAATTTTGTGCCTTTTGTCTTACCACAGTAACTTATGCTTTATATGTGTGACACAGATAGCTTTCAAGTCAAAGCGCTGCTTAGATCTGTTCTTGTGTGTCCTGCGTTTCCTCATTATCTGCCTGGTAGACGTGACAATCCTTTCAGCAACTCCAGGGGCTGCTCAGAGGTGTGTGCACAAGGAAACACACCAGTAGCTGTTCAGTTGGACGTAACAGTTGTTAATAGATCTTTATGTTCAAACGTCACATCCCCATTTGACGCAGCTGTGGCTGCTTTTTCCTACTAAATGCTATTTTGTCTGCTTGTATTTCCTTGGGTTTGCACATTAAAAAGATCCATGTTATGAATGATGTAAATCCTATTTTTAAAAGAAATGTGGACAGTATGAGCTAAGGGGAAAAAAAA
>NDXB01011677.1:32010-58467 GCA_002631895.1 Agapornis roseicollis | reverse complement strand
ACGAGGATGATCAGGGGACTGGAGCATCTCCCATACAAAGACAGGCTGAGAGAGTTGAGACTGGAGAAGAAAAGACTGTGTGTAGACCTCCTAGCAACCTTCCAGTATCTGAAGGGGGCCTATAGGGATGCTGGGGAGAGACTCTTCATTAGGGACTGTAGTGACAGGACAAGGGGTAATGGGTTCAAACTTAAACAGGAGAAGTTTAGATTGGATGCAAGGAGGAAATTCTTTCCTGTTAGGGTGGTGAGGCACTGGAATGGGTTGGGAAGTTGTGNCTCTTCATTAGGGACTGTAGTGACAGGACAAGGGGTAATGGGTTCAAACTTAAACAGGAGAAGTTTAGATTGGATGCAAGGAGGAAATTCTTTCCTGTTAGGGTGGTGAGGCACTGGAATGGGTTGCCCATGGAAGTTGTGAATGCTCCATCCCTGGCAGTGTTTAAGGCCAGGTTGGACAAAGCCTTGGGTGCCATGGTTTAGTGTGAGGTGTCCCTGCTTATGGCAGGGGGGTTGGAACTAGATGATCTTAAGGTCCTTTCCAACCCTAACTATTCTATGATTCTAAAATCTAGAAAACAGGTTTCTAGTTAAATGCATACTGTAATCTCTGAGCCAGCTGTAAAACTGAATAAACTCTATGAAATTCATGTGGTACAGTTATTGCATACAATGCCAAAACCTTCACAGCAAGTGAATGCTCATTTACATGGCCCAGCAGCACATCTTTACCTCTGAAAGTCATGCTATCAAACTTTCTTCTGTTTATCTGGTTGAATAAAAACCTACTATAATATCCAACAAAAGCCATTACGCCCTCAACCTATTGTGATGGTTGGAGAGTGAACAGGCACAGTAAAACAACCTTCACAGCATCCCTCCTTCTTGAATTCAGTGAAAGGCTCAAGTAGAAAGGCATGTCTTTGATATCCCATTTGCTGTTATTATAGCCTCTGGTTTTCAGTTTTAAACCTTCTAATGGTGTAATAATGAGCTTTCCATTTCTTTGTTGACGTGATTGATGCCTGCAGGTTATTGAGTTTAAAAGCCAAAATACACATAGAAAATTTGCTTCAGAGTTGAAAAAATATCTGTCGTATTGGAAGGGTGGGATTTAATTAGCTTTTGTTCTCCCAAATCTCACATAAATAAGCATGCTCATATATCTCCCAGTACAAGGCAAGCAAACCAAGAGTGCCTGTTCAAACTGGAATCTTACTACTCCCTGGTGGGTGGCAGGAACATATGTGCAAGTTACTAGGCTTGAAATTTAGTACTTTGCTTCACAAAACAACCATGTGGATCAGATGAGAGATTGCCACTCACTGAAAGAAATGTGTACTGGTCCAAATCCTGGCAGCCTTTATCACATGGGCCAGTGTTTGCCTGTCCTGGGGCTGCAGCTGCATTCATTGTTGGTACCTGCATCAGGATTTGGTGCAGACCTGCTTTGGTCTTCAGCCGTCATTGAGTTGTTCTCAACAAATACACAGCAACAATCTGTAGAGATTGATGCAAGATAAAAATAATAATAATAAAAGATCCTAACCACACAACAAAACAAGTAATTTCCAAATCCTGTCATGGATAATGCTTTATGATCCATGAAATAGCTGTAAAAAAAACACAATAACAAAAAAAAAAAAGAGAGAGAACTTAAGCTTTTTAATTATCCCTATCGCTACATTATAACCATATACTTATACACTGAAACACATATTCTGCCTTTGGAAAATTTCTGGTGTCATTTCTCAGCCATTCAAAGCAGCCATTAAATGATGCTAGGAAACAGTCTACATTGTCTGCTGTATTGCCTGCTTCCTTCCCCTCTGTTTTTTTGTGTTTTCTTCCTCTTTCCTCCTCCTCCCAGTCAATTTCAGAACTATGAAATATCACTGCCTGCCTCAAACTGTGGAAACTGGGAGCAATTCCACAGAAGTCAAACCTGACAGAGATAGAATTCATAAAATGGTGAAGGAATCTCATGGTCAGAGAAGGGGTCAAAGCCAGCGTATGGCAAGTGTCTCAGTCACTAAACCCAGTAATGACAGTGAGCATGGAAAAGCATTGTTAATGATGCTGACGACATGAGAAGAGAGTGCTGTTAATCTGCAAAGACTGCCTGAATGTTTTTCTGCATGTGTATGTGAGGGGGTGTGCATGTAAATATGTGCCTATTAAAAAACAGGAATTTTAGAATGCTAATTATTGGTGCAAATGAGTCCTCTACTACTACAGCTTCTACGCCAAAAGCATGTGCAAGTTTCATTGGTGGAAAACAATTTATATCCCAATATATATGCAGCAGATGGGCATGGTAACTCATTGCTGCTTCAGGCACAGAATCACTGGAAAAAAGTATTATTAAGACAGGCCCTTCCCAATTGATTCAAGTACTAGTGTCTGATTTTGGTAGTTGTTTTAAATGATGTTACATTTTGCTTGATATAGAGAATCAAAGGCACAACTGAGCTTTCTTTCAGAGCAGCACTGACCTCTTAGGGTCTTAGCTCATCACAATGCTTTTGCTGTCATTGCTCAGTCTGATTTCCTGGGGACAGCTGATGGACGGCTGTGCTACTGGAGGTGGAATTTCAATTAATGACTTAACATTTTAGTAAGTAGGGACTGTAAGGAAAACTTGTGGAAGCAAGATGGCCATATTAGCCATATTTATGAGCTTGCATTCAAGCTGTGCTTGGAAAGGACAATGCAGTCTTTTCTGTTAAATATGGAAAGCTGAGTACAACAGAGCCATTTTCTTAAGCATGTTGTAGACAGTGGAGCCATTGGCTGGTTTTCATGTTGTGCAAAGCTCAGTCTTGCTACTCACAGCAGATGGAGTCCTCATTATATTCCAGAGGCAGTACGCACACATCTGTGCATGGCATACAGTCCAAATTCACCTCTTTTCTGAAGTAAAAATGAGTCCAGTTTCTCCAGCACTTAGTACTTCTGAAAGCTTCTTCCTGAAGCATATTTTTTTCCTTTCCCCTACTTTCTTTGTCCATATGTATGAAATGAACAACACTTTTTGTGCCTGGTTTGAAGCCAGGAAAGTATCCCAGCCAGCAAGATTAGCTGGAATCATCTTTGTCATTACGTGCAGCCCATGAGCTCACCTTCAGAACAAGGGCAAACTCTGCTCTGGTGATCTGAGGGCTCACAGCAATCCCCTAAACTTTGCCTGTCATTTGGTGTTGGATCACACTAGCCATGTGCTACTTCAGAGGTGATTTCTACATAGCCACAGAAGGGGCATCACCCCATATCAGGCTTGTACTTCATGAGTTTGAAGCTGCTGTAATTTATCAACAGGACTGAACACCAAATGAGCATTCTCTTCTGCTTTGGTTGACCTTAAACACCAGTTTAAACCATCTAACAAGCTTAGGGTTTTTTTTCTTTTTTTATATTCAAAGTGACAGCTTGAGTCTTATTGGCAAAGTGCCATTACTATCCTAAAGAAGGACCTCCAAACCCAGAGTATAATGGAGTACAGAGGGGATGTGCACACATACCTACTTTGCACACTGATTTCACTTTAAAGGGTGACAGTTAAGCCTTATTACTGGCTTGTTATTACCCTTCTAGCTGCATATGCTGTGAATCACAGTCAGCATCTAAGTTCAGATTAGGAAGAGTCTTGAAAGCCAGTTCCTGCTTCCAATACAGTCAACAGGACTTTTCCATTAACTCACTGGGATTCAACCCAAGAGGAACTTCTGAAATGCTGAAAACACCACAGAACGGTAAATATAACCGAAGTGACAGGCTGAGTGCTCTGGGCATATATGCAAAAGTCACTACAACAGGAGAGCGGACTGGATAACACTAAATCTGGTAGCAAAGTTGGTGGAATTTCTCTACATTTTTAAGCTCACACAGCAATGGAAAAAAAAGGCAATTTACTTAGATTCTGAGTGTGTTCAACAGATTGTCCAACTGTTTGCTGACATTTAAGATTTTCAAGTCTCGTGTTGAAGCATGACCTTGGAAAGCCTGGAAGGGAAGAAATCTTTTCGGAACAGACGCCTCTTGAGAGCACAGCTCCTACATGTGTCACTGACAGAAGGACAAACAGCCTCTTTGGCAGGACAAACTTCTAGGGCATTTTCTAGCAGCAGCGTCTTTAAGAAAGACAGCAGTGCTGTGTTCTCACTTAAAACTCACTGTCACAGACCTTATAGAAACTCTGTTGACCCAGTTCTCATTACTGGCGAGAAAAAACACACCACAGGTCCTAATATCTGAAACTAAATGTTCAAATATTATTTTAATACCAGGTTTGCCATTAAAAAAAATTGAGAGAAAATCAAGATTCAGTTAAACAGGATTTCATTTTTAGATCATTTTTTCAATTCTGCATCCTCCAAGATTGACTGCATATGCAACACACCTATGCAAACCCTATGGATTTCTATGTATTTTCATGCAAGGCTAATTCTCCTTCTGGTTGGTGTCTAGTTGGTTGAAGATTAGGAGTTGACATTGAGGGTAAAATTCTGTCCCCCATGATTAGTAACAAGGTAGGATTTAGTGCAATGGAAGAGTGTCAATGTCTGGGAGAAAAATGGAAAATTAGGCAATACTCCTTGAATAATAAAGCAATGTTAGAGTTTCCAAAAGGCCCAAGACACTTACGAAGTACAGTTCCCAGTGAGAATTGGTGGCTTTGTGCTCTTCAGTCATCAGACTGCCTTTCAAAAGCCCTCACTAAGACTCTTTCCAGCAAAAAAAAAAAAAGCAAGGCAAATATCTGACTTCAAACCACATGTGTCCTCTCCCAGCAGTCAGAGAGGTTCTGCAGGAACGCACACATGGACCCACACA
Organism: Agapornis roseicollis; assembly: GCA_002631895.1. Taxonomy (NCBI): domain Eukaryota; kingdom Metazoa; phylum Chordata; class Aves; order Psittaciformes; family Psittacidae; genus Agapornis; species Agapornis roseicollis. The sequence continues at coordinate 53,635 of NDXB01011677.1, read as the reverse complement.
CATCCAACTGCAAAATTAAGGCCAAAGTGTTTATCAGTGGAACCTTCCCAGAATATTTTTTAGATCTGTTTGTATTAATGTCAGCATTGGCTTCTAAGTTTTTCTGTGATTTGATGGTGACATTTAAAGGGACAAAAGATCTTTTTACAGATAGCACAACATGGCCAGTCATGCAACTGTAAAGACTGTAGTGTAAACACGTGAATCTAGAGACGAAAGAGCCATATCCGCTTGGATAAATGCTGTCATCTCTTCAGTCTTGTGCAAGGAAAGCATGTGCCTGTCAGATATGTTCCCCTGTCATTTAATTCTCCTGTCAGCACAATTGTCAGCTCTTTACAAGTCCCTGCGTATTAATAACCTTCCTATGAACAGCTTATGCCCATAGAAGCAGTTCAACAATTAACTGGATTTGGACTGCATCCATAGGCTGTGTCACAGGAGGGGGAAAAAATAGTACATCTTCCACCCAGGACTAAAGGGTGTTCTTCCTTCCTTCTGAGGTGTGGATAAAAGAAACTGCTCTACCTGCCACTCTCGACAGAACTGAGAACTGATTTAAAACAGGCTTCATTTCCTACTCCCCTACTCCCCTCCCTGTCCCCCCCCAATTTTATTCAGTTCAGTATTCCCAAAAAATAACCCTAAAACTCCTCCTTTGTCTATCTTTAGAGAAAATTAACTGGTTTCACCTTTCAAATACAACACTCACACTTACAGACTTCCACTCAAAAGGAAATTTCTTAGGAAATTGTTATTCATTTAAAGGAACATATTATGAAAAGCCAGCATAAGGCACGGGGAAAGATTTCAGCATTCATCCACTGAGTTAGTTTTGGTGCTCCAGGCACCTTGTTGGTCGAAGGGACTTCAGAAGATTCATTGCTTGAAGTGCACTGCATTAAACAAAGCCATAAGCACATCAACCACCCCCATGTTTTCCTCTCTGTTGTACACAACGCAGCCAAGGAAGCCACGCAGTTATTCACAGTGCTTCAGCTGTGAGCTGCAATGACAAACAGCAAATCTGACTCATTGTTGATGTACCTCCATTACCAAGTGTGTGTAATGAGCTGATATTTTATGGGTATTTCCTAAGCACTGTAATATGAGTCCTACAGATCCCTGTGCTGGAAGTTAGCCTGCCATTCCCTAAACACAAGCCTCCGTGCTGCAAGCCAGCCTGGAGCAGCAGTTGTTGAAAAAGGCTGGAATGCTGCAGTGTGAGTGTGCAACATGTAGATAAGCGTGGCATGGTGGAGCAGGGCAGAACTTTGCTCCATGTCAGTGTGCACGGGGAGGATGCGGTGCATGAGCAGAGTCCATTTCTGTTTCCATCTGCTCGCTCTGGTCCCAGTGCCGCACCGAGTCAGACACAGGAAGTCTCTCCCCAGCGGGGAGGGGTGCAGGCCAGGGCAGTGTGAACCACCAGAGCAAGATTAATGGTGATGATGACCCCTTGGGGAATTTGATGGGGGGAAATGAGATACCAGCATTTAAGGAGAAACCTCCTTAGAAGGAACTTATCAGACCTTTCCTGGTAATGTTTTGAACTGGGAATAATCCCCCCCTCCCTCTCCATACCCACATCCTAAGATCAATGCCTTTGAGCGAGGACCCCAGAGCAGTGGTGGGATCAGGGTCAGCATCTTTCCCTGGCCAAGAGAAAGATGACCTTTGAGTCACGATGCAGTGAAATTCCTGGAAGAAATGCCACCGACTCAGAGAAACAGTTGGCCTCTGGCCCTCCTCTGCCTTTTGCAGAGACACATCACAACTCCTCTATGTGCAGCTGCTTTGGATTCCCTGCAAGCACCAGCCACAGTCAGGGGCCAACAGCAAAGTTCAGGTATTAAATATGCTTTTGGCTCTTCATTGACCTGTGGAGACGGATGATGCTCTAATAACCAGATTAGAGGTGGGCTACCCTTTTACATTAGGCAGGGGTAAAAACACCACAGTGGGTGCTTCCCACTTCTTTACTGTGAGAGTGACAGAGCACTGGAACAGGTTGCCCAGGGGGGTTGTGGAGTCTCCTACTTTGGAGATATTCAAGGCCCACCTGGACAAGTTCCTGTGTGATGTAATTTAGGTTACCCTGCTCTTGCAGGGGGGTTGGACTGGATGAGCTTTCGAGGACCCTTCCAACCCTTAGGATTCTGTGATTCCTAAAAATAAAGTGTGTAGAAACCACAACCAGAATAACTTACTGGGCTGTCCAGACACACAGAGTAGCAGCAGGCTTCTGCTGTCTAGGCTGAACTGATGCATAACTTTTTAGGATGGTAGGATGAGTGCCAATATTTCAGTATCTACAGCAAAGTTTTGTTCCTTCCCAGTGGTACAGGCAGCACAGCATTGCAGACATTTCACTATATGCATACAAGAGAGAGAATTAAAAACAGCTAACAAAGTCAGAGGCATGGCAAGAGAGAAAGAATATACACAAGCAGCAGTGTTTGCCATATGAGCCTCAGCAGTGCAGTGTGCCAGTCTGCATCAGACCAGACTCACTGCTGACCACACAGTTCAATTGCCAAAAATAGCACTGTGCATCTCAGCTAGTGAGACAGCATCATCCATCCTGCTTCTATGCCATGCTGCTACTTTACATACCTCTGCCCCATGGCTGCTTGCCTCCATTGGGTTGGGGCAGAAGGGTTTCCACCACTGCTTGTGATTCATGCTTCTTGTGCTGATTTTAAAGCAATGTCATATGGTGCAGTTACAGCAGGTGGCAGGGGGAAATTCTGCAATGCAAGAAGGCTGCAATCCTATCTGTGTTCTCTTTTCCATTCTCCTCCAAATCGTGGTTCTGATTTACCAAACATCCCTAATCCTTACGTATTTCAACGGTCCATTAATTACCTTACATGCACGCCTCTATCTCCAATCTTAGTTGACTCCAGGGATGAAACAGTCCAGGAAGTCACTCCCACACATCTGTACCTACATGGTCATTCTTCAGGAAGACCAGAAAGTGTTTCAATCTTTCCATATTTATATTCACTGAAAGAGCTGATCATTTGCCCTAGCATCCCTCTAAGAACCACAGCAAAATGAAATTCAACCCTGTTGGTCTGATATAAAAAGTATGTTTGTCAAGCCAAAGAAAGCCCTGCTCTCTGTGAGTATTCTCAGTGTTATGTAATAATAGAATAATAGAATCATATAGGTTGGAGAAGACCTTTAAGACCATCCAGTACAACAGTTAACCCAGTACTGTCAAGTCCATCACTAAACGATGTCCCTAAGCAACCACTGCATCTTCATGCCTTTTAAGTCCCTACAGGGATGGCAACTCCACCACTTCCCTGGGCAGCCTGTTCCAATGCTTGACAACCCTTTCAGTGAAGACATTTTTCCTAATATCCAGTCTAACCCTCCCTTGGTCCAACTTGAGGTCATTTTCTCTTGTCCTGTCACTTGTTACTTGGGAGAAGAGACTAACCCCCACCTCACTACAACCTCATTTTACATAGTTGTAGAGATCAACAAGGTTAAACCAGCCTGGTTCCCTCAGCTGCTCATTATAGGACTTGTGCTCTAGACCCTTCATCAGCTTCACTGCCCTTCTTTTGACATGCTCTAGCACCTCTGTGTCTTCCAGTAAGAGGCCTGGAACTGAACACAGAATTCAAGGTGTAGCCACCCCAGTGCCCAGTACAGGCAGATGATCACTGACCTGGTCCTGCTGGCCACACTATTGCTGATACAAGCAGGATGCTGTTGTCCTTCTTGGCTGCCTGGGCACAAGCTGGTTTATGTTCAGCCAACCATCAATCAGCATCCCCAGGTCCCAGCACCGAGCCCTGGGGAACACCAGTTGTGACCATCTGCCAACTGGATTTAACTCCATTCACCACTGCTCTTTAGGCTCTGCCATACAGCCAGTTTTTTAGCCAGTGAAGAACACACCTGTTCAAGCCATAAACCAGTTTCTCCAGTAGAATACTGTGGGAAATGGTGTCAAAGGCTTTACCGAGCTCTAGGTATACAAAATGCACAGCCTTTCCCACATCCACTAAGCAGGTCACATTGTCATAGAAAGAGATCAGGTTAGTCCAGTGTTTTCATAAACTGGTCCTGATCACCTGGTTTTCTTGTTCATGCTGCATGATGGCACTCAAGGTGATTTGCTCCAACCTTCTCTGGTACAGATGTCAGGCTGACAGGCCTGTAGTTTCCCAGATCCTCATTCTGGCACTTCCTGTAGATGAGCATCACATTTGCTCACTTCCAGTCAACTGGGACCTGCCCGGTCAGCCAGGACTGCTGATAAACGATTGAAAGTGACTCAGTGAGCACTTCCAGCAGCTCCCTCAGCACCTTTAGGTGGACCCCATCTGGCACTCTAGATGTGTGTCTAAGTGGGGTAGCTGGTCAATAATCATTTCCCTTTGCATTACAGGGCCTTCATTCTGCTCCCTGTCCCTGTTTTCCAGCACAGGGAGCTGGGAACTCTGAGAACAACTGGTCTTATATTAAAGAGCAAAGCAAAGAAGGCATTAAATACCTCAGCCTTTTCATCATCCTTTGTCACTATATTTCTCCCACATTCAATAAATGATGGATACTCTCCTTAGCCCTCCTTTTGTTGGTAATGTATTTATAGAAACATTTTTTACTGTCTTTTAAAGCAGTAGGCAGATTAAGTTCTAGCTGATCTTTCACCTTCTCATTTTCTCCCTGCATAACATCAAAACAATGTAGATACAACTCCCAGGTATTACAGCTTACTTTTTTGCTATGATGATATATACTTCAAAAATGAATAACAGCCAAAGTGATTGTATGCCAGCAGGGAAAGAGATGAACAGCAAGTTTGATTTGTGCAGTAGGAGAGGGCAGTAATTGCAGTGCATCTGTTGAAGCACAGGTTTGGTATATGCAGGAGATCAAATTCTTAGAAACAGGAGCTGTAAGCATATGGGCAAAAAGAATAAAAAGTAAAGCAGAGCTGAAATCACAGTTGTTCAAACAAAAGAGCTAATCGCAGCCTTGGTTACACACACATGTGCAGGTGCAGACTGATCTCAGCCAGCATCCATGGAAAATGTCACTTGGCACACAAAAGCAAATGTTGTGTGCACACACACAGAGCTTGCTGATGGCAAGCTGCACTAGGACAGGGTCCTCTCTTGTCTGCACTCCCTTGTAGCCTCTTGAAAGGACTATGTAAAGTGTTCACTGTCCAGCAGTACTGGGTCAGTTCGGGTACAGGCAGAGCCTGTTTATGACCCACAGAGGGCCTCTGGCTCATGGGGAGCCTTTTGTTGGGCTGCAGTGAGAGCTGGCAGAGGGGCAGTGGCACAGAGAGTGGAGGGGTTGAGAAGCTGAGACTGGAGTAAATGCACCAAACAGTACCTTCCTCACTCTCCTGTGCCTGGTTCCCACATCGTCAAGACTGCACAACCTTTTCCTTGCACCTGCTCCCTGCCTGGTTGCATAAAATCAACAGCCAACATGTAGGTAGTACATTGGGTATCTATACATTGGCTGTTGACTTTATGCATTGGTTTTGTCCTGGTATGTTTGTTTGTTTTTGATGGGGGAGCTATGAATAACCCTGAGGTCAAAGAAAATGTAAAAATAAGTGAGTATAATGTACCTAAAGAGAGTAAAAATCTTTTACCCTTCCTCCTGTGACAAATGTTAGGATGAAACAAGAACAAACAGAAGGAAAAGAGAAAAGGTGCTTTGCTCAAAGCACTAAACATATCAGCAATTGAAACAAAACTTAGGCTTTTCTTTAACTTGCAGCAGCTTCTTTCGGCTTTTGGACAAACCTCTGTGGTACACACTTGCTTCCTCTTTCCTTCCACTTTGTTTTGCCACAAGCCATAATTGAGTGCATGATGTGGTCACTAATTGCAGACCAGAGCACCCCAGTGCATCAGAACACTAGCAGGCAGCTGGGCAGACAGTTTTACATGTCCCAGACATACAGTGTGCTCCCTCCAACTCATGCAGACAGCATCAGACAGGGTTTAAAACCAGCATCAACCTCCCCTTTGCATTTCTCTCCTGATGCAGCCCAGTGGCAGCTTTCCTTATATGGGTGGGTTTGAAAGCAGCCACAGACATATCCTTAATAATGCCAGTCTGTGACAGCAGCAAAGGTCTCCAAAATCAAGCCCAGGGTTTGTACAGGAGAGCCTTGGCACTGCTATAACCCATGCATCCATAAGCTTCTTCCCTTGTGACTCTTAAACCAGCACTTGACCCCACAGTGCTTGCTCATGTCCACTAGCATGAGCGAGAAGTGTGACACAAAATGGCTAAACCCACTCAAGAATCTCTCAGCTTGCTTTTACTTGCCTTTTCTCTACCTATTTTTACCATAAGGACATTTAAAGTCAGGTAACAGAGTGCTCATCTGCTGCTGTAGGGAAATGACCACATGGATTTGCACATGCCCAGACACTAGCCAGCCTGGTTTGCTACTGCCCTTCAAACAGCCATTGGCTCTTTGCTAGATTTTTGGTTTGAAATGCTGCATGCTGCCATGTTCACTCTAGGTTTGTGGCACCAAGGCAGAGTTGAGGCTTTCTCAGTGTTTTCTAAATTTGTTGCTATGAGAATGGGCAAAAATGTTCAAAACTCTTTTAAACTGCCAAAAACGCACAAGAAAAAACATTTTCCACAACTCAGCTTTTTTTCCATGTGTAAGAGTCCACCTCAGCTGGGCTTAGAGGTGTCTGAGTTAATATCTGGTTTGCTTAATCCGGCAGTCTGATTTCTTTATGCATGTACTTTCGAATTAATTTCTGGGCATCTGTCAGACATGTGACTCTGAAAGGGCAGGAACCAAGAAAAAACAATATCTGATAGTTTGGCTCAGGACAAAGGCAGTGCAAGACCCCAAGGTGCCTGTTATAAAAGCATCAGCACTGTTTCATTAAAAATCAATGGAAAATTACAGCATGCCTGGAAACTCAGCAACATCCCATGAAACAATCCCTGCCAGGCAGCTGTGGCCGAGGCAAGCGCTTGCCTTGCTGATGCTCAAAATCAATTTCCAGCAGCAGCAATGTTTAGCCACTCTAATCTTCTTGTCAGGGAAATCATCTCAAATAAAATACTGCAGGAACTCTTGCTTTCCAAAAGGGCACATGAGCAACACGCTCTGTTCTCTGCAGCTATCTGTACTTGCAAAAGAAGGGGACCCCTGACTGTCCCACCGGGTTGAGCAGGACATGATGGTCAGGCTCTGAGCATCACCCACAGGGATGTGCTGCCTGCAACGATGGCCAAACCCAAAGACTCCTTGCTTTTGAAATGAAGAGATGAAGCTGCAAACTAAAGCTTGGGGTTTTGTATCCCAGCTTCCCTGCATGGTCCCAGAGAGCAGTATCCCCTCTGTGCACCTTGTTTCCCTTGCTGTGAAACAGGAAATTTTCTCTCTCCACATTCATTGTTGGCATGTTTGCTCTGCAGGGCCAGGCTGGCCCCTGTCTGCCTGTTTTCACCAGCCTAGTACAATGGAGTCATAATCTGAGGTGTTGCCATTATGAAAATAGAAACAGAGAACAATGTCTTCCTTAAAAACAAGGTTTTTCATGTGTCTGATCTTGTAAAATATGCTGTTTAAAATCCGTTCACTGTGCTTACCAGTAACTCAAATCAAAGGTACAATTCACATCATACTTGTGAATCATTTGAGGGAAGTAGCTGTGGATTTTCTACCTTGATTCATTCCTCCTTTATCTGTGATGCTCTGTGATTTTTCTTCAAAGTCCCTTTCCTCTGAAGGTAGATGTGAACCCCATTAGTGGCGCTTTCATGTAGCTGAAGGAGCGTGTCAACATTTTCTAATACAGATTAAAGCTCCAGAAAACAATATACTGCTCAGCTCCCGGGAGTGCAGTGTGAAATAGAGAAAAACACCAGGCATGATGTTTAAAATGGTCTCTCAAAACCTCTTCTGAAGAGCTGCATATATTAAACAATCATTAAGAAAATACAGCCTTAAGTAAAGCTAGGTGGGAAATAAATATTTTTGTCAGATGAAAAAACAATTTGCAGAGATTCCCAATTTCATATTGGGTAATATTTTGATTTTTTTAATGGAGGTATATGCTGCTATACTCTATTTTGCTGACTATGTTCCTTTCTTGCTTAAGGGAAAAAAGCAAATGATATAAAAATACTCATTTTATCACAAATTTCTGCTCTTCTGCAACCAGTGGCCATTACTTTTTAAGATCAAAACATTTTAAGAGCAACTTACACAAAAATATACACTGCTTGCTTCAAAATCAGTTCACTTTTTTTCCCAGCTACAAGATATTATGGTTGATGTTTCTCCCAACCAAAAGTAATTCTTCTGAGCTCAGCAGAGCTGCCTCAGATGTTCACAAGGTGAAGGAAAAGATGGATGAAACCTAATAAATATTTTCAGAGGTAAATAAAGTCTAAATGGAGTTACAGCTAACAGGGAATGCAAGACATTCCTTAAAACTCAGGCAAATTGAAACAAGTGATTTGATTCAGGACAAGGGGTAATGGGTTAAAACTTAAACAGGGGGGGTTTAGATTGGATATAAGGAAGAAATTCTTTAGTGTAAGGGTGGTGAGGCACTGGAATGGGTTGTCCAAGGAAGCTGTGAATGCTCCATCCCTGGCAGTGTTCAAGACCAAGTTGGACAGAGCCTTGGGTGACATGGTTTAGTGTGAGGTGTCCCTGCCCATAGCAGGGGGGTTGGAACTGGATGATCTTAATGTCCTTTCCAACCCTAAATATTCTATGATTCTATGATTCAAAAAATGTATTCAATCATGGAATGATTAACATTAAAAATAGTTGAAAGTTAATTAATATTAACCTAAGAGTCAGCAGTTTAAAAAGCTTTGGCTGGAGCAGAAACCCAGTCACAAATTTCTGTCTCTTGGAAAAGCTACACATTTCAGAATAAATTTTCATTATACATGAGAATGAAAGGCTAAAAATTATAAAATTTTCTTAAGAGCAAACATTCTGCAAATAAAAATTGTAAATAAATGCTGTTCTGGAAAAACTTATCAGTTTCACTTCAGAACTTTTAAATCAATGTGGGGGTCACATCTACCCATGCAAGCCTTAGGTTTAACGCATTTGCAACAACCTGAAATTTTTGGAACCTATATTAAACCTTGTTTTGCCAGTTTGAAAATCGCTCCATGGCAGCTGACAGCCCAGATCCAGATATTTGTGTTTTGCTCCCTGACCAGGCTGCATTGCCCATTGCTGAGCAAGTCACCAGATGCCGTGATGCCCATAGCATCCTGGGTCTGGCTGGCTGGATTCCCCTCAGAGGTTACTCCTCCCAGGGCAGGAGTCACCACTCACAGCATGCATTACCCTTACTGCAGGAAAACAGCTTTACATAAACTGGCTCAGGTATTTTCAATAAAGGGAACAGTTCAGATCAGGGTCACTTATTTCACATCATTTCACTTCTCCCAGGGGAAACATCCGAACTCTTCTGTTGAAAGCGACAGCTTCTCATGGAAACTTCTGATTCTGTAGACTTTCCTAGCTGAAAATCCTTGACCAGATCTATAGAGGAATTTGGATTTATTTTTTCTGTCCAAACAAAAAAATCCTCTGGCCTCAGCTCAAGCAGGCACTTCAGCACCTCTTCTGTACATCTAGCACATTGGCTGGGCTCCAGCCAAAGCACAACCTCTTGCTCTTCTGCAAGAGCCAGTGTGTGCTGAAAACACCTCCAAATCATCCCTAGTGAAGCACCCTTCCTAGATCATGGGGGCTGAATCACACTCTGCTTCCCATGAGCACAATCATGCTTGACTAAAGGATAAGGGTATCCTATGCTCAGGTTTGCACTCACCTTTCCCTTCCACATGCATACACACAAAACACACAGAGGTTTAAGACCAGGCATTTCATCCATCTGCATCTGTTACTTTTCCAAGATTACAATCACCTCATTGTCTGCAGGGGCTGTGCTGGAAAGGAAAGTGGAAGGCTTCTCAGCAGGATGTAGAGAAAGCTTTAACAGCATTTAAAGCCTTTATGGTACTTCAGATTTTCTTATCAGGAAGTTTAAATGTTTCCAAGATTTTTGTCTATGGTGTTTAACATTTCTGCTTCCTAAGTCATATAGGTTTAGAGCTGCTGCACAAATGTTTGGCTAATCTCTGCAAGCTGCAGGGTAAATAGCAGCTGAAGTTTGGTCCTGGTGCTAAGTACAATGGGCCCAATTACTGTTTCTGGGAAATGCAAGCCAGAGTTTTTGCCATGGTCCTCCATTGGTTCAGGAACAGGTACTTTGTTTTCAAGCCCTTTCAGGCAATGCTTCTCAGGGAAAAATGCACAGGAGAAGACAGCATTAAGGTCAAACGTAAACAAGATGCAGACAAAGCATCAGAGAGGTTGGTGTTGGAAGAAGCCTCAAAATGTCATTTAATCTTTCTCTTGCCCCAAACGAGATTAGCGATATGTAAAATGTCAGCTATGGAAGTGCTGCAGTTTGAGCAAACCAAATGCTCCTGAACAACTTTGCACTTGCCATAGCATGTCATGCAATGCATTACACTGGAGACAGCTAGGTTCAGTTCAGTGTGCCAATTGTGCCACTGCCCCAGTGGTTCACAGCTAGATCAGATCAGATGCTATTTTAAGTTACAATACCATAAACCTGGAACGATGACTGAAGCACTGCTCTGATCTCAAGTCCGACTGCAAGTGCCTTGCTCAAATGCACAGGGCAGCACCTGGCATACACACAAACACACACATGTACCCTGCAGACTGCAGAACTATGCCCAAATGCAGCACCCAAAACCCCTTGGCCCATCACTAACCACATCTTTGCACTACATACAGCAGCTAGCTCAGGGCAGATTTGGTCAGCTTGCCTGGCACCTGTATGTAAGGAATAGGGAACTCAGGCTCTTCACAAACAGCAGCCAAACTAGTTGCTGCTTTCTGGTTTATGTTCTTGCACATCTATGGTATTTCCTCTAATACCAGGTTTTTATGGAAGACTCATTCCTGTCCCCTTCTATGTATGCTATAGATACATTTTACTTCTATTCTAGCTTTGGCATCTGTCATTTGTTTGGGTTGGGTTTTGGGGGTTTTGGTTGGTTGGTTTGTTTGTTTTTTATTTGAAGACAAAATAGAGAAGTTGGCAAAGAGAAGCCATTTTTCCTCTGAAAGACATCTGGCAGCAGTAGGATATGCCATAGTGCACTGCAAGCTGTAGTACTAATGACTGTACTGGGGTAACATGTCACCCCTGCCCTGATCCAGCATCCAGGACAGGTCAATCTTAGTTCTGTACCCTTCATTCCTTGTCTGTCCTACCAAAATTACCAACACTGATTAATGTGAGGCAATTCTGAAAACCAGCATGGCCAGAATAGACTATCTGCCTTTGGCCATTCTTAGCCATGAACTCTTCAGGAATGCCAGAAATGAAACCTCCCCAATTTGTTAGCCCCAAAATCCTCAAATAATTCAATCCACTAAAGGTGTATAAGATGAAAATGCTTTTGTTGAAATTTCTTTTTCACCAAGAACGTGGGGCCTCTGTCAATGGGACACTCCATCATCTGAAAATCCATCCCACAGTGAGGACAACCTGTTCACTGCAGAACAGAGATTTTGTGCCCTTCCATCAGCAGTGTTTGTTCCCACTCCCATCTAACCCAGACCAAAGGAGATCACCATTCTTTTAGGAAGACACTGTTACAGTAAAGAGCCAGTGCTGTTGGGCAGCACTGCCTTTCCAGACTGCTTTCTTTCTCTCTTCCAGGCAAAAAATCCTAGTTTTGACCCTCGAGCAGCGAGAGTAGTGGAAAGCTTCTTTGATTCATTCCAACCAAACAAAAAGCTTTGTTCCCCCATGCTCTGGGAAGCACCTTGTGTATTGCCTGGATATATTTCAGTAAAATTTCTCCATTTTGCCCCTAAATCTTCCATTTATTTTGATGCTATTTATCAAGTCTCATGTTCCCTTCATAGTGAGAAGCTTGACATAGCTTTGGAGATAGTCTTTTCCTCAGCACTCAATTGAGTTAGAGGAATGTCTTTTTCCTTACGTAGACAGGAGAGAGGAGCTAGACAAACAGTCAAAGGCTCCCTTTGTTCCCACTGTTTCTCCTTGAGTCAAATTCACACTCCCTGTTCTGTTTACTATGATCTCAGCATCAATTTTAAGACCCCAAATACATCTTTCACATTTAGGTTTCAGTAAGCAGTTGATTTAGAGTCTTGACTGACTTTATCTGTATTAAAACACACATAAAATGCCATAGGATCTGGTCTTTTGCAGGTCAGGTCAGCATAGGTAACTAAAATACTAATAACATTACTCCAATTATGAGTTACTCTTTAAAAATCTCAGAGCTCTATCACCTTTGCTATTGACTTGAGTCATAAAGATATTCCTAGATACTGCTTTACAGTGATGGGAGCTTCAAAATGTTCAATAGAGCCTTAAGTATAGAAAAAAAGTCTACATGCGACCTTCCACTTTTTGTACAGGCTTATGCTGCAGTCACAGCCAAAATTTTTGTTCCTTTCATCCATCTCAGTGCCACAGACAACCACATGGTCTCAGGAAGGGCGCTTCCCCTCCATCATGGTTAAGAAGATATCTAGTAATCCTCATTGTTTAGGAACAATCATAATACTTTTACTAATATGTTCAGATTCCATCTATGTGCATTCCTCTAATACTATATTAGCACTAAATCCAACCAAATACTAGACAGAGGAACTATCACTGTCAGTAAAGAGCAAAAAGACCCTCAATTAGAGTATCACTGAAATGCACACATTAGAGTTTATTAGCCTACAAATTTAGTGCATTTACCTAGGCAGTTATTATTAGTTTCTAACTCAGGAGCAGAACTGCCTTTCATTGGACAGCTGATGGTGCACAGTGAGCAGGAAGCACCTCCCAGTCTGCTGCAGTGCATAGCTCTCTGTTTAAGACAAAATGAGATCTAACAACCACTCTCTTAGACACAATGTCAATTGTTCTTCAATTCCCTGGGCACTATAATTTTAGCCTTTTCCATCTAGTACAGCTTTACACAACGCTGAGGTCCCAAGAGGTCCCTCAGGACTGTACTACTGGAGAAACTGGGCACAGCTTTTCTTGCAAACAGAGATCCCAGGGTTCCTTGGGCTCTGGTATCAGTGAAGCTGAATTTGCTGAAGGATTGATTAGCAAAGCAATAACTCATTGAGATGCAGGGGAAATCCTCCAGTGCTGATTTTACAAACAATGCGGTCAATGATTCAAATAAATTAACCTCATTCATGCTGTCTATAAATAAGTAATGTCCCAGACTGGGAAGAAGCTGACTCATGTTTTAATGTTGTGCTTCTTCTGAATGCTTTGGGAATTTCCATCTTATTTCACCCATTTCTGGACCAGATTCATTCTGCTTGATCTTCCTAACCAACTTCCACTGCTTTTGTGTTGTTCTTTGTCATCTAAGCTAGCCAATGCTGAAGTCTGACTTCTAAATGCATTTTGAAAGTTTAACAAGATTTCATATCAGCTGCTTGAATAAAAATGATTGGTGGACTGGTACATCTCTTCTGTGTTCAGTCTCCGCATAGCAAATACCCAGCTGTGAAAATCTGCAGCCTTTTTCCTCTTAAGATTTTAAAAAGCCACACAGTACAAGCCATGAATCTTCTGACAGGATGACACTGCCTAAATGAATCTATTCCTGTTGTAGAATGGGACAACAGAGCTATCATTTGGTGTCAGCCTGCTTCCCCAGTGCAGCTCCAGTGTGAGTCTGGGTTGGGCAATTTCCCACCAATTCCACTGGAATCCTCAAACCTATGAGGACAAGGCAGAAGAGAGGGGGGAACAGGGTGCCATGTGAAAGAAATTAGTCCAAGGTGAAAAGCAATCCCTCGAGGCAGTGGAGAGATGCTTGGAAAGAAAACACTGAAAAGTATTCAGATACTTTTCTGATGCTTCCTGAAAAGCTTGCTTCTGCATAGTCAGTCTCAGACTTCCAAAGGTCTTTAGCATTAACTTCCATACCATAAAAGCACTGCATATGCAGGACAGTTTTCCTCCCCTTTGAAATGCCTTGAGTGGCCATTTGAGTTACAGTCTCCAGATTTTCCATACAACCACTGAGTTAAAAAGAATGCAATAAAAATACTTACAAACACAAAAGCCAGGAATGACTTGACTTTGGCCTTAAGAAAATCATAAAGTACTGCAAGACTCGTTAAATAACAAGGGTAATCAACCAAAGCAGGGTTTAGATCAGCCACTGCGGGGTGAAAGGTAGAAATAGGAAAGCCATGTTACCTCTGGCTAGACTGTTAATGCAACCATTGCTAGACCACACTGCCTAGTCATACTGGCTGCTTGAAAAAGAATTTGGAAAGGGGCTACAGGAATGATATAAGAACAAGAAAATATGCCTTGTAGGAAGACACAAGATAAGCTATTTAGAGCAGAATAAATGATGCTATGAATCTTATCTGGCTTTAAAATCACTAAATGTCTGTGGCCTGAAGACAAAGCAGAGAATTGCTCACCACCTCATTAGACCAAGAGCTATACTGAGTGAAATCAGTTGAATCCCAGCCCTGGAGGCCTCTCTATCCTCCCACTGCAGGGAGCAGACTGGAAATATTTCTCAGATACTGTAAATATCAGATGGGCAAAAGTATTTGCTCAGCAGAACATAGCCCTCATCCATTGATGAGGTGACAGAAAATGGGGAGGTTTATTCAGAGCCCTTCTTTTGAAAAATGCCGTCTCTCAGAGGCCCGTACAAGCAAGTGGTAGATGATTACAGAAGCAATTAAAGGCCTCTAATACAATTTACATCTAAAGTGCAGTATTTAGGCCAATTTCATGACAAAATAGCATGGTTTGATTTTCCTCTCAGAAAGAATATAGTTAGGCTGCATGATAAGTCTGAAGTAGAAAATCAATTTGCCTGTAATGAGATCTTGTTTGCCATGAAGGAGGAAATGAGGGAACTTGCCATGAGCAACGTGTGACTCAGTATCGTGGAGATGACCTTTACATGTGGAAGTGAAGAATGGCCCAGTCCTGAGTCACAGGGCACCAGCAGACCCTTGAGTGAGCCAAGGGTCCTGTGACACCAGCTCTTATCTGCACTGAGTGTGTTTGCCACAAAATGTTGTAGCATTGCATTCAGTCAAAGCAAAAGGAATATTTCAAAGGAAAAGATGCTGCAACCTATTTTTTTGCAACACCTTCTAGATAAAGTCATAAGCAGTCATTAGAGCTCAGCTGAGTTGATTGTCATTCCTGGCCTGAATGATTAGGAGATGTCATTAATGACGTTAAGGTCTTACTCTTTTTTTGACTGGCTTCCTTTGCTGGCTGCCAGACTGCAGCATCCCCAGGGCTTTCATTTGCACATTTCCAGTGTTCCCAGCTCCAGCTGCTGCAATGTAAAATCTCCTGAAGACTGGTCTACAGCAGAGAAAATAAAGTCTCCCGGACATTGACACAACCAAAACTAAAGCAGCATGTGAAAGACAACCCTGGCAGCTCTACCCATGAATCAGTAAAAGAAAGGTATTTCTAAACACAGGTACAGCTCGAAATAGGATTCATAAATGCACCTGAACACTTAGAAGGTGCTACAAAAATTCACTTTACACATTTACTTTGGCTTTATGTGGACTATTCAAAGATGTTGCTTCTTAAAGCCTGTGATACATAATTTCAGTTCAGTTACTTAGATACCTGACCATTTTATTTGAATGAATTCTTTATGTTAATTACTTGGCAATAATTTTGGTAAAGAACACAGGAAACTGGGAATGAATGGCTCTGGCACTGATGCAAATGCGCTGCTTTCATATGTTGGTGCTGTGGCAGGTTTAGGGCATAGTCACAAGGAAGAAGGCATATCAGTTTATTTGCTGCAAGAACTGAGGAGAAGGAGATTCAGTTCTTGCCTGCCTGTGAGGTGCTCTAGTCCTACAAGCTGACTGTGGTTCCAGTCCTTGCCACTGAATATGGAAAGGTTCACCTCTTATTTTGCCAATACAGTCTACGTTCCCTTGTGATTTTGAATCCTTCCCTTTTCCAAATGTCGTGGGCAAGACTGGGGTGCCCCAAGTTAAAGCAAAATATTTTAACTTACAATTGAAAATTTTGTTCAACTAAAAAACTGAAATATACACACATCTGTGTATTTTATATCCAAAATGTGTGTGTGCATGTGTGCATACATATGTATACTGAAGACAAAAATAGTGCTTTGTTTGTTTCTCATTGCTATCCTCCCTCCTTAGTATCTGATTTAGCACATTGATCAGATCCAGTTACAATTTTGTGTAGAGCTTCACTCAACAAATGTATGCAGGAGCAAAGGAGTTTGTTTTGAAGTAGCATTGTGAAACTGGGCGCAAGATGAAGCCAAGAGCTTAAAACAGTTCCGATAATTCTTGGGTGAGTCCTTCATAAACAAGCACCTTTGGAAGGGAAAGGAAATCTATAACACACACATGTAAAGACCTTTCTATCTAGAAATGAAAAACTTGGTCAACTTAAAACAACAAAACCCTGACCCATTAATCTATGGACAGTAACATGCATCTGGTACAGATAATCATAATGAACAGAGAAATGCACAAACTTCACACTCAGAGCTTGATGAAAAAGGCAGATGAAGACCCCCCTGTGAAAGTTTGAGGCTTGTTGCAGACTAATTTACCAAAAAATTATGAGAAAGCCTTCCCAGCCAGGCAGGTGCTACCATCTCTGCTCCCTGTCAGGATCCTGGCATCTCTCTCCAAAGCAGCTGGACCTTAATTTATTGGCAGGAAAACACTAGAGTAAATAGATCACAGAATCACAGAACCCTAAGGGTTAGAAGGGACCTCGAAAGACACCTAGTCCAATCCCACTGCAAGAGCAGGGTAACCTAAATTACATCACACAGGAACTTGTCCAGGCGGGCCTTGAATATCTCCAACATAGGAGACTCCACAACCCCCCTGGGCAACCTGTTCCAGTGCTCTGTCACTCTCACAGGAAAGAAGTTCCTCCTGATGTTCATATGGAACCTCCTATGCTCCAGTTTACACCCATCGCCTCTTGTCCTATCACTGGACATCACTGAAAAGAACCGAGCTCCATCATCCTGACACTCACCCTTTACATATTTGTAAACAATACGTAAATTTGTATTTGTAAACTCACTCCTCAGTCTCCTCTTCTCCAAGCTAAAGAGACCCAGCTCCCTCAGCCTCTCCTCATAAGGGAGATGTTCCACTCCATCATCTTCGTGGCTCTGCACTGGACTCTTCCAAGCAATTCCCTGTCCTTCTTGAACTGAGGGGCCCAGAACTGGACACAAGATTCCAGATGCGGCCTCACCAAGGCAGAGTAGGGGGGGAGGAGAACCTCTCTTGACCTACTAACCACAGCCTTTCTAATGTACCTGAGTTTGCCCAGCAGTTCCTTGTTCAACCATACCGGTCTCCTGGCTCCCTTACTTGATTTCCTACCCATTGGGACACTCTGATCCTAGGCTTGGAAAAAGCAGTCCTTGAATGCTGACCAACTGTCTTGTGCCCCTTTATCACCCAGTACCCTTTCCCACGAGACTTCCCTTAGCAATTTATTGAAGAGACCAAAGTTGGCCCTTCAGAAATCCAGAAATGCGGCCTTGCCAGGTATTCTATTCCTCCCACACAGGATCCTAAACTCCACCATCTCATGGTCACTGCAGCCAAGGCTGCCATTGACCATCACCGCTTCAACCAGACCCTCCTTGTTGGTGAGCACTACATCCAACAGCGCTCCTCTCCTAGTTGGTTTGTCCACCATTTGCATTAAGAAGTTATCATCAATGCACTGGAGGAACCTCCTAGACTGTGAAGGATTGGCCATGTAAGTCTTCCAGCAAACATCGGGGTAGTTAAAATCCCCCATGAGGACCAAGGCATGCAGTCGTGAGGCTGCCTTCAGCTGCCTGTAGAAAGCCTCATCAACTCCTTCATCCTGATCAGGAGGTCTATAATAGACCTTCACAACCGTATCACCCGTACCAGCCTGCCCTTTAATTCGTACCCACAGACTTTCCACTTGCTCCTCATCTGCTCCTGGACAGAACTCAACACATTCTAGTCGCTCTCTCACATAAAGAGCAACTCCACCACCTCACTTTGCTGACCTATCTTTCCTAAAAAGGACAAGGCCATCCATGACCACATTCCACTCATGCGAGCTGTCCCACCATGTCTCTGTAATTGCCAACAGATCATAAACTTTAGCCCGCACACAGACTTCTAACTCCTCCTGTTTATTCCCCATGCTGCATGCATTGGTGTACAGGCATTTCAGGGAGCGAGCAGAGCACACTAGTGACACCCTTGGGAGGCAGAAGGCCTTCTGGTCTACATTAATACTAGAACAAGGCCCCACTAGTTCAAACCCAGCTACAGCCCCCACCCACTTTGAATCTAACCTAAAGCTCTGTGAGTGAGCTCCGCTCACTCTTGCCTTAGTACCCTTTTTCCCCTGTAGGACAGGGTCTAAACAACTATCCAATCCCTCAAATGAAACAACAGATTGAGAGTCATCCCTAGTCTGCCATCCTGCAAGCCCCAGCATGTTTCTCTTGGGCTTGTCCCTAACAGGCCCATTATCTCCCCTCCCCCTTCATGTCTAGTTTAAAGCCCTGTCAATGAGCCCTGCTAACTCCTGCCCCAAAAACCTTTTCCCTCTCTGGCACTGCTGTATCTCACCTGCCACCAGCAAACCAGGTGTCTCATACAGCAGCCTATGATTGAAAAAGCCAAAACCCTGCCTTTGGCACCAGTCACGCAGCCATAAGTTAATCTGCACACTCTTCCTATTTATCATTTCATCCTTGCTCGTAAGAGGTACGGAGGCAAACACCACTTGTGCTCCAGACCCTCTAACCAGCTGCCCCAGAGCCCTGAAGTCTCTCTTCATTGCCCTTGCACCCCTTGTAATAATTTCATCACTGCCAACCTGAAAACCCAGCAGCAGATAGTAGTCAGAGGGCTGCACAATTACTTTACTTTTCTTCTTGGTTGAGGGAGTTCTAAGGCGTGGGGGTGAGTGACAAGCCCTGGGTGACTCACTAGATAGACCTACCCCTCCATCTCCATTTACCTGGTCCTGTACTTCCAAGACCTCATACCTGTTATTCAAGGGCAGCTGGGAGGGAGGAAGGGATTGAGAGGGTTTTCGCTTACCTCTCCGAGGAGGGACCTCCTTCCATACCTCAAGTTTGCTCCCTCAGCTCAATGGTAGAAGGGAAGGGGATCCATCACCTGTTCAACCACTTCCCTCTGCTCTTGCCTTCGGGTGTGGCTCCCCCGATCTATTTCACTTTCACATTCTCTGATGGCTCTCAGCCTTTCTACCTCCTCCTTCAGTTCCACCACCTGCCTGAGCAGATCCGTTACTTGCTCACACCTCACACAAGCGGTGTCTCCAGTACAAGTGCCAGGCTCAGGCATTCTCTACGGTCAGAGACCTGCACATCCACATGTCTGCAGGCAGGCTCAGTCTGGGTACCCACGTTATTCCTCACAACAGCTGTTGATCGCGTTGTGACCATGATCTAGCTGATCGATTGCTCCCTCTACGTCGCTTCACGCAAGCACAAGCAGCCCTTCCTCCTCCTGCGCTCCAGGCGAGTCCCCCTGTGCAGGCGCTCAGCCCGCTCTGTTCGCCGCGCTCCTGGGCAGGTTTTAACCACTCACAGCTGCCGCCGAGCCTCCTGGCTCCGCCCCCAATGAGTCAGCTGACCGCGAGAGCCGAGCTGCCGCTCCTGGACAAGTCCTGTCGAGGACTTGAGGCTCCCTCCTCGCTGGCTCCTGTCGCTCTGAGGTGAGGCTCCTGGGCTCTGATCCCTCTGCTCTGCTCCACTCCCGTGTTGCAGGCATCCTCCTTCAAGCTGCTCCTCTCAGCAAATGACCGGGTTTGGTCGATGCTGGCCGCTTTAAATCTGCTGCCGACCATCCTGACTTCTTGCATGCAGCATCATATTAGACACTGCCTAAGCTATTGTATATATTCCAGCTAGCCATTTAGTTCTGCAAGTGTTTCTTCACAGGCATAGAAAAATACCTCATGATGGGCACATCCACTCTTTTTGTACCACAGCTAAGCGCATCAGAGCTATTGAATCCTTTTTTGGTGTTGTACCAAAGACTTACGTGGGTTTTTGTGCTATTAATCAATATAACCGACTCTGGGATGGCAGCAGATAATTTATGTCCCCTTTCTGTCAATGCAGACAATGAACATTGCTGTTGTGTGGCTGAAGGACTCTTCCATGCATTCAGTTCAGTCCCACAAAGTCACCAGGAGTTTGCTGTGAGCAAATGAAACACAACAGGGGAAGAGCTCGGCAACAAGTGACCATTGATAGGTGGATCTGGGGCAACCTGGGCAACAAGAACACCAACAAAAACTGTTGCGTTGTCCCCAGGAACACAAACTAACTACTTATTTAAAAAAAAAAGGTCCCAGTTCAGACCAGTTGATGGCCCACACACCAGATCCAGCCCACCCAGTAACTCCATCTAACACCTTGCCATTCTGCTGGGGCCTCCAAGTGAGATGGCATGTTTCAGAGGCCTGTGTTGAAGACTATTAGCAAAACGTCCAGGCACACCAACCTGTGACAAAGCCCTGGAGGTGATCCAAAATACTTACTCAAACTTGAGCAAGCAATACCCAGCTAATTTTTTGATCTAAGCAACATTTTAGAAGCAGTGTTTTACACATCCTGCACTTGGTTAAAATCACCCAGTGAAAGGAGGAAAAACGTCTGCCCTGTCGCATCATCGGTTGCAACCCAGACTGGAGCCAAATGAGAGCCAGGACTGTGCAAGCATTCAGCCATGCTTTATTGCAGTCCCCACTGTGCTCAGTGTTAAAGGCCATATCATTCCAGCGAGTAATCAATATATTAATATAGACAGTAAATGGCAAGGAGAGTCCATATTTATCTTGTTACCCCAAGACTGTTCATAAAGCGGAGTTCTCAAGCCTGCATTACCACTATGACTGGAATGGAATTCCTTGTTGGCTCCCCATTGGGTTGGCCACAGAGAGAACAGGAAAAGATGGTAACAGAGTAAATAAAAGTAAGATGGGATAAAGCCAAGAGTAAGGCCTACAAATGAGCAGAGCAATCTCTGCTCATAAACATGACCTACCAAGAGGACACACTGAACAGCCTTTAGCCCACACTGAACAGCCTTTAGCCCAACAGAGAAGACTGGTAAATTCTCAGTATAAAAATACCATGATGTTCTCACAGGCAAAAAAACATTTAAATTGACATGTGTTTTGCTTGCAGGAAAGTAGTGGAAGTTTCAGCACCAATACATTAATCTGGACATTGCTGTTTCAAGAGCCAGTGATTATTTGGAATGTCAGTGTAAGCCATTTGGTCCCCACTGCTTAAGAGTCAGGAATGTGAAGACAGCAGTTTGCCTGTTGCTGAAGTTTAGCCAACAAGATAGTTTTGCTGGGATCATAGCTGTAAACTTAGGGAGGTGATGTGGACATGATGGTTATTTACTCATGATGAAACAGATTAGAATAACTGACAATAAGAAAGAAAATATAAAGGTTGATGGGGGGGGGGG
>NDXB01011677.1:9066-31792 GCA_002631895.1 Agapornis roseicollis | reverse complement strand
GAAAGAAAAAGAAAAGAGAAAAAAGAAAAAGAAAGCAAGAAAATGAAAAAGAAAAAATATATGGCTGGTACCACACCTGTAAGAGTCAGGGTGCTATAGAGAGAATTAAAATGTGATGTGCGAGCTAGGTAGACTGAGGGTATATTTATCAAAATATATAAATATATAATATATAAATATATATATAAAATATATAAATATATAAATATATAATAAATATGTAATATATCAAAATATATAAAATATATCAAAATTTATATTTATCAAAAACCCTGCCTTTCTTAGCCCTTGTGTTTGTGAAGAGTAATGGTACGACACCAACAACCTCTTTACTCCCCCTCAGCATTTCCCGGAGGTCACCAAGAGCCAAACTGAACTGCAAAATCAATAACTGTTCAGTGTGTGGCTCCACAGACCTGTTGCAAAATATCCGTCATGACTTCATGGACCACAGAGCACAGATAAGAGTTTAGGAGCTGTTGGAGCTTATCCTTCTGGCAAAGCATAACTCATCAGAGACAGATTGGACCTCTATGCAAACAGCTTATCTCCAAACCATATGAACTACTGGAACAAGACAGCAATTTGTATCTGCATCAGGGCTTTTTGCCAGTGTAGCTCTGTCAGTCAGATGCCACCAAGAGATGGGCCAGAAAAGCTTCACAGCAATCAAAGCCTGGAAGAGTAGATTTCGGTTTAACTTTTAAGTCTGTAAAACTCCAAAGACCTGAGCTCATCTTTGTAAGCAGGACCCAGATCAGTTTGCCTGTGCTCAGGTTTAGCCAGCATGAGAGGCAGAGCTGCATAACTGTGTCAGTATCAACATATCAACATATGGCAAATGTCTCTTCATATTTGTCAGACACTTTAGATCACCTGCACCTCCATGCACCCCATGGCCACACAGCTATCCTATGAGCATCCTGCTTCACATGGCTAACACACCACAGCTGAAAAACTGCCTTCAGCTGAAGGGTATAACTTCCAGCAGTTGGTTCTCAAGCAGAGTAAAGTCAGGTTGAAGGAAAGTGATGGGGCATCTGGACTGTCTCCTTTCTGAGTTGGTACTCATCTTCCCACCATGGTAATTCTCTCCTGGGCTTCCCTGTCCACCCATGGACATCCGTGCTCAACAGCTAGCCCTGTTTTGAGTTTTCCTAGGAGCTGCACTGTGTACAAGCTACCTCCTCAACTGAGGAGCAGGATGAGTGCTCACAGTCCCTTTCCCATCTTCTCTTTCCCCATCACATCACAAGACAGCCCCAGCAGCAGGTGAGTGCAGCCCATCCTGCTCTCATCAGCAAGTCTAGTCCTTGCTGAGCCTCTGTACTTTCAGGATGTCAATTTTGTTCTGTTTATATGCTAGCAAAATTACCATGTTGCTTTGCAAGCAAGTGAAGCTGCTGAATAATCAGTCTGTCCAGCCACACTGACAGAGACTTCAAGAGATTTCAAGCAGAATACTTGCTCCCCCGTGCAGAAGCTATTAACTTCCATGAACTGTAATGCTTTTCTCCCACAAAAGCCTCTTCACTTTATGAAAAAATCATCAAGAACCTGTGTGATGTTTTCAAGCCTCCTCCATTAATCTTCCCCAGCCCTCATTAATTGCAGGTTGTGATCAGCCAATAAGCACCAGTCTTAGCCCTCCCTTACTCCAGTTCATTCCAGCTGTTTGCCCTCATGCTTACTAAAAGCAATAGTCCATGGGCTGCAAGAATACCATTATTATAAGCAACCTTCCTGGTGAATGTATACAATCTTCCTGTTGACTAATGGGTCACCCCCTTTCCGCCTTTCATTCCAGCTGAGTAGTAATGATTTAAGCAGATTAACTGGTTAACTAAAAGTCGTTAACACAGATCATATCCTTTACACAAAATAACCCTAATACTGGGGTTCATCCAAAGGTAATGAGAAAATATTTTCATCAATGTCAATGGGCTCAAACCGAAGTTCATAGTGAATTCTAGGAAAGACATAAACATGCTGAGTGTGATCATTAAAGCCATGTTTTCCTTCATTTGCAACAGAATCTGCCCCCAAGATCCCTGAAAATATTGGTGTTTCTCTTTCTCCTTGCCCTTTGAAGCATTCACCACAGAGCCCTGTGTTAAGCACTGCCACTTTACCTGCAGTTGCATGACACAGGACAGCTTGCCCAAAGAGGCAGCATATCTCTACTGAGACCCACCAAACATCAACAGCTGCTGAATGCTCCATCATTGCACAGACTGGAATAAATAAAACAACCCTAAACCCATCTCAATGATCCAGGACAACCCTACCCCAATGCTCATGGTGAGGAGGTAGGAATTCTGTGTTTTCAGGTCCTAGTACTTCATGGGACTCAGCTGGTGGCTGCAGAGACAGAAGCAAAAGTCCCCCAGTCTGAGTGCCTGATAGTGGCAGTGTGTGCAGCTCATCACTCTTGGGTTTCTGTAGAGAAATAAGATTGGCATAAAGGATTTGCTTTTGTTATGACTTTAGATTGCCTTCAATTTGGGTTGAATAGATGTGCTTGCTTTAGTATGCACATTGTAAGACACGTGCTAATGTGCTTAGCACAAGGGGCTATTGGCATTTTATGATTGAAACACAGGAAAATGAGGCCACTGGCTTGTGCATAAACAACATCTCTTGTCTCTCTCTTCCAGTAACTGTGACTGTGGGAGGACAACAACACTTGCTGGGACTTTATGACACTGCAGGGCAGGTAAATTAGTGCAAAACATTTATCATCTTCCTTTCCCATGTTTGTTTGTTACTACCATATACTGGCATTAGTTGTTCATGCTGCTTGTGTTTGGGATTTTTTACAAATGCTAACAATCAGTTGTGAGTTACAATGGCTGAACTGCTGACCTTCTCCTTTCTGTTTTCTACATTGAGCTTTCGTTCTGGTTCAGCAATAAAACACACACAAATGCACTCATTCCTAAGACTGAATTTTGTCTAAGCAAAAAAGCTAAAGCCTGATTAGGCTGGTCAGCCTCCTATATATCCAACCTCTACTGTAAATATGACCTTTCATATACAGTCAGTGTTACATTTACCACATGGTGGCATTGAAGATAGAGAGAATTCCCATTTCCAAGATCAGAAACCTAATGCAATACAGTACCATTCTATTGGTCATCACCTATTGACTTTTTTTAACCCAGCCAGATTGGCATCCATCCCAACATGTTCCTTCCAGGACAAGGGTGTCCATTACAGGAGAGTCTGTACCTCATGCTTATTTAGATATGTAATTCTTTTACTGTTTTCACTCTCCACAGTCTGATACAGTGGCTTGCACTAAAGGTTTGCAGAACGACTCTGGTATGTGGGCTCATGTCATCCCCCTGGAGAGGAGAGTGTTTCTCACCACCTTGCTCTGCTAGTAGGAGGGCAGAAGAGGGTACAGGGAGCAACATATTTAATGGTGAAACTTTCCTATCTCCAAATGCCAGCAACTGACAGAATAAAGAAATAACCACAGCCTGTACAGAAACCTTGCAGAAAATCACCTACAGAGAAGCAAGGGAGTAGGTCCCAGCTCCCAGCTCCCTCCCAGCCTGGGAAGGTTGGAACTCACATCCACCAGCTCTCCAGTCACAGCTGGAACTGGAGGCACCAGGAGAGGAAAGCAGATCTGGGAGCCTGTTTCACTCCCTGGGACCCAGGAGTCCTGGATGCAGGGCTTTGCTTTCAGGAGTACGTCTTGGCTGTGCTTTTTTTTGGCCATGACTGGCTGCTATGAAATGCATGAACAATGCAGAAGGAGACCCTCCTGTCTCAGAAGGCCATGTACTACAGAAAATACTTTGCACAGTATGCAGAAGTCAAAACACCCCACCAGGACAAACTGCCACTTCCAGAAAAACCTGCACTCAGCAGGACTGGGGCTTTTATGCTTTGGGTATCTCTTTTTTTAATTATTATTCCTTTTATTCCATGCGTGTAGGCAGCAGTGGTCACTTCATAGCTAGCTTGGTGTCACTTACCATCTACCCATCCTTTCTATTCATATGGTGGAAACTGATGATCCAAAACCAGTCCCACGATATGATGCAAATCACCTATGCCGTATTCAATTTTGTATTCTGCACTCATAAATGCAGAGCTTGGAGTGTCTGTCATGATCCTGCAGCATGGCAAGCCTTTCCAAATGAGACACGGCCTTATATTCAGTTCTCAGTCAGATTGTACCTAGTGCCTTAATATTTCTACTTCTTCCCCGTAGGGCTGACAGTTCCACCTGCCACCCATTTCCTCAGTGACACATCCTCTTATTTGTCCTCCTTAGCCAGAAGAAACACTTATCTGTGACAAACTTCCCCCCACTATCCACAGTTATTTTGCCATCTCCTGCTTCAAACTAGCCAGAGCACCATCTGCCCCGAGGAACCACTTCTAATGCATCAGGCTCATTTCCCTTTCAGACCCTGGTCCAGAGAATGTGGCCATCTAGTCAAAACTCAGAGCATGAATCACTTCTTGATGACCATATCCTATCTCCGCAGAGGCTGAAGGGATGATGCTTCCCACATGCTCAAGCTATAACACCAGATCATCTGGGTTGTTTCTTCCCTCCTCCTTGTGTCGTGTGGCTTTGCAAAGGCATCAGTGTGAAGTCATAGCCAAAAATAGCATTTGACATTACGATGCTATAAAACATATGCTAATGAAATAACAATTGGAAAATGTACTCCTGCAGCAGGACCCTTTCTCAGCCTGAAGGGAGAGCTGGCAGAGACCCCAGATCTGGGGTATCTGGTTTTCTGCATCCTTGGCACAAACAGTTCTAGGAGGAAGAAAGCAGGTCTTTAACAGGCTGATATGGCAGGGAGCCTATGTGAGACCAGCACACCAGCAATGTAAATAAAGCAAAGTGTGCTGTACTTTTTGGGACTGAATACTGCAAGGCTGATGGCAGCAATAGAGTGGGGAGGGAGCAACACCAGTTGATGTCTCAGCTCTGGCAAGTCACAGTCATGTAATTCAGTAAGGCCAAGATCTGGAGCTGGCAGCAAAATAGATCATGAAACAAATTAATGATCATCTACAGTCCAAGCCCATGAGGACTCAGGTCCATTCCCAAACACCACTGCCTGCAGCACCTCTGGTTATGTCCCATACCCGTGCAGCGTCCAGTCCTTTTTTACACTATTCATTTGCTTGACTTCAACCATCTCTCAATGAGAAATGATCTTGATGCACCATATCTCATAGCAGTCCACTGAAAGGTTTTATAGCCTTCTCCTGGAGAGCAAGTACAGTGATTGGATCCTTGGATCCAATTGAACCCTTGTCTGATGTGGTTTGGAGGCTCCTGCCAGCCCACAGACACAGGTATGTACAGAAGCCCAGATCAATTCTTCTCCACCACATTTGTGCTTGTGCTTTAACACACCCATGCAAACCCCATGTGCCCTGATGAGAGATGAGATCTCTGCTATATGATGCACGACTGTCCCTCATTATAGTTTATATAATGTTCTGTGCTGCTAATACAAATCAGGAACGCTCCTCCTGAAAAAGTATTTTCTAGGGGCTACAAAGGAGCAAGTCAGATAAAATTAAATGCACTCTCCTATAGCTGCCGCTGCCAGGCAGAGCACCTGGGGCTTTTAGTTTGTGATTGAAATGGCACAGTAAGTTCCAGCCCCTCTAAATATGCACGCCTGGAATATTGAAACTGGTTATAGTTAGCCAATTGCGTTCCAAAAACATCCTAAATGATTCCTCGAGGGCTTGCTGCCACCGCGTGGCTGTTTTAGGAAGGTAATTTGCAGCAGTAAAACTGAAGGCGCGGGAAAGACCTTTGCCAAACACCTAGTATCAGCCCATGTAGATTGCGGTATAAACATACTTCATTTCAGATTTTAAGACCTGGGTTAAAATAATGCCCCATAATCAGGCCAGATCTTCCTAACCCACAGCATCCCCATAACATTCATCTGTCTCCATAATGCAATCGCTCCACTGATCTCATCATCTTGAGATCCACTTTGCCTCTACTAGCTCATCTGTTGGAACCTGGGTGTCATCTCCAGAGCCTTGTATAAATCTCCTGCCACCAACTTTGCTTCTTCATGGCCTGTATTGCTGATGTTCCCACAAACATGTCTGAGGGTTTTTTCCCTGCCATTCCATCAACATGGAGAATCCACTTTCTTGGAAGCTGATACTTCCAAACACCTCCTTTTGTCTTGTAAATCATTCTTGCAGTTCTATGAGGCTGGAAGGACACAGCTCAGTTCCTCTGGCTTTACCCCAAATGCTGTGGTTGAGGGGCTGGAGGCTGTAACTAGTAATTTTCCTGGTGAGGTGGGCTTGGGAAAATGAACAGTTAGACAAAACAAAACATTTTGTTTGTGGTCCAGGATGTTTCTTTAAACTTCTTTTTAATGGTACAGAGCTAAATTTGGCCTCATACTTCCTTTCAGAATAAATAATTGAAGGGTTTTGTTTAGAAAAGGTTGGAGCAGACTGTCTTTACATAATCCGTTAGTGTTTTTCTGCAACTAGTGTTGGTACAGAAGTATCCGGGGCCATGTTATCATGCTCAATGAACAAAAGACTTTGGCAAGAAGATTTACCAGTCTCAACTCATAATTAAAACCCTCTCATTTGCTGATGCAATCAAAGCAAGACAGAAGTAAGGCTGAATTAAAGCACTGTCTAATCTGGGCACACAGTGATAAAGTCCTGCATCAGTTTCTTCTGCCGGACAGGCAGCAGCTTGCATTGCTCCTGCCCCTAATGTGGGTTTTCCCTACCTCAAATAAATGTTCTCAAGTATGAGCACCTGCATACGTTTTTGGTTTTCCTTTTTCATTGAGTTGTTAACTGTTTCAGTATCTGCAAAACAAAACTGCACCGGTTCAATTTTCATACAATTGTAACTAAAAGAAACTATATTGTAGAGATTAGAGGCTTGCCCAGAATGCAGAAACTGTAAACTAAACACCCAGGTCTCAGTCAGGCTTGACAGCAACATATATTGTTGGTCCCTGCACTCTAACTCCTCTAAAAAAAAAAGTCTTCTGTTTCATTGCACTGAAATTTTCTACCAGGTTTCATTGAAAAGAACCCTCCAGAGACAGCTCTGTGTGCTCTCACTATCACACAGAGCCAGTCTATTACTTTCACCTGTTTTGCAAAACCTCTGCTCACTTTCAATATCTCAAGCCTGAAAACAGAACCAAATTCTTCCTTGAAACTCAAGCTATCAAAGCCAGTTCACAACATGGCACAGCTGTGCTTTGAGCTGTTTGAAAATTCACCCTTTTCACAACTAGCCCATAGAGAAACCATCTCTTTTCCTCAATCCAGGGCCTGTGGAAACACTGAATCACCATCAGTGATTTACCCAGCTACTGCAGGCTTGATTTGATCTGCTTTGTGCTTTCAAGAGGAGTGAATACTGCTGACTGACATACTGCTGCATATTGTAACATGACTGCAATGGCATCAAATAGCCCAGAGACACCATTTGTTGTGTATGGTCATGTCTGTAATGCCTACTGGGGAATAGAAAGCCCATAATATTAACAGAAAAGCCCCTAGTGATGTGTGCTATCAGCAAATATTATCTAGTGGTGACAGTGAAATGATAATTCCCAGGATGGTATCACAGTGCCAAAGGGCTCAGGGTTGTACACACAGCCTTGAGATCAACTTTTGTTATTCCACCAGTGATGGATGCTGTTTAGCATCACCCTCTATGCCACCATCACCACAGATAATGCATACACAAACAAAACGCATTAGCTTTTTCTGGTGAAGATGCTGACAAAAACAGGTGTCCCTGGCCCACGAGGGGTGATTTTGCTTCCAGCAGCTCCTCAGAGGTTGTAAATGTGCGTGAGCATGGAGGGGCGGTGTTGGGCAGCTCATCAAGAGCCAACGTGATGCCCCCATTTGCAGTTAGCCCCCAGCCCGTAACACGCTTGCTGTTTCCCCCTGCAGGAGGACTACAACCAGCTGAGACCGCTGTCCTACCCTAACACCGACGTCTTCTTGATCTGTTTCTCGGTGGTGAACCCTGCCTCGTATCACAACGTCCAGGAGGAGTGGGTGCCCGAGCTGAAAGTCTGCATGCCCAATGTGCCTTACGTCCTCATAGGAACACAGGTAATCCTTCTGTGGGGTGCTGCCAGCCACCACAGGGGGCTTCAGAGCAAGGGGATTCCTACTCCACCCCAGGGGTGGCTAGAGGCTGAGCTCTGTGGAAAGGTTTCCTATTTAACTTCTGATGTAAAAAGCAGCCAGATTAGAGGAAAACTCAGGGACCAGAATGGAAACCAACATGCAGATGTCCCACACTAGTCACAAGCGGCAAAACTCATTCATCTGTTCATTCAAATGCATATAAATGTGGCAACAAGGCATAAGTGTCTACACAGAGAAAAGGTTTCTAACAGGCCTTTAGTGAGGAGAAAAAAACCATCAGAGTTTGTGGTTAGACGCAGAAGCTAAACTTCAAACTAATATTTAAGAATGGGAATAATTATCCAAATGACTTACTTAGAGACGTGGGAAGGAAACAGTCTCCCTTCAAGTTTTGCTATCAACACTGCAATTAGTAACTCACTGTCCTGTTTGTGTTATGGTGGATGTTGGATAAAATGACCAAATCATTTTATTTTAGCCTTAAAATCTATGAATCTATCAATAAAAATAAATATATTTTTCAAAAGCCTTAAATATGGGTTTGCATCCAGGACACAGAGTGGCTAGAGATGGAGGAAAGTAGGGATATGACCATCTGGAAAACATTCAAACACTGGACAGTAGCCTAAGCCAAGTTAGATAAAAAGAACAAACTCTAGTCAAAATGAAAATCTTCATGCCATAAGAAAGTCCAGTTGTTCCAACACTGGCTTTGTTTTCCACACTGGAGTAATCTATATCACCTATTTTGAAACAAAAGTATTGCCCTTTGGATCACACTCTCTGAAAATGGATGGGTTTGAAATGCCAGAATGCTTCACTTTGATGTTTTCCATGGAAATAAAGGATTTTGTTTCAAGTCAGTCAGACTGAGCTGTGTCTGTCTGGCCTGGTCTGTCTGGCCTGTTAGGATGTTTTTCGGGTGATGCAGTGCAAGAGTAGGCTCCTCTTCCAGTGTGTCTCAGACTTCCAACAATGCTTTTCAAGATGCCTTGTGAGACCCACTGAGAACTGCACCTTGACTGTACTGCAGCTATCTGAGCTGTGGCCCAATAGCTTGCCAATAAGGACTAATTCACATTAAACATAAAAAATAAAAATAAAATAAAAATAATAAAAAATAAAATAAAATAACCCACAAACATGTGAGTTCATTTCCAAAAGTATCATCTGAGACTGTAACAGAAGCCCTTATGCAAGGACATGACTGTGAGTTCGTGAAGCTATGAGTATCCGTCTCAAGCATTAGAGCAAAGCAGTTCTAAGCTCAGGGTTTGTCTATTTTCTAACTAGATCGATCTTCGGGATGATCCCAAAACTTTGGCTCGGCTGCTTTACATGAAAGAGAAACCACTCACCTACGAGCACGGAGTGAAGCTAGCAAAGGAGGTAACAGCTTTTTCTGGGCTCCCATGCTATCCATTGATCACAGCTTTTGATGGGGTATTTTTGTTCAAGGTGAACTCCTCTGGGGCACACTGGTTGGTCCCAACCAGAGATTAAAGCCTCTGTTCAAATAGGCTGGATCCAGACACAGGTTGTGTCCTGAGCCTGCTGTTCTGCTGTGATACCCTATTGAGCAATAAGCAAAGCAACAAGGTACAGCAGTGGCAAAGGGGCAACAAAACAGATTTTACTGCCTACTCTACCTAAGTCAAGTTTCTTGTTCAGGCTTTAGGCAGGATGTGTGTGTGGCAAACCCCCCTCTGTGGTCACTTCTGACAAACTTATCCCTACCCCTTACAAAGCACAAACAGCTTGATTCTCACTTAGCCACTGCATTTCAAGCAGCAGAGAAGGAGCTCTCAAGGTGTCTGTGCTATTACACCTTTTCCCAGGTAAGGTAGGGGGATTAAAAACCCTTCTCAATCCCTGAAATACAGACATTTAGACCCCAGCTTTTTCTACCTTCTACACTGCTGTTGCTCTTACAGGCTCTGGCCCACAAAGGCCAGCAAGGGCATCCACTAGCAGAATAAGCTGAACAAGGAAGAAGGCTGCTGAATAAATTGAGTCTGCTTTCCCAGGCCACTCTGTGTGCTTGTGTCATACCAGCACTACAGGAGACTCCCATCTCAAGACAATAGTTCACAATTCCCAGAAACCAGATAGAAGCCTTCCCCCAGGGAACAGCTCCCTGGTATTGCAGGAGGCAGGACACAAGAGTGAGTATATGAAGGGGTTCAGCTAACAACCCAGCATCTCCTTGAAACCCTCCCCAACTGCACAGATGGGAGGCCAAGATTCAGTACTTAGACATAGGTGCAGCTCCCCTCTCTCTGGAGGGTCATGCAAAGAAACCCTGCTGCACATTAACCCCCTGTGGTGAGATAATGGTGTTGATGTTCATCCCTCGGGATGAACACCTGAGCTTGTTCCTTAATCCCACAGGCAGATAGATACAAAATGGAGCAATTATATGACCCCCTTTCCAAAGGTCTGGGCTTTCCTTTGTGGCAAGACACGTATGAACATAAATGGATGATGGAACCGGGTCACTGTGTCTCTCCCAGCAGTGGGTACTCACATTTTCTCTGCTCTCTTTCAGATCGGAGCACAGTGTTATCTGGAGTGCTCAGCCCTTACACAGAAAGGCCTTAAGACTGTCTTCGATGAGGCAATCCTGACCATTTTCCATCCCAAAAAGAAGAAGCAGCATTGTGCAAAGTGCCATAGGTGCTGCACCCTTGTATGAAGTCACTTGGAAAGAAAAGCAAGATGAGTTCAATGAAACAAAGCAGGTTAGAAAGGCAATGAAGGTCACATGCAACTGAAATGGGGAACATGATCAGAAAGGGGTCTTTCTTACCCAAATATAGGAGTCCTCTGTTCTGTGAAACCTCCAAGTTGAATCACACTAGGCCAACTCATGTCTATGTGCTTTCCTAACCCTCCAGAGTTGTATGCAGCCTGCTCCCACTGCTGCAGACTGCACTGAGCCAACAGAAACCAGGATGCCTGCTCCTGCTTCACTCTTCAACTTAGGAATAAGGTGAAGGTGGCATGTGGAAAAAGAAAGTTCTAAAGGTGGTGAAAGAAACAAGAGAAACTCAATTTCTGGCCTTAAGCAAGAATCAATGAAAATTAGGAATTTGCAGTACTTAGGGATTGAATCTGAATTGACTGAAAGCACATGGAGATCTATTTGTAGAAATCTAATATGTAAGATATACACTATAGGTAGGATGTACTTTTTAACTACTTTTCTTTTATAAGATTCACTAGTTCAGGATATGCTTTAGTTTGTTCAAAACACATGGAAGCAGAGGTGGAGTGATTCCAATTTTTTTCACTTAATGGTGAAACCCCACCGCATCAGGATTTTGCTGCACCCAAGCTATCAAAATGGATCAACATTTACCTCCAGACTTAAGGAATGTTCTTACAACAAAAAAAAAAATGCAAATAACTGTATTTTTACAGGGGAATGTTCAGGCTGAGCCATGTTTCCATAAGCTGGGAAAGTAAGAACAGTTGTAGCATTAATGTACTGAAACACAGAAAGTCTACCACCAAAGAATATAGCCCTGGACATGAAATAGCAGCATGGAACAATCTCCCTTCAAACTGAGAACATGAATGAGACACATTGCCATGGCAACTGAAAATTTACCTTATAGATCAGCTGGATTTCTACATCTCACCCAGCAGACAAGAACAGCAAAAGCCAAAAAGCCAAAGGTCACACTGACTTCAAGTGCTTTAAGGTGATCCAAATGCCTTAAGATTTTTTTTTTCTTGTAATGGAGTATCTCATGTAAAAAACCTATCAGAGTGGAGTTGTAAACATGTTTATTGTAGCCTTCTTCCCCCCATTCATTACTTCTTTCTTTGCTCCATTTTTCCATCTTCATTACTGTGAGTGTTGTTTAAGTTGCAGCCAGGCTTCAGTCAGCAAGAGTGAACTTTCACAATAGTCGCAGGTGATGGGCTGCAGCTGACAGCACAGAGATGGGATGTCCAGACCTTAAGGGAAGGGAAGCTGCCTGTTAGCTCTCTTTGCTGTTGAAGAAAGTGTGCCTTTTCAATAAAGCCTCTCCAGGGAGGCTGTATATACCACAGCAGCACAGATGCTCAGAGGTGAACTTGATGGATGTCTTTTTACTTGCATCTGCCTTCAGGAACCCTGGCAATACCATGAGACTGTCTTGTTATGGATTCCATTCCCCAAGCAGAAAACCACAGTGCCAGCAAATACAGATTTGAAAACCTCTGATGTAACTTCTTGCAAAAGCAGTGTCTGTAGTTTCAGAGGTGTTGTAGCAGTAAGCAAGTAACAGCAGTGCACCTTTCATAGCCTTGGGGCATTCCCCCACACCCCACTCCAGGGGACTGCCAGCCCACTGCTCTTCAGAAGCACAGTAGCATGGCTGAGCATACACATGCAACCAGAAGAACTCGTGTGCTTAGCAGTGAATTATAGACTCACTGTTACTTAGAGCAATTAGTGACTTCAGCAGAACTGTAGGAACTGCACCCTTGGCACAGAGAAGGGAACAAGCACGATGCAGTGCTCAGTCCTGCAGTCATCAAGGATTATCAACTCAAGCTCCTTTAGCACAAATTCACTTTACCATGGACACCTACAGAAACCAGCTCTGACACCCAGAGATGTTTCCAGGTAGAAATCAACAGTTTTCTCTAACCGAAGTGATCAAATTCAAGGCAAGCGCATTGTTGCCATTACCCAGCGAACTTTCATTCACCGTCTCATTCCTGCAGCACACAAGCATGGATGAAAACAACATTATGCTAAATCAAAGACTGACAAAAGCAAGATTTCCTCTCTGCTGTCATTCTTTGTTCCTATTTTATATTTTGTTTTATTATGTCCCAGACATTTGCTTCAAATGGGCTGGCTGACAAAGCACGGCTTTGAGTGAGGACAGTGCTGAAGCCTGGTGAGGGAGTTCATGTCATGCCGCAGAGGCTGTGTTGCCATCCCCAGGCAGAGCAGTGAGTATTCGCATGGCTGGGAGACTGGCAATCAGCTGAACTATAATGTGTAAAGAGATAGTAGGGGAATATGAGGAAAATTAGGAGTGGATTCAATTGATAAATATTTAGGTAATGTCTGTTTTGTTACAACATAACTAGAAGTCCACTGAAACAAAAAGAAAAACCTCCCAACAGATTTCAGAGAATATTAGAGCTTTGTTTTGCTGCCATATACTTCAGTGGAAGTTTAGGAACTGGAAGTGGAAATAGGATTATTACTTTGTTTTAGCTCATGTAGGTTGCTGTAGAGCTCTAGCCTATGTACAAGTCTCTGGTTAAAGTAAGTGAAGTCTGTTTTAGCTGAAGCACAATGCAAACATTCAGGTTGGAGCTGCCAGAAACTCTTAGAGCTTCACAAAATACATAGGAAATAGAAATCCAGACTGACAGCTGAGCTTATCATAAAATAATGAGCACACTGGAAAAGCACAATCTAGCATTCCCAGCATACCCAGAGAAAGCCACAAATAATCAAATGAAATTTTGTTTGCCACCAAGTACTAAGGGTGTCTGTTAATACTAATAGGATGGCATGGGATAGGAATATACAATAATAAATAAAACAGATAGGAAGTTGTAGCATTAATGTAACTGCAGTGGCTCGAGGAAAATCAATTTAAAAACACATGGTGATGTAGAAGCTAAAATGGTGCTGCCCTAATGTATTAAATCACAGCACCCTGCCCAAATCATCGCAACTCCATTTGAAACTACAGGTTTTAAAATAAATGTTTAGAAAACAGCTATGGTTAATTCAGACCCCATAAACATTACTGCTGTGTTAGGTTATGTAGATACACTTATCCATGTAATGTTGATCCTTACTCAAGGATCTGCCCTCTTATGCTTATTATTTTGGGGAGACAGGGATAGCACAGGCCAATAGCTTTTAAAAAGTGATTCTAGGCAGATGGAAAGAGACTCGTTGACTATCTGGCAAGTCATACCTAATACCTTTTCTAAAAGCCAACAGATGGTGTGTGAAGAGGCAGCAAAGCTTATTTTCAGAAATATCACAACACCAGACACAGTGCAAGCACAGGCATAAGGCAACAGATATAAACTTCAAGTTATTTTCAAGCACCATTAGTAACAAGAAAAGAAAATCAATAAAGATTGCCAGGTGAAAGGAGATAGACTTGCTCAGTGTAAGATGAGCTAGAAACCAAATCCCAATTTCACCTTCAAAGGCACACTGTTAGGAGAGTCATACAGGCTATAAACTGTGGGCAGTGAAGGCAGCAAGATTTGCATGAAAAGTAGTCTGGGAATGAGCTCTGAGGCCTTGAAGCTTAACAAGCCCTGGGGCGATAAGTTGGAATGCTGAAAGACAGGAAAGGTAAACAAGCAAGCCTGGGGGGGATAGGCTGGGATGTTGCTGTGTTGGGGGAGATCCGCATGCTGAAGCAACTGAAACACCCCAATCTGATGACCCTGCTGGAAGTGTTCAGGAGGAACAACTCAGCCCAGTTAGAACTGGACTTTCCTATGGCATGAAGATTTTCATTTCGACTAGAGTTTGTTCTTTTCATCTAACTTGGCTTAGGTTACTGCCCAGTGTTCGGACATTCTCCAGCTCATGGAGAACTGTGTGGTCGCAGTATTCAAAGACCAGATGCAGACTGTACTTCCTCCTGAAGGTTCACCAGATTGGGGTGTTTCAGTTGCTTCAGCAACTGTGATAATAGTCTGCTATCATTTCAAAAGCACTTACTGGATCTGCTAGATCCTGTAAAATCCATCTCCTTTGGCCTTATCTGAAACCTTAATGTTCTACCAGGAATTGTTAACCTGACACTGTAATTTCAAACAGAGTTCCCAAGGGGTTTTCATGCAAAATCTTGCAAGGAGGTAATGGAGATACCAGGTATTAGAGATCTCAAGACATTAGAGTTGTTATCACATTGAAGCAACCTACAGATGCCTCTGCCCTTCAGAGCACTGCTAAAGCAACAAGCGGGTGGAACTGGGGCAACCGGTTCCAACATGATATGAATGAGGTACCACGAAGACTTCCACAAAAAATATTAGGGAGAACCCCATGCAGGTTCATCTAGGAGCATCTGTTCAACCAGATAAAAGTCTGGCAGATGTAACTTCAGCATGCAAGCTGCCATGTCCTTACAAAAGTCCCTCCAATCCAGACATGCAAGATGCCCTTCTTCTTCCGTCACCTTTTCTGTAGCTTTTTTCTGCCATGTGGCACAGTAAACACCTCTTGATTCACCATACTGAAACTTCATCTGGATTAAAAATAAATTGCAGTAGCATCGGTCAAGTCAGGTTTGTTTGGAAGCACATTCGTCTTCTTCAGCAAAGCAATCAACATATGCTCACGTTGACCATTTGTTCAGTAAAGAGGTAGTGTGCAGGAATCTGCCTGCACATGCCTTTCTCCCTAGATTTTCCTTCTCCCTGAAGAGGATTTGCAATGTGTTTTACCCTACATAAGAAAGTGAATCTGGAAATCACAGAACGTTTTCTTGGTTCACAGCTTTCTAGGACTGGGGGAGCATCTGTTGTGACAGGATGTGAGCATGGAGTGACCTGTGTCAGATAACTTCTAGACACGTTTGACCTTTGATGGTTGACACATCATGAAAATGAATCTCTACTATAAATGTTATTCTCCTCTTAGTGAATAAAGGCCCTCTGAAAGCAGGAAAAAGCCTCCACTCTTTTCAGTAGTGGCTTGTGATCTCAGCTGTCTTCACTTATCTAAACAAAAATATGAATAGAAGTATTTTTTGCATCAGAAAGTGGGACAAAACCAATTAGAAGCAACAAGTGCAATAGAATGGCATCTGCACTTCTGCTTTGGGGGAGAGATGCAAAATCACGGCCCAAAGCTACAATTAGTCAGTTTGATCCTAAAATCTAGATTTAATTTTAAATGTTAAGGGATGCTCATAACTAGGATGAAAAAGATGTTCAAATAGTCTTTTTTTTTGTTTCAGTTAAAGCTGTCAGAAGCATGTGAACAAGAATCTATTTTCCTGGCCAGTTCCAGGAGCCCAAATAGAACAGCAAAAAGAGTCAGAACTTCATTGTCAGAGGAAAATGAGTTCACAAACCCTTGTGTCACAGAGCAACAACCAAAACTCATATGAATTGCTGTCAATGGTGAAAAATCTCTTTACTTGAAAATATGTTAACAGAAATGACTTTGACCATGATTGCCACCCCGTCTCAGAATGCGCAGACTGTAATGCAGTGTGGCTGCTTCTCTTAACTATAATCTTAGGGTGGGATTTTCAAAGATTCTGTATGTTGGCTTTGTTTCAATTCTCATGAAGACAATGGAAAATTTCAGTGGGGTCCACACATGACTAATGAAGAAAGCGTCTGCGTCTTTCCTCCTTTTCTGCCCTTTATTGTTGCTGACCAAGCTTTAAGCACACAGATACGCTGAGCCAGGTCCAAGAACCTTTTATGCCTTTTGGAGGTTGTGGACTCCTGAAAGAAGTTGAGCATCTGGAGACTTTGCTGGTCTGATCTTCAGCCTGAGCTTTGGAGACTGGATTTGTAACTCTTCTCTTCAACCATTACTGAAGCTAAAGATGAAAATGATGACAGTAACAGTGTAATATTCAAGACAAATCTTTTCTGGTTTGACACCACACTAATTGCTGTCATTTAACTTCATCTCTTCCCATTCAGGATGCCAAATTTAATTTTGCATTTGGTTTTGCCAAAGATCAGTTTGAGCTCTTGCTAATACCAACTCTTTTGAAGTTTGACTTTGATCAGAGGTTAATGAGTTTGGAATAAACAGTTGTCACCAGCCTACAGTTTCCAGATCTTTCAACAAAGCAGTTATTTGTACTGATAAAATGTAGAAGATTTTGTCTGATGTCTGTCAAAGTAGTTTGGGTGTAAGCCATATCCACAGCATGACTGTCATACCATCTTTCCCAACACTTTTCCCAAAATAGGCAGCTGTTCTACCTGCATCACAGAACTGGCAGGCACTGAGCTGCCTTGTCAGTGTGCAGTAAATGAGCACAAACTTTCCTCAAGCTTGTAAATATTAAATCATTAATAAGTAATAATATTAAGCAATGTGAGAGGGAAATGACATCGGCAGTCTTCTTCACTCATGAGCAGAAGTGATGTAAGGTGGTGAGCCCAGATTGCCAGGTGGGAATCCTCCAGAGCAAGGCATCCATGGTGTCCATGCTGTCCCATCATGTGTGGCATGAGCCTGGCAAAAGCCTCTGTGGAGTCACACTGGGATACCTGGGGCACAGCAGCACCTTGAGACTGAGAGGGAGTCAAAGAAGGCTGCAGAGGAGCAGGGAGGTGGACTTGAACTGTCCTCAAGTGCAAGGTTAACTGAATCCAGTCTAATCTATCATGATGTTGATGCACTTCTCAGACACAAGCACTTCACTGCAAAGAGATTCTCTGCTCCCCTGAGAACACAAAGACATGAAAATTTCTTTCCTTCCTTTTTGTGTAGTACTTCAGCAATACTTAAAAGTAACAGTGCAACAAGTTATTCTAATTGAAGCAGATGTACAAATCAGCACAAATCAGGACATAACACATCATCAGTCAGCTCTTAGCAAGATAAGGAAAAGAGTCATTTACTTGACGTGACCAACTGAATTTTTCCCTCTTTAAAGTTATTGTTTGCAATATTGCTGGAGTATGGGGCTGGTAAAACCAAAGGATGAGTACTAAACCATTATGTTTGACTTTTGAAGGCTATATCTTTTTTTCTAAGATTCATGAGAATTTCAGAATTCATGTCAAAGCAATAAGATTTCAAACCAAGGAAATTGTTTTTTCCAGCAATTGCATTTTTCCTAGTTTAAAAAGCATGTAAACACTATTAGTTTCCTATTTACGACACATGATTCTGTACTGTTTTGCTTATTCTCTTTTAAATATGTAATTATTGTATATTGTAACTGCACATTAATATCATCTATTGTACATAGATTTATTTTAACAAAATAAATGTATTACTAAGTATTTTGACAGCATCATTTGGAGAAGGTATGGTGATCTGTTTATTTTCCCAGATGTTAATCACATACAACCTGCAGGACAATTCAGATAGGAAAAACATGTACTAATATATAGGGCTGCTTTTTGAGAGTTCTGGAACCACCTGAACCTTCCACTGTCCCCTGCAGAAAGACAAAGAGGAGGTGATACTGCCGAGGTTTGCTTGTCTCAGGCATGTTCCTCTTGGGAGTTTTCCACTAGGAGTTTTGAGGGGAGTTCGTTACTCCCTGACAAACCTAACATACACATTACAAAACTCTTTGATCAACTCTCATTGATAGTAAGGAAGATGAGGAGCTCTGTAGCCTTTTGTTCAGCACACAGGGCAGGGTGAATCAGGAGAGAAATGCTGAAAGGGCTGAAGAAGTTACATAAGGAAAGATGGCCCTTAAATGCTGGACTGGAATCAAGAACATGACTGGCTCTATTCTCCCAGGGATTCAGTGCAGCAAGGTGGAGTTTGTCTAAAATAAAAATTTAAATTAAAAAAAAAAATCGTTTCTTTGCTTTTCATTAGCATTGCTCTCAAGACCAGAAGCAACCCCATTGACCAGCTAGTCTAGTCTTCAAATTGAGACTATAAATCCCACCATTTCTGAACAACATCCCTAATAACGATTGGGCTAAAGAAGGAATTTTCACCAGAGAAAGGCTTTTTCGAGTTCCTGCAGTCTGCAAACCTCAGCAAGCTTAACCAGCCCCTGTTTGGGGCACTCACAGAACAAAGGGTAGCAAGTTCTATCCCTAACAAGAAGGCACTGCAGCTTGAATACCTGGATGCTATAAATAGATAGATATATTCCCAAATGAGCTAGGACACTTCAAGAGGGCACATGATATTTATCTGCCCTGGAGGAAGCTCTGGCATTAATAACCAGACTTTCCACAACCAGATTTTCTCTGGGAAGAAGCAGTATGGAGGAACTGCATCTGGGATCAGCAACAAGATGCTGACTACATTCACCAAACTGCTGCCTGCTAAAGCTGAGTGGATATAGCCAGGGAAGGATATATACAGCCCTGACGCTTTCACATTTCCCTGATGATCCACTGCTGACTACTGTCAGCAGCAGGATATTGGGTGAAACAGACTTTTTCTCCAACCCAGGACAGCAGTTCCTATGTTTTCACATCCAATACAGTGAGAGCAGGACAGAGCTGCTTGTCTCATCCCCCAGAAAACAGTCAGTGCAAGAAACGTGCCCAAGGAAGCACCCTACCCTTCCTCTTATTGTCACTCAGGTTTTAAGACAGGGTGATATATCCTGATTTCTGACACGGTCAGTCTGGCTGGGCACACAAACTGCAGCATAGGAATGAGGGGAGCAGAACTGCAATACCTAAGGGAGTTTTGTAACCATCATGTAACAGGAAAGCATTGTGCAAAATCAAAGCACTGCATGACTGTGACTACTGCTGCTCAAGTTAAAAGAGTGACAACAAGCCTGAGAAACTGAGTGCTGTGCAGGATACAGATATGACTCATTGCAAGCAACCTGACAGTCTATACATTCCAAAACACACCAGGAGGAAAATAATGGCTTTATTATCAACCCCACTGTCCAGAGGGGAAACTGAGGCACAAAAAAATCCACCAATTTCTCTCTCCTCAGCTGGGATGTTTATGGAAGAGCCAAGAGCTAAGTACAGTCCCTAAGCTGCACAATCATGCCTTCTCCATATATCCACCTTCTCCTTCCTAAGCAGGCAGATAAAGCCATCTGCCCTACAGAAAACGTCACTGAAGCAGGCATTCCAAGATGGGGCTGCAGAGCTGTGAATGGTTCAATACTGAGGCTTTGCATAAGAGATTCCCTCTCATTCATTCCTTTGCAAGATACAATTCTCCCAGGCAAGTCAAGTTCCCTTTATACATGTAGAGCTCAGTTCATGCCAGATTAAATGTGCAGTAGCAAATGACACTTTTAAGTGCTCCACATTGCAGCATGTGAGGATTTTCATTTGGTGCTAGGGATTAGTGTCCAGGTGAAGGGAACAACCAATGTGTTACAAAAGCACAGTAAGGGCTTCCGTGGGAGACATAGTATCTGCGATGTGGCAGTCTCTGTAACAAACACTCCTTGCAAAGTCATTCATCAGAGACAGCTGTTTGAGGGCTGTTTAATTGCTTTGGACAGGGAGAATGGTTAAGTTTAAATCTGTGGCTTTAAAGAGCATCAAAAGGCCCCCAAGGAGATGAAGGTTGCCTGGAAAGGGACTTCTCATGAAATGTGTGGGCTATGTTGACTGCCTGTAAATTTTGAGCAGAACATGCCATTCCAGCTGCAACAAAAAGGGTGTGAAAGCTAAAAGACCTTGTTGCAAGTGTTAAAACTGATGGGAATTGAACAGAATGATGACTTAGTAGTGTAATAAACTCTGGAAAAAAGCCCCTGGTTTGGACACACAAGCAGCAGGTATGGTGCTGGCTCTTTGAAAGTCACTTCTGGGAATCCAGCATACCTGGATGAAGTGGGATATGCACCAGCCAAATAACCTAGTGGGCTCCATTCACTTTTGCTTTCCTCCTTAAAAGACCATCCAGAAGTGTTAGCATGGTTTCAGTCCATACATCCTTCCCACCCTTCCACCCTCCAGTTTAGCTGCTACTGCATCAGTCAAAACCCTCTTTCACACTCCACAGTTTTCTTCTGAACACTTGCTGTCTCACCATATCTGGGTACAGCCCGTATTTCCTGTTGGCTGCAAAGGCAGGAAGTTTGCCACTGTCTAACCCTACTTCTAATCTTGATGCTATAGAACATCCAGACTCCATGAGAGAAGTCCAGTGAAGGAAATGACTTCATATCAGCACTGGGGAGATATTTTGCAGGTGTTCACGGCCCTGCCAAAGAGTTTGTAGGAGTTTATACATATTCTATGCAAGAAATCTTTACACATAAATAAATTCCGATTTGTTTTAAATTGCTTTCATATTCCAACGTTGAGATTAATGAAGGACATAAAATATTTGGTAGGTCTCCCATAATAGTTGTGATAGAATAGTAACAAGATCAGAAGGCTTGTGAGGTGCGATTTGAAACAGAACACAAGAACTTCTTAAAGGGCAGTTAAATCCATCAGCAGAAAACTAGTGCTGCTGGTGTTTAACACAGCACTCTATTCAGAATTAGAGAAGGCAGAGTGATAAAGTCACCTCCTTCCTACTCAACCGTAGTACAGCTTTTACAGTTCCACGGACAAAAACTAATGTCAGCAACTAATCCATTAGAGGTTCGATTAAATCTGTCTCAATGAGGAGAGAACGCCTGGGGGAGTTTCCAGCATGAAACCCTGGAAATGAAGGTGGCTGCATCTAGAAGACAAGAGATTTAATTGAGAGAAGGCAGGTGCAGACATTACCCTCAGCAACAGTTGACTCCTAACGGCTATCTGAGAAGGTGTCTTTGTTTTGTAATCTCCTGGGAACCTCTCCCACTTGGCAACTCTTCCTCCTTTCACATGAGTTCCCATTTTGTTCAGCGGAGAATGAGGGATGAACATGGATCTGTCCTCCTGCAGGTGGGAACCAGAGCACAAAGGCACTTATGTGGTTGTGGTCACCACAGCGCTGTTGCAGCAGCTCCCAGGTGTCCCTTAGTCTGTAAATGGTCTGAGAAGGTGCAAACCCATCCTTTGCCATGTTTGCTCTCTTTCCTAACTGGGCTTGTGTCACCCACCCTACCCACATTACTGGCCATTCTACAGCTTTCCTGTGAGCACATCTGGCTGCCCACAAGCTCTGTGTGCAGCCACAGAGGAGCAGGTCTCCATGGAGCTGAGCAGCACAGGGGAGTGTGGGAACACCCTTTGTAGCCCCCTTTCCCATCAGCTCAGCCAGGGCCTGGCTCGTTGAACCCAAACCACAATCAACATATTTTGGCTTGGTCCCTCTGACTCTGGAAACTGTCAGGAAAGACTCCTTGGGTTCTGCAGAGTCTCACTGATTCTGCATGGAGTCAGTTTCCCCCTGTCCCTGGACAAAAGCAGATGGGAAGATACGTGCTTTTGGTTTGCAGAT
The DNA here is from genome assembly GCA_002631895.1 of Agapornis roseicollis. NCBI lineage: Eukaryota > Metazoa > Chordata > Aves > Psittaciformes > Psittacidae > Agapornis > Agapornis roseicollis. The sequence continues at coordinate 9,594 of NDXB01011677.1, read as the reverse complement.
TTAACGTGCTTCTCCTTTTTTCCAAGGATTTGACTTTTGTAAGGCAAACTTTTTTTTTCAACAATATAGCTCCAATTAAGCAAATCACTGAAATATGTGCTTAACTGTAAAAGTCCATTGATACTAAGCAGAACACTTAATCATGAGCTTAAGTACTTTGTTAAATCAGGGCTGAGTATACATTCACCCTAATTTCAAGGTAGCAATTTGGATATCCATTTCCATTTCATTGGCCTTAAGGCTCTGTCTTTGACTGCTACTCCTGATAGACCTTAGGGTAAGAAAAACTGGTGGCAGGGTGAGGTGGTGGAAATATTAGTAATTACATCTACATTACTGGGAAGGAACTAAAACCTGACAGGAATAAAGAAGGTGTTACAGAGGTGGTGATGCCTCTGTGGTCTGCTCCCCCCCCTCCCCTAGTGACTGTTAGGTGCATGTGCGCTTTGTGCACGGAGAAAGGTCACACAGTGTGAAAAGCCTCTAAGGAAGGGAAAGTGCATCCTTTTTTTCCTTCCCCCCCCCCCC
>NDXB01011675.1:70142-90050 GCA_002631895.1 Agapornis roseicollis | reverse complement strand
TTTTTTTTTTTTTTTTTTTTTTTTTGTATTCTTTTGCAGAGTTATGGGGAAACGTTTGTCAGAGCAATGACAGGGAGAATAAACCTTCACAGATCCATAAAAATTGTAAATGTAGTAAATAATCCACACTCAGGCACAATTTCTGTATTGTATTGACTATGTTCAGAGACTAAGAAGTGGTCATGTAATACTAAATATATATTATCAAGGGAAAATCTCCTTACCATTAAGTAAATGTTCAAGATCATTATGCTGCAAGTACAACCAAATATTCATTGCCAGCACAGTAAGTGATAAAATATGTTTACTGGACCAAAGGCACAGCCTAGGCACAGCCACACAGCTGTACAGCTGTGCTCACCTATATCCAAGCTGAGTCTATCCTGGCCAAATGTCACTAGTTCTCCAATACTGCAAGAATGCAGGAGAGATTAAATCCAGAAGGTGCTGTAGGAGTATCTTTGCCTGTGCTCCACAAAAGAAATATAGCAAAATCTCAAGAACAAAAGACCATAACTTCCAGCCATATGCACAGGAGGATACCATGAATCCAGGTCACTGTCAAATATCCTGGACTGCTTTCCTCAATAACTGAGAGAGACAACAGACAGCAGTAGTTCACTTCTTTACTACATTTTGTTTTGTTGTGGCCCATTTAGCCTGGATTCTACTGTACCACGATGGAAAAAAATGATATGGGGGCATCAGAATAGCAAAAGTGACTTATTCCAATTGGCATGGCTGAGGGAATAAATGGGTATAGGGTAGGTTTATATCCATATAAATTCTGAGGCTACCTGAAAGCAGCTCATCCCAGCATCAATTTGAGCAGCTAAAAGTCTTCAGATTTACAGCACCCAATAATAATTCCCTAGATACTGTGGTGGCAAGTAGGAATTCCTGAAGCAAAACCAGCTATTACCTATATACATTCCTTTTCTGATAAAATCAGAGACTGATACAAAGCAGCATCACCAAATCTCTATCCTGGCCCTATACTGAAACAACCATATTGTCATTTCAACAGTGTCCTCCAGTCACTGTGTTATTGTGTTATTCCAAATGACTTTTGTATTAATACATTGCTAGTCCCCTACCTGTACAGCTGTAATAGTGTCAGCACAGAAATATATGCAATGTCATATGTCAAAGGAAAGAATGAAGCACCAACATGTTATGCACATGACACACACAAGCACCTGTGGTGCATGATTAGAATAATTTTGTGCCACAGGTTGAACAATGAGGCAATTACAACAACCATCCTGCATTTCACAATCACCACTTCAGAAATATTTTGTATACACAGTCATCCTTTTTGGAAAAGAACTTACTCTCAGGACAGGTAAGAGCTGACTGATTGAAGTCTCTAGTGAGAGTATTTTAACCAAGCATGCTTTATGACAGCTTACTGTACTTTAGTTTGTGTTTATGAACATCCTATGCTGAACATCCCTTGACAGACAATGATGTCTCTGTCTGACATGACTATTACAATACTATGACTTCATTAGCACATAAGCATTTGTCCATTCAGATTTTTGGATTTTATTAAATTCTGATGAAACTCCAATGGTTTCACTAAGCAAAACAGTGTTCTGCAGTCTAGTGTGACATTATCCCAAAACTAAGCCAAAAACCTTGGAAATGGTTTGTTTTCTACAATCAGTGGTGGCAAATCATTGTATTTGTAAGATGTAATTTGAATTTAAAGTTATCTTAATTATCAAATTCACTTAAAGTTAATTATACTTTAAATCCACTTAATGCTCTGTAATAAATGTTATACTTCTAATGGATGGGCTCAGCCCATTTAAACAATAACTTCATATGACTGAGGTGACGCCAATTTAAATAAAATTAACCTGTGGGTAGAACAAGGATGGAATTCCAATAGTCTAATATCTCAGGCACAATACACTTGCCAAGGGCACCTCCATCAGTATGCACCATATTGTTAGACAGTACAAAATACACTGAATTGGAAAGTGGTTCTATTGTATTACTACGGCTTCTGAACACTGGCTTTGGCTTTCTAACAGCTGTACTACATAAAGTGGTATTTAAAATAAAAACCAGAAGACAACCCCAAAATCTTAAACCTGAAAATTCAATATTGGATAATGTGATTTTTAAATTAAAAAAATTACAGTGAAAAAATAACATCCAGTTCTGGGACTCCACATAATTTATGTCAACATTCTCAGGTGAAGCTTGTGCTTTTTAATATGTTTGCAAAGCTCATTGAACCTGCTTTTGCAATATATATAAGCAAAGACATTTTTAGGTTATTATTTATATAGAAATTGGTACTTGCCTTTTTCTGGCAAATTTCCAGACTCCTTAGGAAAAGCTAAAATAATTCAATGCATTATTCTTGCTAATTCATCAGTTCTTTCAAGCCTGGCTCCACTGCAGTGTTTAATAAATATTTCATATTTATAAATTAGCATTTTTACTACCTAGCTCTTCTCCAGAGTTCGCAGCCAGGTATTTCACTATTTCTAATAGCCAGTATTGTATGTAACATTATACATTAGAGACTTTATTTAAATGTTACAGTTGCAAAAGCAAATGGAATTAAGGCTGCTACATTGATTTAATTTCATTTTTTTACTGTGTATGTATTATAATCACCTTACAGAAACTAAGAGTGCATGACATTGCCAAGACAGTCCTATAATATAGGATTCCTCTTCCATACTCTCAACACCAAAGGACATAATTTCTTAACTTGAAACCCTCTGCATCACAAACACTTGACTCTTACTCATCTTCAGTCCTCTCTTTGAGCAAAGGCATATTCCACAAGGCTCCCAGAAGGCATTCTTCTCCTACTTGAAATTTTCAACCCGAAGCCCTTAGCTAGATTTTGGTTAAGCCTCTTACTTCACAAAACAAAAGGAAGCAGTGCTCCCATTCAGAGCAAATTTATACCATATGATGACTGCTTGTATGAAACTCAGTTGTCCATTTTTATCTTAAATCCAGAAGTTAAGTGATTGAAGAATCACTTACTTAATCCTTCAACTTTTGGAAAACACCAAGTCTCTTTTCTTTCATCTTATGGTTTTAAATATACCTTTCTCATTACAATGCTGTAATGATCAGGTGTAAGTATTTGGGGAGGGAGGGAAGGTACTTTGTACTTTTGCAGCTGAAGCTCCTTCTCTACACATTAACATATGCACACACAAATATTTATTATGCTAGAACAAGCATGCTGCTTGCTTCTTACTGATTAACATACTCAAGGGAGGAGTTGTACAGCAGTCATATCTGAATCTGCTGTTTGAATGAGTTAAAGCTAACCATGATTTTCTTGTTTCAAATGCTAATTTATTTAGTGGTAATGACTATATTATTGCTTGTTATATGCACATAAAACACAGATTGATTTCCTTCTGATCTTTCTCTTTTCCATTTCTCTTCCCTTTTGATCTTACTCATAGGTAAAGGCATTAGATAGCATGCATAATGTAAGATATTTACTCATGATAAAGAGATGACTTATATCATGCATCTTGCTTCCCATACAAGTACAAAGAGGAGGAAATTAAGACTAATTTTGAGGTTTCTCCCTTATATATAGCCATTAATAAAGCTTAGTTAGTAAAACATTATTAACTATTATTAGGGTATTGGACAACTACAAATTATCCCAAACTGCTCTGATTCAAGCTTTATAGAGTCACATGATCCTAGTTTTCCAAGGAGCAGCCAAATACTGTGTTGACATGCTTCTTTAGTAGTCCTTATTTGATTATTTAAAATACAATTATACATGTTTCCATGACAGCAAAAACCTGAGTCTTAGGAAGAGAACACAGAGTACAATGTTCTACCAGTTCATCAGTGGATTTTCTCTCCCTTTTCTGACTTTTTTTCCCTCCATTCTTACAGTCCTTAAAATGGCAACAACAGACACTTTTTCTCTCTATGCCAAAATCAACTGCCCTATCTTAGATACAAAGTATTACCTCGACAGCAGAAACAGAGCTAGAAAGTGTTTCTTCAGAATTTGGTTTAAACCTGCTTCCTTATGATAGGCTATCAGCCATTCTTTCCTTATTTGATTTATGTTGTGTTCATTTAATACAGATTGTTAGTGCTGATATTTTATAGTGCATTATTATCACTGAAGGATATTGCTGGAAAAATCAATAAATAAATAATCACAAGGCTTAGTTACATGTTAGATACCTGCTTAAAAAACAAAAAAACAAAACAAACCCACATATACCCCCATCCCCAAGAAAAAAAAAAAAAACAACAAAAAAATCCTCTGTATTTCATCTGGTTTACTCAAACACTTTCTTTCTTACACTTTCCATATGCATTTTGAAGACTGTTTCNTGCTTAAAAAAAAAAAAAAAAAAAAAAACCCCAATATACCCCCACCCCCAAAAAAAAAAAAAAAAAAACAACAAAAAAATCCTCTGTATTTCATCTGGTTTACTCAAACACTTTCTTTCTTACACTTTCCATATGCATTTTGAAGACTGTTTCTGAATTGCAGTATTTTTACTATAGCAAATGGTAAAGTGTGACCCCTACAAAATTTTAGAGATTGTGCACGTATTAACATTGCAATAGCTCATTGCTTTTTTTAAAGTTACATTCATTAAATTGTGCAACTATGTTAACAATGAGGACCATTTCTAGAGAGCTTTGAAAATGAAAATGCAATTACACAGCTGAAGCTGTAGTCCACATGTAGCAACATCTTATATTTACATTTGATAGGAAAATGTGTTAAAAATAGTAGGATGGATTATCTTCATATGTCAGCTAGACATTAAAGCTGACTTTGTAGAAAAAGAGGTAATTTCAGGGCATAGTTATCTGGTGCTGGCACCAGAAAGTGTTTACCTATGGCATCTAAAAGAATTAAAAGATAATATGGTTGAAATAACCAGAAGCACATGTGTTCTGTTACCTACAACAGCCTGAGGATTGGGAATGGCAAATATAATGCCAGTGTTTAAAAAAACTCTCTGTGATGATCTGAGAACATGAAGCCTGCAACCCTGATTTTCCTGTAACCCTGATTTTCCTTCAGCCCATAGAAACTATGAAACAGAATAGACTAAGTGGATAGCTGGATAAAAATTCATCTACATGAGATGAGTTAATCTGGCTTTTTTAAATCTGTCTTTTTTGAAAAACAATATGTCTCAACCTACCAACTTAATATAGGTCTCTGTACCTGGAGTATTCCATCCAGCTGTGGAGTCCTCTGTACTGGAAAGATAAGGACCTGTTGGAGAGGGTCCAGGGAAGGGCCACAAAAATGATTAGAGAGATAGAACACCTTACTTATGTGGAAACACAGAGTTAAGCTTGTTCAGCCTGGAGAGAAGGCTCTGGGGATGGGTGACATGGTTTAGTGTGAGGTGTCCCTGCTTATGGCAGGGGGGTTGGAACTAGATGATCTTAAGATCCTTTCCAACCCTAACTATTCTATGATTCTATGATTCGATACCTTATTTTGGACTTTCAGTTCTTAAAAGCAGCCTATAAGAAAGGTGGGGAGAGACTTTTTATCCTGTTGTGATAGGATGAGGAGTAATAGATTTAACCTAAAAGACAGAAGATTCAGGCTGTTTGTGAGGAAAACATTCTACAATTTACAATGAGGGTAGTAAAATACTGGAGCAGGTAGCCTAGAGGGATGGTATATGCAGTGTCCTCTCTGATGGAAGCTGCATTTCAGCTGAGGTTCTAACCTGTTCAGTGAAGGCACTGGAGAGATAAGCAGTCTATGCACCATAAAGAAAATTGAAGATAAGATTTTAAAGGTCTTTGTAGAAAGTCTGCAGAGGTAAGATCATAAGCCACAAAAATTAAGCAAGCAAAGAAGGAAGCTGGAGGCCTTGGTCACAAAGCCAAAGTAGAAGGTAGGTGTTAAGATGGGGAAGGCAGGAAGCTTGTGACTTCTAGAAATAATGTTATCAATGTTATTTTCAGACTAAATCCAAAGCACAGCACTGTACCAGTTACCAGGATAAAAAAGAAAAATTAACTCTATCTCAGTATGCATGAAAGAGAAAAGATGAACAGTAACTCATGGAGACTCCCTCCTTCAGAGGGGATGAAGGCAACAATCTTTAAGCATGACAGAAGACCAGAATGGATAAACATGGGATTCCTCACTGAGCTCAAACACAGAAAGAAGGTGGAAGCAGATGCAGTCTGCTTGGAAAAAATGCAGGTACATTTTCTTCAATGTAGGAATGGAGTCACCAAAGCCAAAGCTCAGATGTAGTTCAAGCTAGCAAGGGAGGTGGAGGACAGTAAAAAAGATTTCCATAGAAATATATTTCTATAAATTTTGCAAAAGCGCCCATTATTCTTTAGCCTCCTAAAATTCAGTGCAGGATGTGAGCTAATGACAAGTTAGAAATAAAGACTGAGATACTTAATGCATTTTTTGCTTTACTTTTCATTGGTAAGGCTTTTTTCATGATTTTCCCAGCTCCCTGAGCCTTTGGTAATGAAGCTGTACTTGCAATACAGAAAGAAAAATAGGAGATCATTTAACATGCTTGGATGTATAGAAGTCCATGGGATCAGATATGGTGCATCTGAGCATATTGAAAAGGCTTATGACATTGCAAGGCTGCTCTCTGTCATGTTTGAGGGATCTTGGCAATTGATGGAAGTCCCTGAAGATGGAAGAAATGCTGTCACACCAGACTTCAAGAAGGACAAAGAAGGAGGATCTAGGGAACTTTATGAGCTTTACCACAGACCCTGTGAAAATAATAGACCAAATACTCTGAGAAATCATTTTGAAATACATTTAAGACGTGGTGACTGGGAGCAGCCAGCACAGGTTTACCAAGATGAATTATGCCTGACCAGCCTCAGTGCCTTCTATGACAAGGTGACTGCCACTATAGATGGGGGAGTAAATAGATATTTTATACACTGAGGTTAGCAAGATAAGTCAACACAGTCTCCTATAGCCTCCTTATCATTAAATGAGTGAGTTACAGGCTGGATAAGTGGAAAATAAGTGGGCAGAAAATTGGCTGGACTGCCAGGCTCGAAGTATTGTGCCCTGTGGTCCAAAGTTCAGCTGGTAGCCGGTGTGGTTCTTCAGGGCTTAATACTGGAGCCATTACTGCTTAATGTCTTTATTAACAACATAGATGACAAAATAAAGGGCATTCTCACCAAGACTGCTGACACCAAACTGCAGACAGCAATCGGTATGTTTGAGGACAGAGCTGCTATCTGAGGGCAGAGCTGGAGAAATGCATTGATGGGAGCCTTGTGGAGTTCAACAAGAACGACTGCATGTACTTGCAAACAGAATGGAACACCATCATGTGCAGGCATGTGGTAAATTCTAGGAGATAGCTTTGCAGAAAAGGACCTGGGGGTCCTGGTGGGCAAGCTGAGCATCAAAGCTGATGCAGCTTTGTTGCATCTTTGCAACAAAGAAGTCCAAATGCATCCTAGCCTGTACTAGCGAGAATGTCAGTAGGTCCGGGAAACCAATACATCGCATTTATTTAGCATTTGTAAGACTACAGCTAGAGTGCTGAATTCAGTTTTGGACTCCCCAGACAAGAAGGACATGGATATACTGGCTCAGCAGAATGCCACCAACATGGTTAGGGAGCTGAATCAGATGATAATCCAGGGGAGTCCCCAGCTCAGACAAAAGAAGGCTCAGGGAAGACCTTACTGTTGTTCACGACTACCTTATCAGAGTATATAGAGGTTAATGGAACTGGACTCTTCCCCAGGGTGCATAGAGATGGGTCAAAATGCCATGGACATAAGTTGAAACATATGAAGCTTTGATTGGATAAAAATTAAAACAAAATGCTGGGAGGGTGGTTAAATACTGGCACAGGCTGCTGTAACAGTCAAGAGACTCTTTTAGTGTGTGTCTCTAAACAGCTAGAAGACAGAAGGAACTAAGTTGTGTTGCTGGTGAGGAGGCAGAGCAGGGACTGTTCTCCAGGAAGGTGAAGGATGCTTTCCTGTGTTGTCCGCCCTTAGGCCACAAATACCAACTACCCTGGCAACAAACTTCCCAGAGACAAGGACAGACACTACAGCCCTAGTCAGGGCACAGATTTAACTGGGTCTGGGGCTCACCAGATCCCCTGACCAGAGCCTGACCCTATAAAAAGGCAAAACTGTCCTTCAGACAATGGCGCGATCCTCCACCCTGTACCCCAGCAGGACTGAAAGGGCTTCAACTGAAAGGGCTACAACTTGCTGATGGAGAAGATGTAGCTGGAACCATGGGGGGGTGATCCTATTTCTCTATGTTTTCCTCCTTTTCTCTTTCTCTACTGAAGATCTTTTTTGAACAATAAGAACTTGCCAAGACTCTCATTCCTCCTGACATAGCTTGAGGGAAATTTACAATAAAATTAATTGGGTTTTTGTGTTTCAACCGCTGGAAGGACCATGGTTTCCCCTATGAACTGTGCAGTGTGGTAAAATATCAGCTCTCCCCTTACCTGTTGAGGGGGACCACATAAAGTTGCCTGGAGAAGTTGTGGTATCTCCACCCTTAGAAGGTATTCAGTATTCCATTATATGTAACCCTGAGCAACCCAGCCTAATTAAATCTGCTTTGAACAGTGACTTGAAAGAGTTGACATTTGGAGAACCTTGACAACCTAAATTATGGTTATGTTTTTCAATGTCTTCATGACTGCATGCCTTGAAAAGTGTATGGGCAGTGAAGGATGTTATAAAATTATTCAGAATAGTAAGGTCAAGGCTTAACTGTTATGACCTGCAGTATTATGAGTGGTTTGCCTATAAAATAACTGATGGAATTTAATGTAGACAAATATAAATTGGTTCATATTGTGGGAAAAATAATTCTAGCTTAATATTGAAGGAAAGTAGGTTTTGATATGGTTGCTACCAATTTAGGATATTAGGCTTATGACAGTAAATTACATCAAAATATAAGCTCTGTAAGTGTTACAAATAAAAAAATACATACCAAATGCTATAAATCGTTAGGAAAGAAAAAAAAAATCATGAAGAGCCTTACAGAGCACTGTTCAACACTTCAAAATTCATGAGTCACACATATAATTAGTCCTGTATGCAGCTCTGGTCATTCCTCAGATAAAAAAAGGGAGAGGGAGAAGACAGGCAGGGACTAAAAAAAGAACCACAACATGATCAAAGGTACACAAGACTTTTGTAATATGAGCAATCACTTAGGCAGGTGTTTTCAATAAAGGAAGACAGACACTGTCAGAGGAAGGGATCCAATAGAAATTTAAAAATGACTGGCATAGACATGATGGCTTGAATCTGTCTATTCATCATCTCTTCCAAAGCAAGAATCATGAACATCAAATGAAGTTAACTAGAGCCAGTTTCATAACAAGAATTATAAAACTATTTGATATACAGTGCTGTGAGTGATTAAAGTCAGATGGCTTCAGAGGAAAACCTTGCCCAGTTAATAGAACCTAATGGTTACTAGACATGTAGTAGTGATGTTGCAGTTGAATGTGAGTTAAGGAAATGTATTTTCCTTTTTCTGGTTTATCTTTTGGCATTTTTTTACCAATGGGACTTAAGAGACCTTTGGTCTGACCCAGGATAGCCATGTTGAGTTTTATTATGTGCTTCATCTATATGCCCTAATAAAGCTGAAACCTCCTCTGAGAGGTTCTTGATCTGTATGCCACAACTCACTCCACCAGATAAGGTACAAAAAAATAAAAGCACATCAGTCAAAAGCATTTACTGTGTTTACCTTTGTTTTTATATTGCATCACAGTGAATAAGAAAGGAAACATTCAGATATGTGTTTTGTGCTGAATCACTAAGGGCTATTTGTTAAATCACTGTAATTTAAAATAAAGCACTACAATATTCTGCTTAAACTTACTTAAAAAAAAAAATCCTATTTATTTTACAAAGAGAATTTCCCCATGGTTCTAACATGGAAGGGCATAATTTCCCTGTAATACTTTCATGGGTAAATAAGAGTTGACAGATGGTATAATACACAATAAAACTTTCTATTAGGTTCAAAATATATATTACACACAGTACTCATGTTCATATATTCCCAATGGTCCTGGTCTAGATCTTACTGAAATCAACAAGACTATTTCCATTAAATCTGGTGTATAGCATAAGAAATTCAACTGTTTTCCAGTAATTTTATACTTTTAATAAAATATGAATACAAATTTATCGCTTGTATAGAGTATTGAGATGCATTGATTTTAAATAATTTATGATCCCTTTTGTGCTTATGTACTGCAGGCTGAAACCACCTGATTAAGCTAACTAAATACATAGTTAGGAGAGCAAGAATGTATAAAATAGATGTACTAATAGCAAAAAAATTGAGTGTGTTTCTTTTAGTTTGCTCTGATGCCCAGAGAAAATTCAAAACTTATCAGTACAACAACATAAAAAAATGGATAAAGCCAATCATGACAAGAAGGGTAAAGAGGGAGAAAAAGGTAGAATTTCAGTTGCTGATAAATATCTATAGTGACAAAGGATAAGGAAAAGGCTGGGGTACTTAATGTCTATTTGCTTCAGTCTTTATTAGTAAGACCAATTGTTCTCTAGGTATCCATTCCTCTGAGCTGGAAGACAGGGATGGGGAGTAGAATCAAGTCCTCAGTAATGCAAGGGAAAATGGTCATCAATGTGCTATACCACTTGGACAGACACAATTGTATGGGGCCAGATGGGATTCACCCAAGGATATTAAACAAGTTGGCAGAAGTGCTCCAAGCCACATTCAGTCATTTATCAGCAGTCCTGGCTAATCAGGCAGGTACCAGGTGAGTGGAGGTTAGAAAATGTGATACCAGTCTACAAGTAGGGCCAGAGGGAGGATCCAGGGAGCTGTCAGTCTGATCTCAGTGTTGGGGAAGGTTATGGAGCAGATCATACTGAATGCCATCACACACCATGTACAGGACAACCACGTGATCAGGCCAAGTTAGCATGGGTTTATGAGAGGCAGGTTAATTAACCTGATCTGCTTTTATGATAAAATGAACCACCTACTGGATGAGGAAAAGGCTGTGGATGTTGTCTACCTAGACTTTAGTAAAGCTTTTGATAGCACTTCCCGTAGCATTCTCCTGGGCAAACTGGCTGCATATGGTTTGGATGGGTGTACTGTTCGCTGGGTAAAAAACCAACTGGATGTCCAAGCCCAAAAAGTTGTGGAGTAAAGTCCGGTTAGCAGCTGGTCACAAGTGGTGTTCCTCAGGGCTCAGTACAGATCTGCTTAATACCTTTCTCAATAATCAACTGCAAATTCAATAAGTTTGCAGATGACACCAAGTTGGCTGGGAGTGTTGATCTGCTTGAGTGTAGGAAGGCTCTGCAGAAGGATCTGGATAGGCTAGATCAATGGGCCAAGGCCAATTGTATAAGGTTCAACAAGGCAAAGTGCCAGGTCCTGCACTCGGACCACAACAACTCCATGCAATGCTACAGGCTTGGGGCAAAGTGCCTGGAAAGCTGCTCAGTGGAAAAGGACCTGGAGCTGCTGAAAGTGAGCAGCTTGGGTTTAGGCAGCCAGGGTGGCCACCAGCATCCTGGCTTCTATCAGCAATAGTGTGGCCAGCAGGACCAGGGCAGTGATGATCCCCATGTACTTGGCACTGGTGAGATTGCACCTTGAATCTCTGTTCAGTTCTGGGTCCTTCACTACAAGAAAGACTTGAGGTGCTGCAGTGGGTCCAGAAAAGGGCAATGAAGCTGATGAAGGGTCTGAAGTACAAGTCTGATGAGGAGTGGCTGAGGGAGCTGGGGTTGTTTAGTCTGGAGAAGGCCCAGGAGGGACCTTATCCTCTGCAACTGACTGAAAAGAGGTTGTATCAAGGTGGATGTTGGTCTTTTCTCCCAGGGAGACAAGGACAAGAGGTAATGGGCCTCAAGCTGTGCCAGGGGAGGTATAGATTTCATGTTAGGAACAATTTCTTCCCCAAAAAAGATTGTCAAGCATTGGAACAGCCTTTGGAACAAGCATTGGAACAGCCTTTGGAACAAGCACTGGAACAGCATTGGAACACCAGGGAAATGGTGGAGGTATTTAAAAGAACTGTAGTGTGGCAGTTAAGGACATGGTTTAGTGTTGGACTTGGCAGTACTAGATTAATGGTTGCATTCAATGATCTTAAAGGTCTTTTCCAAACTAAACAATTCTATGATTCTACTGGTAGCTGTGACAGAAAAAGGAAGATTTGCTTATGGCTTATTTTCTGTCTTTTCCCAGAAATTGTTTCATTTTGGGAAAAAAAAAAATAGCATGAACAAGAAAAAAGAAAAATAATTCTAATTGCAAAGGTCTTTAGACTGCAACTGTAATAAAACCAATCAGTTGAAATACTGGACAAATAAGAAATATTAAATAAACCCTTACAAAATCTTTCAGAAGGTGACAGACACCAGAAACAGTGAGATACTGGAATGGGTTGCCCAGGGAGGTTGTGAATGCTCCATCCCTGGCAGTGTTCAAGGCCAGGTTGGATGAAGCCTTGGGTGACATGGTTTAGTGTGAGGTGTCCCTGCTTATGGCAGGGGGGTTGGAACTAGATGATCTTAAGGTTCTTTCCAACCCTTACTATTCTATGATTCTATGATTCTATAAACTTGGTGTTTCCCTTTATTTACCTCATTCCGTAGTTTTTTCATAAAGCAGTAAAACTTTTAGAAAAAGGAAATGATTTAATGTGACAAGTTTAGCAAATGCAATTTCTAGCTTCAGGTGGTTTCTTCTTCTGAACAAATGAATAAAATTGCCTTACCTAGTGAAAAGATTAATACATTTTCACTTACAGATTAATTGTATGGACATGTATTTTAAGACTGATGGCCTAATAACTCACCCTTTTCACAGCTTCTTAAGATGAATTTAATGCTTCAGTTCTGTTTGTGGGTGGTGGTTGGATATATCATTGCTTAGGTTACTACATCATTAAAAAAACCCCACAAACAAACAAAGAAATAATTAAAACCCTAAACAAAAAGGAAAAAAAAAAAAAAAAACCACAACAAAAACTTATATAAAAAAAAAAAAAAATAATTAAAACCCTAAACAAAAAGGAAAAAAAAAAAAAAATAATTAAAACCCTAAACAAAAAGGAAAAAAAAAAAAAAATAATTAAAACCCTAAACAAAAAGGAAAAAAAAAAAAAAAAAAAAAAACCACCACCAAAACCTTATCTGAAAACCAATAGACAAGAAATTCCTTTGCTTCCTAGGCAAAATTAGAGGAAGGAGGACATGAAAGAAACTATTTAAGCTGCATCTCCCAGTTCCTTGCCACAGAACCATTCACATTCCTGGGTCTGAAATGGTAATTTTTTAAGATGCTCAGCTTAATCTAAAAGATTTTGGGTGCCACTGAAAATGACTAAAACTGAAAAGAAGCCTTGCTTGTGCTACAGCATGGAGCAAAAGATGAAGACTGACATGAGAAGCCAATACCTTCTGTGGCTAAAGCAGTATTATTCTTCACTCCACCATCAACATGTGGAAATTAATTTATGCAAGACTTCAGACCTAGATAAAAAGGCATGTGGCACAAGTATGTGTTTATCTCTAAGCCAGGAATCTAAACTCAATGAAGATCCAGTAAAAAAAGATCCAGCCTACTGAGCCAATTATGCCACTGTAAAACCAGACATTGACATTTTATCAGATGAGTCCCTGGACACTGCTGGTGTGCTGACAAGGGGCTCAATTTACTTGACTACAGGTATCAATTTCATGTCATATGAGATGGCAAGGTTTATCCTACATAGCCTTCAGATGTTGCTCCAGTCTGATAACTGTAGGTCTATCTGCCAGCCACATGCAGGTGTCTGAGATACGCTAGCCATTTCAGAAATCCCTGTGTGAGTAGCAGAATTGATGCTTCAGTGTCTGAGTACACAAGTTGCAAAGGAGGTGAAATTCCATGGTGTACCCTGATTTACCTTCATACTTCTCCTCTACCTTCCCCATCATCTAGACCAAAAGATCTGGGAGAACAATGAAGCTCTTTCATTGTGAAGTATTAGGAAATGAGGAAAAAAAATATATTCAGGATACAGTCCCTGAAAACACTGTACTATGAAACTGAGATGCAGTCCAACTACCACTATTCAAACATTGCCTTAGAAAGCAAGGTCAGTGACACTATTCACACTTTGAACATTCTCTTAGCACTTTAATAATGTGTTTAGGATGCAGAAATACTCACTATAGGGAAATAAGTAGTCACAACCTCAGACAGGACTGATTCAAAGCCACTACAAAATTACATATTTTTAATTCATTAAGCAAATCAGTTATTTCTATCAATTTTAGTCTAATTATTCGCAGTATGGTTTGGAACATAGAGATAGTGGGGCTTAACTATTTATATTTGGGAATTATATTGTACACACTACAAAAGGCAGCCACTAATCTTCTACAACTGGGAAGCTTGGGCAAGTTAAAATAAAATTCTTCTATGTGACAGGTATAAATTAACATGACAGCACATTTGGAGGATTTTAAAATGGAAGCTTTCAATTGTAAATTGTATAACTTTAAACACCTAAGCTTTATGTGTGCTTTGAATATTTATTTAAAAACAGCAAAACAGGATGAAGTTAATCTGTTTCCCTAACCATCCATTAACTTCTCCCTCCCATTATTGCATTTTACAAAATCTAACATAAAAAGAAGCAGTATAATGAGCACTTTAGATTATTAAAACTTAATTTCAGATGTCTTGTTCATTTTTTTATATACTAATGAAATTTGTGATTCAACTATTTATGACAATAAAAACAAGCTAACTAGCCAATTTTACTTTTTTTATGTATATTTGATTTTTTTTTTAATTGCTAGCTCTGTGCCTCATTTTTAGCTGCAAAATGTAATTAGAATGAATAACTGAAGTATTTGAACTTTGGGTCCAAAACTGTAATTATGCAACAGATAGATTTATCTATAAACTGTACTAACTAATTAAGGGTTTAATATGCTTTTTCTAATTCAGTATTTGATCATATAAAAGTAGAAGCAGAGTCTACAAAGGACTTGGATACTACATTTTACTTAAAGAGATGCCTTTCTGCTGATACCCAGAAAATTACCTGTATATTGTTTTATTCATTCTAAAAGGCTTTTGGGTGTGTATTTAGATTAGGTAGTGATGCTCAGCACATTGAGATAATAGAACTAAGACTGACAGTTAGCTCCAGATCACATATCAAGAACCTGCGTATGGACAAGATAGCTCAGTCTCTTTTCTCAAGGTAAGGTCCAACACTATAAACTGCTTTATGGAACATGAAACAATAATTTTATTTATTTTGCTTCTTATAACTCCCTTCAAACATTTTATATTCTTTTTCTCAAAAGTTAGGGGGTTGGCCAAGGTCTTCTTGAGACTGTGAGGATAAGAAATTGTTGTAAAGAATACATCTCACCCATAAAACTGACTTCCATGTTGACCTTTGCTTCTAGCACTTGTTCTCCCAGTGATTTCTCAGTTCTGTAAGTCCCCATTACAGGTACCTTGATTTCCTGGGTTGAAAGTGTTGCAGCTGGAGTCTTCTTAAATGACTAAACTTTTATAACTGTTGCCTCAACGAAGATTTAATCTCTGACTGTAAGTTGCCTATTAGAATGCTCCCAGGCAAGCTTAGACTTGAATGATTAGAATAACTTCTTCCCCAGGTTTTGGATGTTCTTGTATAAGAGATTACTGTTCCTAACTTAATGACAGTTAAAGAATTTGTGCTGGCTGCTTAGGCATTCAAATTCACAGCCTGGCAAATTAATTTCTAATGTCACTGATCGCAAGCCACTAATGCAGTAGCTCACACATACTTGCTTCTGGCAACTCTGGTTTCATTTGGAAAAATTCTGAAGACAAATACAGCAGAAGAGATGAGGGAAATGACTTTTTAAGTTTTATGAAAAATGAGTTGTTTGGAGCTATTGCCACCTTCTTGGAAAATATTCAGAGCTTGCTATAATTCCTTTTGTAAAGACTTTTGCTAACTTTAAGTCTTATTTTCTGGGACATAGTTGAATTCTCCATTCTTCATTTTTTGTTTCATTTTGGTTCAGCAACATATAAACTCCTGCATTGTCTCCATGGAAACTGAATCCTACTACTGTCATCAGTACTGCCCTTTTTGACCTACTTGGTTACCCAAAGTTTGGGCTGCATGGGGTCAAACAGTCCCTATGCAAACCTGTTAATTTACAAAGAATACACATCTCTCTCTTTTCCTTGATACAACAGAACTCAAAAGAGATACTTTCTATATTTAGCATCAAATCACTTTCAGGCAATACTTTGTCCAAAATTTTTCTTCCCTAGCTTCCTCTATACTGCAGTCTTACTGCCTTTTCGCTCCTGTTCCACAGTACTCCTTTTCTTTTCTGGGAAATACTGAGCTCCACAAAAAAATGATCAAAGAAAAATTACTTCCATGAGTTTCAGCATATGCCTTTATTCTGGGAGGTGACACCATCCTAGGTTTGAGAGAAAAGGCTGCTATTGTTTCAGTCAACTAATTATATAGAAGATCTTCTTACAACTTCTATCAAATCAGGGGAAAGGTTTATATTCAGCCTCAGTGAGGCTGAATTTGGCCCATAATAGTTCCAGTATTCATGGAATCATAGTGGTTTCTAAGTCAGTCTACATGATGACATTGCTGATGTCAAAGAAAGCAAGTTTTCTTTCATCTACCGTAAAATTTTTATCGTTCTCCTGACACATCTGCTATTAGTAATGCTTATGACTTTATTCCAGAGTAATAAAAACTCCAACGAACAGAAGCTTGAGCAGTCTTGCTCTGGTATGGCTAAGCAACTCTATTTTTAATTATGTATTTAAAGGAGGGGACAGGACAAGTTTTGAGGAATTCCCATCGATGCCCTTTGGACATCGTTCAGACAAAAATGATCACTCTGGCAGATTCCATTCTTTTCCTGGTTTTCAATTGCTGAGGTTTGTAACATCTTATTAAAATGTTCTTTGTATGTACAGAGATGTTTCAAGGAGGTTATTTTTTCGCAGTGATGTCTAGCTGTCTGATTATCAGTTCATTTATGCCTTCCAAGGAATAATTTATTTTTTTAAGACAGTATAATTTTTTGTGCAAGTCTGACTGTATCTCTTTCGCTTGCAAAGTGACAATTAATTCCTGATATATAGCCTCTATATATCAGCCCCTGTACAGTTACACAGCCCCTGTTTGTTACACAATGAAATGTACAGTCACTGATCTTGGATTCTGTAGGAAAACATACTAAAACTTGTGTAAGGTTTAAAATGTTCTGTTTGTCTTGGACTTTTTATACAAATAAAATTAATTTTGACACATAGGCTTGCATACTATTACTTCCAAGGCAGTTTTTATGTATTGCATTCACAACTACATTACTCTGCATCTGATTCAGCTGTTCTTTTCTTTTCTTTTGAAATTTTCCAGAAGAATAATTTTTTTAGAAGAAAGTTCCTCTGTGCACTTGTTAAGACCCTTGCTATAGGAATGAGCTGTCTAGTAAGACCACTTGTTTGAGAGCTATTTGAAATAGCAAATTACTTTCAACTAGAAAATTGCATTAAAAATCTTTAAAAATGTATAGGAAACCTTCCCTGACCACTTAGTTACTCAGTAACACAATTATTTAGAATGGAGTGTTTTATGTCTGAGGTTAATAGGAGTTTTGCTTTTCATATCAGTGAAAACTTTTTTCAGAGAAAATCAGCTAACACAGCATATGTTTTTAACTAGATTGTGTGACCAATAACTTTTATGGACTGGAGCAATGTGAAGAGTATAAAATCTGAGTATCATTTTAAACTTTGGAAAGATATTAAGGCAGTCAGGGAGCTACAGGCAGTGTAAAGAGGCTTTAGCATAGAATGTAGGAAAAAAAAATAATGAGAGGAAACAAACACAGGCTTGGGTGAAATTTACACATTTGCATGAGTAGGAAAAGTCCAGATTTCAAAAGGACATGGGGACATAACACTGTTCTGCAACCCTGAACAGAACTTAGTTCCCCTTCCCATACCTGCCTGGGATTTTCTTCTAATGTTTACATTATAGAATTAGTTTCTTTTACCTCTAAGTTAGAACAAAGCAATCGGCTTAATTCCTTTCCAAAGTATTTTTCTATTAAGGTAAACAAAGTCTGCATAGCAATAGTAGAATGGTCCCATTCTACTCCTGCTGGAAAGAGCAGTAAAATTCAAAGTGTTTTTAATGAATGTTGTCAGCATTAATGAATGTTTAACCAATGTAATACATCTATCCCCTTATCTACAATAATGGATTCTAGTAGCAAAAAGACAAGGAAGAAAAACCATACAGTATTAACAGATAAGAATAAATCCAGAGCTAACATATATTATTTACCAGGCACAGGCTCCAATCCAAAGCCTAGATGAATAAATAGGAATCTTTGGGTTGATGTTGCTGAGCTAAGCATGACTACCAAAATGACCTTACTAATCTACAGTTGCAAACACCCATTTGTTTCTCTATCCAAATTCTGTTGCAACTGCCATTTTTGTTGCAACTGCCCAGTTAGGCTCACTTCAGTCTCCAGTACAATTTATTGACTCATTTATGAATTCTGCCTCTTCCTCTTCTTGCGAGGACGCTGATCTGGAGTAGCCTGCCTCATCCCCTTCTTACTTCCGCTTCTTAGTATGAGTTTCTTCTCTCACTAGGTGAGCTGAATTTTGCATCCAATATTTTGTCTTGTGTACAGGGGTGACTGACACTGGCACGGGTTCGTTCTTTGGTTCAGTCGTAGCACCTGTTGTGGGAGTGAGAGTAATTTCAGTGCCTGTTGCCAGGGTTGGAGTAGCTTGAGTGCTTGTTCTTTTGTTCTCAAATCCAGAGACCTTCACTTCCCCTTGAGGGTACAGGACTGTACTGAGCAGGCCTCTGCAGGCATGGGCCAGGTCCCAGCACATTGGAGTGATTGGTGTCTCTCTGAATTTGCCAAGTTGGTAGCATACTTTTTCTAAGTGTTTTAATGGATTTTCTGGATTTTGCACTTGTTCAGCATGAAGTTCCAAAGCACTCGAGGGTCCCACTGGCCTAGGTACTTGTCCATACTATCCCACACATTCATAATTATCCAGCTGCAGGGAAGATCGCTTGGTGGTATTCTTTAATAGCTGTTTAACCTTAGACAAGGCATGAAACATATTCAGCAGACACAGCAATAGGAACATGCTGCTTTGAATATCCCAAGGATGTTAAATGTTCTCAAGAGCTATTGTAACTTGTCTGGAGGAGAAGGGGAAGGTGAAGAAGTGAGAGAAAGTGTTCTCCCTTGTCTCACACATGCACTGGTTCTCAAAGGTGAAAATGTAGAGTGTAAATATTAATAGTTTCTGAGAGATGGTTCCCAAAGTAAGGAGATGATAACAATGCTGAATACAAATACCACATAAGTCTCACAGTCAGTGATTTTATCATCTGATAAAACAGGATTACACAATAGAGCAAAATGATAATCTTAATTCAGCCCCTGGAAGTGATAAATAGCACATCAGGGAACATATACAGTAAATAAAGTGTTATGGAATACAACCCTGAGTGCAAGCACAACTCTCAGAGCAAATAAATCAACATTATGACCAGTGACTATTAAACTAATACAATTAATTCTTTTAATAAATTTGTTTTAACACACTCCGATCAGATCTGTCATTATCTCAACCCTTTATGCCCAATCTTGGGCACCAAAAAGAAACCAAACTGTTGTGGTTTAACACAGCATGCAGCTAAATGCCACACTTTTGATGTGGTAGCTTTGAGATGGGGGACAGAATTGAAAAAAAAAAAAAAAAAAAAAAAAAAAAAAAAAAAAAAAAAAAACCCACAAAAAAAATAAAAAAAAAAAAAA
>NDXB01011675.1:48567-59890 GCA_002631895.1 Agapornis roseicollis | reverse complement strand
ACAGGACTGTACTGACAGGACCAAACTGACCAAAGAGGTATTCCATACCATAGCACGTCATGCCCAGGATGTAACTGGGGAGGGATCTGGAAGGCCTAGTTCTCTCGGGGTGGTTGGAAGAGGTGGTTGGTCAGCACTCGGTTGGTGGTGTGTCGTGAGTTATCTGTCGTGGTTGATGGGATGCTGTATTCTTTTCCTGTATCATTATTATTATTGGTGGTAGCAGCAGTGATTTGTGTTATACCTTAGTTACTAAACTGTTCTTATCTCAACCTTGTGGAAGTTGCATTCTTTTGATTCTCCCCCCCCCCATCTCTGTGGAAGCAGGGGAGGGCAACAAAGGGGGGTTGAGTGAGTGAACGTGCTGCGTGGTTGGCTGGGTTTAAACCACAACATCAAAGGACACTGATTTTCAGTTTTCCAGGCTTTTTGAGGTAAGTCTTTGTGAAAATCTCATTGGCTGCATGAATGTTCAAGAAGCAGAAACCATTATGGAATTCTATGCTGTTGCTCTCTGCCTGAGACCCAAGAATGCTATATATATTTTAATTTGGTTTAAGAGGTAACAAGACAGATAAAACATGTCCTCTTTCTCAAAAACTCTGCAGTTTCTCACTTGAGAAATTACAATCTTTAATCAAATCAATCCCAAAATCCTACAGTTTTCATTATTTCAGGTTTTTAATTTTAAAACATACACTGAAATTGCTCACCACAGTCACCAACATATTTTTTCAAAATATGGAGGATATATTAATTGTGGTTTTTTGCAGAAAAACTAATTTTGGATGCTTGACTGTATTTCTCATTCCTCAAGCTAGAAAAGCCTAAAATTACAGCAGAAATGATCCATTGACATCCCAGGGAGTGGAATTTCTTTTGATTTGAAACTGACATTTTGTAGCAGTATGACTAAAGATCTTACATGTTCACAGTAGGCCAAGAGAAAACGTATATGCATTCTCTGAAACAGCTGAGAGATTACCTTTACCCTAAAAATAAATTTAACATGATATAATACAGAAAATTGCTTTCATAAATAGTAGCATATATTGTGGCCAATGTAGTCTACAGAATTCTCACTTTAAGAGCAGTGTAGACCTGTGAGGACAGTAATTACTTATATGTATTTGGTGGAATAGAAAAGAACTAGTCTGTAACACCTTGTCTAAGCCCAAAAGAAAGGAAACATTAAGCCAGCAATGAGTAATCTCTCCTCACATTCTCATCTAGGATGCTCATCTGCATATATCCTTACATGGGACCAAATAATCTGCTTTCTCTGTTATATGGAAAGAAATTCTCTCTAAACACTGCAAGTAAATCCAACAGTGAAATAATACAAAATGTCCTGCTTTTTTTATTTGTTTGGGTTTTTAAAATATATTCTTGCTAAAGAACAAAATAATAAGGCTGCAGAATATGAAGCTTAAATGATGAATACAAGTTTTTACTGAATATAACATCTTATTTTAGTCAAATCATATTAGGTCATGCATGTTAGACTATATGCTATACATCAGGTATTTATGAATATAGGACACAGACTTCTACAGTAAAGTCTCACCTGAGAAATGCTTAAATAAACTGTGGTATTATAGGTTGAACACACTGGAGACACAGATGGAGACATTTCTAAAAAATTAAAATCTAAGCCTGAAATCTTCTTTTTTTCTTTTTCCCTCAAATCAATCAAACTCTTGTCTTATAAATAACTCTATTGCTGTTGAACTGTTAAATTATTGTTTATTTCTTCTGAAATTTTCATTGAGGAAAACATCAATGGCTAGAATAGAATTGCAGAAATGTTTGGGTTGGAAAGGACCTTAAAGATCATCTAACAGTTTGAACTACCTATCTAAGTTCCAACACCGCTGCCATGGGCAGGAATACCTTCCACTAGGCCCCATGCAACCTGGCCTTGAACACTTCCAGAGCTGAAGCATCCACAACTTCTGCCCAATGTATTCTAGTGTCTCACCAACCTCACAGTGAAGAATTCCTTTACAATATCTAATCTAAATCTACCGTCTTTCAGTTGAAAGCCAGTCCTCGTTGTCCTATCATTATAGGCCTTGGTAAAAAAAAACTCTATCTTTCTTATAAGCCTCCTTTAAGTATTGTAATATAGTCTCCCTAAATTTTTCTCTTCTTCAAGCTGAACAACCCCAAATCTCTCAGTCTTCCTTCATAGGACAGGTGTTCCAGCCATGACAAGTTAGACAAAGACTAATATGTTTTGATGATTAATGGCATAGATCTGTGGATTTTTTTTAGAATGCAACTAATGAGTCAAGGCTAAAACAGCTAAGATCCTGAACTTAGATTAAACTCTGGTCAAACTATAAAGCTTCTTCTCAGGAAGTTCTTGCATTTTGCTATCTTTTCTGTTATCAACAGTGGAGGAAAGATGAATAGGAGTTCTACAAACTAAAAATGCAAACATAATTTTCAACTTGTATAAGAGTAACTTCTAAATTTGTTTTATTTTTTTGTTTCAATTCACTTCAAATATTTTTTGACATATGTGTCTCACTTGAGCTCAGCTCAACAGCTACAAAGTCTCCTCTAATGCTCAACCATTCTGGGCCCTGTTGTCTCAAGTTGAATACAAAAGTATTATGGGAGTGTGTCAGTGTTTACCCTTGCTAAAGTAGAGGTAGACAACATACATTTCTCTCCTTTTGTCTGAAAATGCAATCATATTACAGAAGGAAATCAAATTGATCAGGCCTGATTTACTCCTGTAAGGCAACATCATGATTTTTCCATCAACAAAGTTGATGAACCTGTAGTTCCTTGGGCTGACCTTTTGGCTTTCCTTTTCCCAATCACTGGGCACACGCCCAAACCTCCATGATGCTTCACAGACAATAGATATCAGCCTTGCAAGGACATCTGCCAACTTTCTTAACAATCGTGGATGAAGCCTACAGGGGCCCAAGTATGTATATGGATAAACCTCTTGCAGCTGTCCCTGTTGCCACCCCTGGAATGCTGACTTTCTGCACTGGAGCTCTCATGAGTTCCTAATTTAGCTGAGCCAGCCTCCTGGTGTGCTTATTTATTTTTCTGAGTCTCATGATGAACTGCTTCCAAGCTAGAAAGATCCTGCCCTTAAAAACCTGTTATCTTTCCTGACCTCCTTTAGGTGATCTGGGATGACTTCCCATCATAGTCTCATGCTCACTGACCTCTCCCCTAATTCCAGGATATCACAAGCTCTCAACCAGACTGTTGTCTGCTGGGTACAAGAGCTACATACCTTCAAACTGCTCCTTAATATAAAGGGCAACCTCTCCCCCAGTTATTCCCTGCCTGCCCTTCTTAAAGAGACTGTATGAAGGTATAGCAGCACTCAAGTTATGCAAGCTATCCCACCACGACGCAGTTATTGCACTAATATCACAATTCAACATCTGCATGTGGAGTTTTATTTATTCCTGCTTGTTTCTAAGGGTGCATATATTCATCTGTATTTTGAGAGGGCTTTCTTTTTCCCTGTTTTATTGTTCCTGGGGCACCACTTGATGTTGTCACCATGCATCCTTTGCTCTCCACCCCTGTGCACTGCTTTTCTTTAACTGGGTTGTAATGTCCCTCCACCACTGGACAGTTTGAAGCCCTCCTCACTGTGTTTGTCAGCCCATTGGCAAAGATGTTTTTGCTTTGCCAGGTGGGTCCTATCTCTACCCATCAGTCCTCAAATTTGGACCACTTTTTCTGTGGTCTTGTTAAAGAAACAGAATGAAAACATGTTATACATATCAGAAAGAATTCCTGTGAGATCATGAAGAAAACTCATGCTCAAAAGCAAAAAAATCCCATTCACATGACTAATGGTAATCCAGCTATTGAAGCAAATGAAACTGCAAAGAAAAAAAAAAAGGACAATGTTGGAAATTACAAAACACTAAAAAATATACAGGGCTAACAAACAGGATTTTACCAGCTACAACAGGTTTTGATAAATGTCTAGCCTAAGTAAATGAGAACTTCTCTTTTGGTAATATATTACGTCTTAAAAATGAACTCAGTTTTTATTGATTTTTGAAAGTAACACTTGCAAGTATGAAGGTAATAGCTTTTTGATTGATTCAGTTGGGATGAGTTAGGCTTCGTGAATAAAGGGGGAATTAATCAGTAAGGGTTGATTTAGGACCTCTTTCATAATATGGATTTCCATTTTTTTAATGTCATTGTTCTGTTGTTAAAGACCTGATGGACTGTTCACACTGAGGTGAATGATTAAATAAAATGACTGTAACAGGGAGTGACTGAAAAGTGAGTCCATGTCACAAGAATTAAAGCCTTCCTGAAATTAAATGCAACAATCAAACTTAATCCAAGACAGTCTGAAGGAACCTATATAGTAAACAAGAAGAAACTGAAACATTTTTCCATTCCAGGCAATGTAGCTCAGAAAACAGAAGGAACTCTTTCAGAAATCAACCTGCATAGAGTAAAGAGCAGTTCTAAAACAATCTGGTGGTCTTGGCAGTCCTGGAGTAATGGCTGGATTTGATGATCTTAATGGTCTTTTCCAACCTAGTTGATTCTATGATTTGATGGAAGCACTGTTTAGGAGGCAATACACAAAGACATGAGCTATTTGTGACAGTTATTTTAGCAAGTGACTAACTTATAGTGTACATAGTACTAGTTTGACAAAAATTGCCATACAAAGTTATTCCTCACTGACTTCTGAGTTTCTGCAAAATATTATTAGGCTTTATAAGGAAAGTTGTGGTTGAAACAGAGGTTATTGAATACTGAGCTGAACAAGTAGCCAAAAAGTTTTGTCTTTTCTGATTAAAAATAATTAATCAGGAAAAGTTCAATTATAGGAAGGGGATGCCAGTTTTGTGTCAAGATTCCCAAAACTAAATTTGCTTTAATTTCATTGGACTGGCACCATTACAGGGCAGAAGCATATATAAAACTCCAAATAATGCTGATAGTGAAAAGACAGAGGAGGCCCATTATCTGCTACCTCCAAGCAGAGGACAGTTCCACCATTGCTATATATCTTCAGCCACAGAAGCAGACAGATTATATAAGTATATGTGACTTTGAATCTGTAACGATTCTTATATGTATGCGTGTATGTATATAATCATATATATACATAATTTCATTAAAAAAGATAACTTTTACAGAAACAGACATTAACTATATTTTTTATGTGTGCATATACTATTATATTTCTTCTCCCATAAGTATCTGTTTAAATGAAAGAGAATATAACAATCATTGAATAATTTTGTATTTTAAGACTTTGTCATAATAGCACATACTGTAATAATTCATGAACTCATGGCTTTCAGATTTATATTTCATCTGTTTCCTGGAGCTGATTTAACTCCTGTTGAACAGCTAGTCCCTTTCAGAAATCAGTCCTTTTTAAGACAACATACTTTAAGAAAAAACAGTAAAATATTGCTTCAAGATGTTGAGCTGTGATGCTGTGACATCAGCGCATCTGAAAAGAAAACTTGATCCTGGCAAACAGCCTACATCGCACACACAAAACAACCAATATGTCTATATTTTAATGGAGATCTAACAGAGTAAAGTAAGAAAGATGGATGAGTATAATTATTCAGTTGTTGTGATGAATGCAGCAACTATGTCCTTGGAGAGGGTGTTTTGTTTTGCTTTTCCACATTGCTCTATAGTTACTACAAGGCTTGTTTACTACATTCTATTAAAAAAGGTCATGGTTAGGCAACCATGGTTAGGAATGAAATCTACTTGTTTATGTTAGTTGCAGTCTTCCATGTCAGCTAAATATATAATAGTACCACCTAATGAAACAAGATAGTTACACAGTTAGATTCATAAACAAGCACAAATAAATATTGACATGAGACTTTTTTGGACAGCTAGTTGCTGCTTCCCATGCTCCAAAGAGGAATGAGGCATGAATAGCACACTCACCAATGTAACACGAGAAAACTATAGGAAGAGACAGGGAGAACCCTGTGTAGTTCTTTGCACCCTTAAAGAACGTATTCCTGTAGGCAATTACACATGCAAAAATGCAAACGGTTCCTTTTTTCCTTGAACATGTCAGATAACTGCCAGTTTTATCATCTCTCATGCTTAGCACTGCAGCTGACCTATTTAGAAGAGGTTCTAGGTTAAACAAGAGAGTTATTTGCAGGTGCTTATAAACAAAATGGAAGAGATCTTTAGAAAGTTGGGGGTTTTTATTTTTTTTTTTAAAAAAAAGCTTGAATACATTTAGGTTTTTACAAGGTATCATTAAAGACATTATTCATTATTACAAAACACTAAGCTAAATGGCAGAATATTCTTTATTTCTAAATGAAATACAGATGTATACTCAACAATAAAATTATTGTACTTTACCCCAAAAGATAAGAACCTCGGGGGCTTTATCCTATTCTGTCAGTATATTTTATAAATTTTGTTCCAGATAGCTTAGCTAGTTAAAAAACATTATGAATAGGCTGTATTATGAATGACAATACTGAAGTTATAAAGAGCTGGTGGATGAGGAAGAGGAATCACTTAAGGATCCAACAGATTTCTTGCAATGTACCTGCAGATCTCAACTGGTCTATCAAACTGTGTCATTAGGATAGCAGAGAAATAGTTTTTCAAATTCTAGGGGATCTTCAAACTCTAGACCAAAGAGCATTGCTGGTGAACCATCAAGTATGCTGTTTGGACAAGCAAATTTTTTTCTCATCTCTCAATATTCTGTTCCCTCTGTTCCCCATGACTTTATGCTGTGCAGCACTCTAGAAAGTAGGCTATACTGAGAACATCATGGCCTTATGGTTGCACACTACTCTGTGAGCTGCCACTGGCCACTGATAAGGAAAACCTGGATAGCATGGATAGCACCTCAATATTCACTATATCTTGGTTTCCCATTAACAACATATGCAAAATGAAATTGATATTTTTGGGTGCTTTCAGATGTATTATCAAAAAAGCAGAAGAAGTAGTGCTAAAAATAATAGAAAAATGTCAAGACAAGAATCAAATTCTCTTCTTTTGACAGAAAGATGTATATCGTCTAAAAATCTGGGAGCATGGAGTATTGGACTTATGATTTTTCAGAGAGAATACTTTTAAAGATCTTTTAATAGTAGATCCTTCTAGCGTTCATTTTATTCTAATTTTTTTCTTGTTAACAATACAGCAATAGACTTTTCTCTGTTCTTTTCACGTCAGAGAGCATATTGCAGAGACAACTGTTTACTAAACACTTCTTGGGGACACTTCCCTGTATTTTCTATTACTAATGCACTGGAAATTGGATATTTCTATTTTTCTTCTCAGAGAGACAGGATGCAATGGACTGAAGAGGCAGGCCTGCAATTGTTACGAAAAGTTATTAGGTTTAGAGTTTCAATATTGAAGACTGACCTAGATATTTTTGTTTATGAAGATGCATTATGAATAGTCACCAGTTCCAAAATATTTTTATATTGATTTTAAATTAGTTACACTCAGTGTTCAAGTAAATTTTTTATTGAGTGGGTGTTTTTCTAATACAGTACAATTAAACATGCTGTCAAGACATGACTATATGAACCCATGAACTCACAGCAATGCTCTGCTCCAAAACATTTGTGAAAGTTACAGTCAAAAAAAAAAAGTAAGAAAAGCAATAGTAAAATGCAGTGATTTTTGGTGAGAACATTTTACACTTAAACAGCATAACTGCATTATAATAACAGGAGAACCACACTGTCAGTGGACTATATAATCAATGACAATTGAGGAAGATTGAAAACTTCCTGAATAGGCAGGCACAAAGAGTAGGGATCGGCAGCACAAAGTCTAGTTGGAGGCCAGTAAATATTGGTGTGCCCCAGGGATCAATACTGGATCCAACCCTGCTTAACATCTTCAATAATGATCTGGATGATGGGGCAGTGTATACCCTCAGCAAGCTTGTTGATGAAACAAAACTGGGAGGAAAGGCTAATACACCAGAGGGTTGTGCTGTCATCTAGAGGGACTTCAACAGGCTGGAGAAATGGTCTGACAGGAACGTCATGAAGTTCAGCAAAACAAAATGAAAAGTCCTGCACCTGGGGAGGAACAACCCCAGGCACTAGTACAGGCTGGGGGCCACCTGGATGGAAAGCAGGTTGGCAGAAAAGGAGCTGGGGATCCTGCTGGACACCAAGTTGAACATGAGCCACCTATGTGGCCCTCTGGTAAAGAGGACTAATGGTGTCCTGGGCTGCGTTAGGAGGAGTGCTGCCAGCAGGTCAAGGGAGGTGATCCTTCACCTCTATTCAACACTGGTGAGGTGACACCAGGAGTACTAGGTCCACTTCTGGGGGCCGCAGTGCAAAAGAGAGAGGGGCTGCTGGAGAGAATCCAGCAAATGGCCATTAGGGTAATTAGGTGACTGAACGATCTTTCGTACAAGGAAACAGTGAGAGAGCTGAGATTGTTTAGCCTAGAGAATGCTCAGTGGATGTCATAAATGTGTACAAATAACTGAAGGGAGGGTATAAACAAGGGAGGATGTAAAAACTAGGGATCCAGGCTTCTTTTGATGGTGCTCAGTGACAGGACCAAAGGCAATGGGTGAAGCACAGGATGTTCCTTCTGAACACCAGGATTATTCTTTTTTTTTTTTTTTCCTATGTGACTGACNAGTTATACTTCTATTATTTGCTAAAAAGATAATTAGATAGATTAGTATTTTCACAAGTTGCCCTTTTTACCAGGTTTTTTTTTTTTTTTTTTTTTTTTCCTATGTGACTGACCACAAACTGGCACAGTTTGCCTCAAGCAGTTATGAAGTCTTCATCTTGGAGGTATTCCAAAGCTGTTTGAACACAATTCCAGGCAAACTGCTCTGGAAGACTGCTTGAGCAGGGGGGTTGGGCCATACAACCTCCAGAGCTCCCTTCCAACCTCAGCCACTCTGGTCCTGTGACAATATGTCTTCAGGCTCCAATGTTTTTTGTCTGAGTTACACTTGGATTGTGCACATTGCTGTGCTGTTGCAATACAGTTTGAAGGATGGCTGTGGTAATGTAACAAAATATTTTTAGCTGTTGAAGCATAGCTTTCCTTTCTAGTAACTCTTCTGAGTTTGGTCTGATGCTATGTCACTAGTGTGTACGTGCCCACCTTAATATGTATAGCAGAGGAATGCAACCAAGGTTTATCTGTTTTCTAGTCGTTGTCATCATTTCTTTTACTTTTATGTTACTCGTGTGTTTTTCAAATTATAATACTGTCCGTACTAAAAGCCCCAACAGAAATTCAAACTGCAGAAAGATGTAATTCACAATTCAAAGAGATATGAAAAACAGTACTTCAGAAAAATAAACAAACCAAAGGAACGGGAAAGAAGTGTAAATATAAATCATTATGGAGTAAACACCAAATACATTTAAGTTAAATGATAGTACTTACAGAACAAAGCTTAAATGAAAATATATAACAAAAGAGATCAAAACTTGAGACAGACAATAAACCAAATCCTACACACAATTAGGAACCCATAATTCCCCATATTCCAGCTCATCTTAAGAGAAATATCCCTTATTGCCTCTTTTAATCACATACACATTATGTTGTCTTACTGAATACATTTTAATTTAAACTCCCATTACTATCAGAAATTAAAGACAAACACTGAATTTGTTCTTGACAGTAAACAAAATTGTGATAAAGAAGCAAGAAACTTCACACCTTTTCATAAGCATGGGTTCACATTTTTAAAAGTAAACCCAGTGATACAAATTGAATTTTCTATTATTTGTCTTGTGTTAAAGTGAAATATCAGGTGTCCTTGCCCATGGCAGGGGGTTGGAACTAGATGATCTTAATGTCCTTTCCAACCCTAACTATTCTGTTATAAATCAAATACTATATCTCAAGAAAAAAAAATCAGAAAGGGATTGTGATTATATAGATCCATCTGATTAATTTATATTCTAACACAGGTAACTATGTGCAAGATGGTCAGCACTTACTGAAAGAGAAAGAGAAATATAAAAGAAAAAGCTTTTAATTTGTCTTATTTCAGATTTAGAAATCTTTTTGCTGATAGCCTGCAAGACCACTCTTTTGAAGTCATGCTAAAAAAGTTTTGAAATCATTATTGCAAAGGGATGTCTGATTGGATTTTGCACATTTTTTATAAGCAAAAATATTCACCAGTAGTTTGAAAGAAACAAAAAAGACAAACACTGAAAAATATGATTGGTAAGAATAGCTAACATTCATAAATGTTGATACCTGATGTTGTGTAAATCTATGCCTGAGGAATAAATGCTGTTAAAAAAAAAAAACAAACCAAAGATAACTACTAAGCATTTTTCATTATAATATTTATAACACTATTTGAATTAACTTCCAACAGCTGAGAAATTCATCATTCAAATAATTGCTTCAGAAATGCAGTTTCAATTTTTTTCTGCATTTTTTCTGTAATTTTTCTGTAAATTTATAATTGTTTGCAATTCTTTTCCATCTCAAAACTGCTCAACCATGCAGTTAAGTGGTGGAAAGTACCTTGCCAGCTTGACAGACTTTTTTTTTTACTTAGACGATCATTTTGATTCTACATATTAAGAAGAGGATTTTAATTTTTAAGCCTTTAGACAGCATTCAGATACAAGAACTTACATATTGGCTTACCAAGACATGGCAAAAATCCAAGATAAATTTTCTTATTTTTCACTTTGAAAAGTCTCACACTACCTACAAGGCTTTTACAAGACTCAAATTTCACCACACCTACAATTTAAAATATTCGTGGACACCATCATAGCAAAAGAAATTAAATGTTCATAAAAAGCTTTCATGAGATATTTCTGATTGCAGCTGTTTCCTATGAAAAGTTCAGTGAAGGGAGAATTAATTCTTTATGGTTCTATTATACTTTTTTAACCTATGTAATCATGAAATTACATGTAGAAATATCAACAGAGCAGAACATGGTTAAAATAAATTTACACACCTATTCAGCAGCCAGCAGATATTCAATTTTAATAAAAACTTTTTTTGTATATTTTAGAGATGTGTGTGGTTTGGGGAATAATCTGAGCCTTTTAGCTTTACAAAATTTATGAATAGTAGGCTTATTGATTCTGTCAAGGCAATAAACTCTGAAATAAAATCAGATCATCAACTACATCTCAAATTCAATATAATATGGAAGATACTGTTACAGTAATTTTTAAAGGAGCATTGATTTTTCCCTAAGTCCCAGCCACTTTAATCTTCTTGGTTTCATGAAAAACTCTTCAAAAATAACATAATCATCATTTCCTCAGTTTCAAACTAAAAAAAAAAAAAAAAAAAAAAA
>NDXB01011675.1:37037-47266 GCA_002631895.1 Agapornis roseicollis | reverse complement strand
TTTTTTTTTTCCCCCTCCCCCCCCCCCCCCCATTTTTCCCTAAATATGCACGGGCCATCTTTTAAGTATATAGAAGCCTGAATCAAGGCTTAAAAATCTTTCATTTATCTTCATAATCTACATTTTATTTCCATTATGCCATTCTCATAATTCATTTCCCTTTAGGTTCCTTATTCAAGATCACCTCTACTGGTGGAAATGGATATACTGAAGCTCAGTTCTCTGAAGCTGGATGTTACTAATCTTGCTGAAGATTTTTGTGTTAGTATTTGTTTTACTATTCTCCACAAGTTTAAGTTGTCATGACTTTTTTGATAATTCCATGTAATCCCTGTACTTTCTAACAACATACTTCCATCAGGTCTCTTACTTCCAACAGGCTTTTGCATTTTTATTTATCCATTTTGATTTGTATCCTCACATTGTTATTTTTTAAGCTCTTGTCTTTTGACATTTAATTAAGAGACTAATTCAGATTTTTTTTAATCAAAATCATTAACTTATTGACGGAGTTGCTCTCAAATCCTTATGTTTTTCAGTTTGTCTTTTGAAAAAGAAAAATCTTACCTACAGTGCTTTTGCATATGAATGAATTCTTTCTTTTTCAGCAGTACGCTAATTTAAAATGTCAAAAATCCTTTTAAGGTGACTAACGTATTTTATTAATATGGGAAATGACCACCTGATGTTGCTGCCAACAAAGCACACAGGACTACATTTAGATTCCTTCTAGTAAAGAAGAGCCTTCTTCTGTGCCATCTTTTTAGGTGAAAATAAATACAATAGGTGTACAATAACTTTAGTGGAGTGATTCAACATCTTCTCTTTGCCTAACTTTTGTCCATAATTATTCTTTTTTGAGTAAAAGATGGCACACCACAATCTAAATAAATAAATACATTACTGGATTGCAATTGTAGATTTAATAGTTATAAATACTATGATTTTTTTTCTATATAAAACTCAGTCATTCTATCTTCCATTTGGAACTTACAGCATCCCAAGCTTTTTATACAATGACTTTCGGGTTCATTCTTTCCCAGCTCTACAGTCACCTAGAACTGAGGTTTTACATTGCCCAGGAAAGAACTGTAATGACCAACTTATTAGCAAAAGTTATCTAATCTGATCTCAGTCCTGTTCTTTCTCTTCTTTGTAATTAATTCTCTGCAATCGAAGGATGTAGTATGCAACACTGTTGGTTTAAAAAAAAAATCGTTTTCTTAGCAGTCCTGAAACAACTGGGGTCCCATACTACACAGCAGATAAAAGCTGGGTAAAAGAAATAATCTCCTGCCTATTTGTCCCTCCAAGTTACCCCAAATCACCTATACAAAAGGCTCTAAAACAAGAATGAGGAAAAGAGAACTGACATATCTGACAGATGAGAATCCTTAAGACTGGTATTTCTGCTAAGCTTTGTGCCACGAAAATATATCCTGAGATAATTAAGTACACCCAAATTACTCCCAAGAAATCAGCTCATCAGGGGGCTTTAATTAAGTTTATGTGTCTGGGGAGCTGCTAATTGATTTTAACAACCTACAGGATTTTTTTGGTGCTGAGAAGTGGTGAGTGTGTTCCTGAAAGATAGCTGTGTTATGTCCCCATGAAGAGATGCAAGCAGAATGTGAGGTTGCCCATAATGAATGAGATTCCGTGTCTTTGGGCAAACATATCTAAAAGAAAGATACCTCAGTTTGGACTGTGGTCATTCTAGGATGACAAAATAGCAAAATGAGACATTCTAGAGTACGATTCAGACCATCTCTAGTCTGAATTGCTTCTAGAAGAGACTTTTTCCTTTTGTTACAGTGAAAGCCTCAGCTACCAATTTAAATGATAGTGTGAGCCCAGACTACAACTTTGCTTTCAATATCAAAGTAATGATAGCTATTCATGTAATTTTTTTCTTCAAGAAATACACAGAAATCCAACATACTATTTTCCTGGACTGAAGGAACTTGCAGATTTCATACCCTGAATAATGGAACTGTCCTACAAGTCAGAAAGCAATAAAGGTAAGGTTCAGAAGTAGTAGTGCTTGAAACATTATTATTCCAAACGCACTGGCAAACAAAAAAGAGAGGAAGGGGAAGCAAAAGGGGAAAGGGAAAGGCAAAGGTTGAGCAGCATTAAAAGGATTTTATAAAATTAAGCCTTTCACCTGAGCCACCTATTCCTGTACAATACAGAAGAACAAAACCTCAGGGTCTACAGATGTTGAACTACAATACCAGAAAGTCTTAGAGACAATAGCCTCAAACGTAATCAAATGAGAGATTAGTTATAAATTCTAGAAATAATATATAGGCATGAAAATAGTTTCCTGTAATTTGTGGTGCTGATCCCTGTAAACAGACTTATTTTTTTTATATCTGAAAAAAATGTCTAAAACATTTTTTTAAAGCATTACAGGACATACCCTGTAAATTTCATTACTACAAACAGAATCCACAAAATATAACCCTAAATTCTGCTCTTAAAACAGGCCTCTTCCATTTTTGCAGAATATTTTCAGGCTCATTTATACAAAGGACAGCAAAATTAATTTATTTAGTAGCAAAACCAGCAACAAAACTAAGGATTTTTTTGGCATAAAATGAAACATCAGCAGGTAAAAATGCTAAAACATTTTCTCAAAATTGAGGGGTTTTGCTGCAAATACCATCTAAGACCACTAAAGATGAAAAAGAATGTATTCCACTCACTTTATCTTTCATTTATTTACTTATTATTTTACAGACCTTTATGCCCAGATACATTTGCTCTATGTTCTTAAGAAACGCTGCTTTCCCCTTTCTTCATCACCCACAATTTAAAAGGTATCTGAGCCAGAAGGATGCTCATCAGCAGTTGCCCACCAAGCTGCATTTCATCTCACTGATGATGCTCTTCCAGCAAACTATTTTTCCCGGAAAAGTCATAAAAAGCCTTTTTTTTTTCAGATGGCTTTCAACTGAAGATTAAGGAATGTTCAAGAAAATGCAGGCTACTGCTATTTTGATATAAATAACAAAAAAGATACAAAAAGGGGAACTTACTGACATGCAATTCATTATAAAATGGAGCTAAGATATGTAAACTTGTCAGAATTAACAGTCTTCAGTTATGTGTTTTTTAAAACTGAATATGGAATCAAAAATCAAAAGAATGGATGAGGGAAAACATTTTTTAAGAGAAACTATTATACAAGTATCAAATAAAAGATAAAATATAATTTGAACATTCACAGCTTCTTATTTGTTCATGTATTTCCATTATTAACATTTTCACTTTTTTTTTCCCCAAGAAGTATTAAATCAATTTTTTGTTTCTGTTCAATCATTTATTTGCAGTACTAGGAAAAATTAGAAACTGGACTAAATAGGAAACAGAAGGCAGCAGTGAAAAATAGATGCACTGCAACACTAGAATTGGAATATCATGACTGGACATTCTGAACATCTTTCAGCCATTGCCAGTAGCTACTGAACATTTAATAGGAGATGCTTAGCAGAATCAAACACCCTAAGTGCTCTCTGATCTTAGCCCCTTTGACTAAATTTATGGAATTCTGTGTGTGAACAAAAAAGTGAACTGTCTCCAAAAGGATCTTAATTATTATGTGGTTTATATTGTGGCTTATCTGGTAGTTCTCTTAAAAGGTTCAGGAAGTTCATATTCTTTACTGCAAATATATCAAGGATTCCAGGAGCTGTAGTGGCCCATTTCATAAAAGTAATGGTTGAGAAAATAAGAAATATTGTGAAATTCCCAGGTGACTCCAATATCTGTAGTAGATAGCAAACACCTATGATACAGTAATATCATAGCAAATATAGCAAAACCAGGAATCAACCAGGAGAGCAGTGACCTTTTGAGGGGAAAAGTAATAGAAGATAGATCCTCTTTAACTTCTTGAAGTCATTCTTTTGCAGTCATCCACTCCCTGGAAGAAGGAATCCTTATAGGGACTAGAAGTGGGCTGAAATGCTGGGCAGGGAGTTCAGTGTATGAGGCCAGAGGAGAAATCATACAAAAGAAATCATACTAAATTACCTGATTGGGATGAACCCCGAGAGTGGTCTAGATGAGATATCTAAAAATTGGTGTAGAGGAACAAGTATTAATGGTACATGTAGATTTAAAAAACAAAAAAACAAGCCCCACTAAACAC
This sequence comes from Agapornis roseicollis, assembly GCA_002631895.1. Classification (NCBI taxonomy): domain Eukaryota; kingdom Metazoa; phylum Chordata; class Aves; order Psittaciformes; family Psittacidae; genus Agapornis; species Agapornis roseicollis. Next base: position 43,107 of record NDXB01011675.1, on the reverse strand, counting down.
CCAACACACACACACACACACACACACATACACACACCACTAAACACCCAAACCAACAAATAACAAAACTGAAGGGGCTCTGGAAACAACATTTAAGCTGTTAAGAAGAAAACTGAAGACCAAGCCATGCACATGGAAGTCCTGACATATTTTCAGTTTCAGTATTGCACATGGTTCAAAAATAGAAGTATAGAGGCAAACCTTTAATCTACAATTGCAGAAATGAACAGGAGACACTTCAGAAATTAAGGGAGCTGTTACAGGAGGGACTAACTGTAGCTGAACTGGAATGGAACCAGATGGCTAGCACTTCAAACAAGGCTTCAAAAATGTAAAGGAGTTCTTAAACAGAAGAATGGGGGAAAGCTTACAGCTACAATAAAATATGTACTAGATACAAAATGTTGCACTGTGGCACACAGGTGCAGAGGTTTAGAGAAGGATCTCTAGTCAAGGATAAGAGAGAGAAAACAGCAATAGTTAAGTGGAAAGTAGAGAACAACAGATGGAATGGATCAAATTACTGTAACAAATAAAAGAACTTCCTGAAGTGCTTCCATGAAGCTCTTGAATGTCATGGTCCAGTGTTATGACAATAATCAAAAATCAGTATAAGACTTACTTGGAAAGCAGATTGTTACATCTCTCCATATCACAAGGGTGCTGAATCAGGGGATAAAGAAGTAATGATGTAGTGTTATGATCGGTAGCCTTACTGTGATACAGGCCTGTTACAGAAGTTTGCCTATTTTCATTAAAAAGGTATGTTGTTATATTTCTTGACATATTGTGTTACAATATTGGTTTTGCACAGATCTTTATGCTTTGACATTAAAGCTCAAACAGAACAAATTTAGCATAGACCTCAGTAAATACTTCTTCTGTAAGGTAGAGTCAGGGCAAAGCAGCTAAGAAGGAAATTAGAATTTAAGGTAACAGTTTGAACTTTGTAGCCTCTTACAACCTTATCACTGTGATTTTATTGCAGTCATTTATTATTTGCACTTTAAAATGCCTCCCTATCTTTTACACAATGAAGGCAAAAGTTTTCACAGACACTATCACACACTTTCTCTCCTATTTTTCTGTATTAATAGTTACTAGCTAACATAAGGCCTTAATTCAGATGTTTAAAAGTAGATCTTTGTCAGTGCATTGACTTAACTGAGAAGCAACATTTCTGTGTTCAAGCTGGGCTGTCACTGCACCAGATCTGCACACCAATGGTAAACAAAGAAAGACAGAAATCCATTTAAAAAAAATGTTGTGTATAACAATGAAATATTTTATGGAATTAAGTGAAAACTATAAGATTTTTTAATAATACAGGAAAAGGAACTAGAGAGGGTCAGGAAAAAAAAACAAGAAGCTGATAAGGAGAGAATGGACCTGGGAAAAAGTTACTTTAAGGAATATGGAGGAAGGGCAGGATTCTTCTCTGTATCCTGTATTCACTGTAATTGTAAACCAATAAAAAGGAAAGGGAAAAAAAAAAAAAAAAAAAAAAAGAAAAGAAAGAAAAAGAAAGGACTTTAGTTTAGAATTAATTCATAGCATTTCTATGAGTAAAAGCCTTTAGTTCCCACAAAATTTGCCCAGCCTGTATTATGGACCAATGTACCTATTAGCAGATTTATATATTAATCACATGTCAAGTGATACTAGATATGCATAGTGATTAATTTTAGCAATTTTGCTTAATTGAAGTGCCAAGCAAGTTACAAGAAGAGAAGTTCTAAATCAAGTCATGATCACACATGAAAAACTGGGAGACAGCTACTGTTAAGAAATTATAGCTAACAGGATCATTTCAGGGTTCTCTTTATAGATCTAGTTCATTGTATATTGCTTAGGTTTTTTTTCTCATACAACTGTTTATGTCAGTCCAGTAAGGCAGTTTACAGATCAAGATGAACTACTCCCTGAGACAAAAAAAGCCAAGGGAAAAGATGAAGCAGAGGTGCCTCATCAATGTCCCACTTCAAGAACTGTACTTCCTACAGTTATCAAAAGAAAGAGAAGGGGGTATCTCCTTTTTCTCTACAAAGTATTACCCACATGTATGGGGATAGTGAACTTTGCAAACAACTTAGGGTGGGTTCTTGACAGCAGAATTCTAGATCTTTCCCAAAACTTTCCTCTGTCTGATTTTAAAGATAAAGCCCATCAAAAACAGGTAAGGGTTGGGAAAGGCCAAAGACAGGCAAATTTATGAGCATTATTGAACTGGCAAGTATGCTGGTTTTAAGCCAGTGAATAAGATAATGAGACTTTTAGGCTGTAAGGTTTTGGAAAGTTATTTAAATAAATGAATGCATTAAAATAATTTTAAATGAGACTGCACCATCTCTTTAGTAAAGTATATCAAGATTGGTTTGGTTACACATTTTAAAGATGTCCTGGGTTTAGCAGTAGCACTCATTTGAAAAGGATTTTTCAGAAGTAGTAACTAAGCTGCCTTGCAAGGATATATATAAATGTTTACTGAATCACACTACTATCAAAGTTATGATTTTTTTATATATGTAATGAGTCTTGACAATTTTTCTTCCATGAAGAAGCACATTTTTATTATGTGCTTATTTTAGAACAAATTTGGAATCAGCATATTTATTAGGCTTTTTTGTTGCTGCTTTGTTTGTGGGAGGTTTTTTTAAATGTAACAGTTGAATACAGAGCAGTGTAGTATTTCTCTTTCTGGACAGATCCTAACAAACCTAGCAAACCTAATCACAAGCCTAACAGATAACCATAATCCACCAGGATATATTTGTATTTGTTTGCATTAGCTCTTGAAACAAAAACTAAATTAAAAAAAAGCATAGCACAGCTTGTTTCTAACACTTTTTAATCCATAGTGCAGAAAAGTTTTGCTGAGTCTTCATGCAAATCATACACTCACCCTTTGGTTCTGATTCTTCAGTCACTTGCTGGCTGACTTCCTCAGCAAACTTTGTACCCTCTAAAATATATGGTGCAGTTTCAAATATGGATTGTGTTATCCACATAGATTTCACATGCACACTACAGGAGTGAAAAGCAGTTTAATGCACCATACTATGCTGCTGCTTTCTAAAATTTCCTACACTTACAGAAAGCAAAAGCACAAGGCAGATGAGTTCTTCAGGCAGCAAACAGCCCTCATAGATAACATGGAATTCCTGTTCATAAGATTCCAGAACAATGAATTCTTTTCTAGTTTAATATTTATTGTGCCTGAAAAACACACTGCTTATTGTGCAAACTGACAAGGAGGATAAAATAGGATGATGCCTGCAGCAAATGACTTGCTCTGTATTGCTTTCTACAGGCCCCTACCTCAAGGGGATTTCCCAGGACTGAGACTAAACGGGAACAGCCTGTCTCAAATAGAAAACATTCAATATGCTTTAAAAGGTTGTATCACTTTTCAGGCCAGAAAACCTGTGGACATCCCCTTTTCTCTCTCAGCAGTTAATTGTATACCACTGAAATAATGCTGCATTTCCTTTTTGCAGTGTTTTGTGCTGGTGTGGTACCTGTTTTGATCTAAGTGTCATAGTTTTGTACAGTCACTGTTGCACATATTCTAATAAATGGTCATCTGATCACTGATGAAAAAGAAGCCTGTTTCCTTAATGCTTTCTGTTTTGTAGTTGATGACAATCCATTTTCGTGATCATAGTTCTTATGACAACTGCTCTCATGTGTATTACCTGGTCTTAACAAAAAGTATGAGCTCACACAGTATCATCATAGAATCGTCTGGCTTGTAAGGGAACTTTAAAGGTCATCTAGTCCAACCCTAAGCCCCCAGTAGTGTTTTTCCTCAGCTGTGACATTTGGACTGACAAGAGGCAACGTATTTCCATTTTATCACCACTTACAGAAATGCAATTATCTTTGAACTGATCTCGGCTGCTATTCAGCATCCACACCCAGTAAACTAATGTGGGGAGTGCATTGATCAGCCAGCACTAATATACAAATGTGCACACAGTAGTCATCTTCCTTATTCCCTTGACATGCCAACTTAGAGGAACTCAGTAAGTTCCATAGCATAGGTGAGACCAGTACTATGAGACCTTCAGGATGCTATTTAGGTCATAATGTAATTACTACTGTAATTCCAGTTAGTATTCCACTCTTTCTCATACTCTTTAATGAGTTTTCTTGCATGCAAAGTGTTTTGTTAATGCTGTTATGATATTGACAGGCTATATCTGTCAATAATTAGTACTAACAGGAACAGTAAGCTGCTTCTCAAATTTTCATTTATACCTTCCACCCTGATATTTAGTTGCCAAGCCTCTACTCAGAAGAGGTTGGCAATGAAGCTAACTATGGGATGGTTTTGTGATATGTATCCAATTTCATAAGTTAGAGCAGCTAATTTGATTTTCACTTCTGAGCTGATTTCCTGCTTTACTTAAATCTTTTACAGTGCCATTTGATATCAAAGCCTGCATTTTTTTGTTTCATTTCCTTGATATCAGAGTCTCTTCCCTTTTTAACAAATACGTTGTTACTCCAAGTGTATCAGTTTGGGAATATTCCTCTATTTTTTACTAACATAATAGGCATATTGATTTCAGAAGTAGGTATTGTAATGGTGTAAGGGTGCAGCTGCCTAGGTACTGGTAGTGGGGGCTGCAGGGTGAGGACTTCCTCCTTACAAGTTATCACAAAAACCAAATAAATTGCATTATCTAATTAAAATATAAAATTAGGTATTGACAGCATCCTCTCCCTTTAATACAATTGAAATAGACAATGCATTTAAGGCAGGTTTTGTCTTTTTCTTGTTCCATAACCACAAAGAAGTACGTATGCCCCTAAAAGATCCCAAGACATATGGAATGATAGATTCTTTCAAACCAGGTAGCTAGTTAAAAATCTAGTAATGTATCCTGCTGTCAGATATTATGCAAAATGTTGCATCCATCTATAGTACAATTGGGTATTACCTCACTGCAAAAATAAGAGATTTTCTATTCTGTGATAAAGTTACAGAAGACAGCAAAAATGTCCAGCCTTCACAGAGAGACTCCTACATTTGTGTGGAGCCCACCAAAGCTAGTAAGAAGTGGAGTGTATACCATTGTGACTACTTCATCAGAGCCCTGAGGCTCTCCTTAGTGAACTTGAATCCCTTAGTATGTCTAGTATGCATCAATACATATGTTCCCTTCCTTTTCTGAATTGGGACTGGGAATTCAGGGCATCAGAAGAAGCTCCTTTTCTTTGAGATCTGTAGCTGAAATTATGGGAAGTTTGAAAGAAAGTATTAAAAAGTAAACTAATAATATATTTTTGAGAGAGGCAAGGAGCATAAAGGATAAATTGTAAATAGGAAAATAATTTTCCTTTCCACAGTTTTGCAAATAGGAAAGTAGATCAGGTTTTCTAAAGTAAGCATCAAAAAAATCTGTGCCCTAGATGATATTGTTTGTCATAGCTATAACTCTTCCAAAATTCTCAAAGCTCTCCTTCATTTAATATTGTACTTAAAAATGAGAGGATAGAACGATGCTCCCGTTTTGCTAAGAAATCTTAACACAAGCAGTTTTTACCAGCTATACAACAAGCAATTTAGGTGCAAAACAGGCTTTTGTAGAGAGAATCTGCACCATAATGAATACTTCCATTAGTGTCACTATACACCTAAGTAGCTGGAAAATGCTGGTTTATTTCCTGTGCCACTGCTGTCTGCACTAAATGGATAAGAATTGACAGTATCTCCCTATTGCATCAATGCACGTGTTTTCTCACTGTGTACTGTGCAGTGCTTTATAAGCAATGGAAGAAGAGAAAATAGTAAAAATACAAATTTTAGGGATTCTAATTTTTATTAGCTCTTCATTTAGTGTTTTACACAACTGTGAAGTTTAAACTTAGTTTCAGAAAGCTCTGTACAATATACACTCTTTTCCTTTTCATTTAAGCACAAATCCTATTTAAAAAGCTAATAATTACTACTACATAAAAAAAATATTTGTACTAAAGGAATGGGACTCAGATTAGTCTTTAATAACTTTGATAAGCCAGTTAGTGAAAAAATAAAAAAAAAAAAAAAAAAAAAAAAAACGTG
>NDXB01011675.1:0-36935 GCA_002631895.1 Agapornis roseicollis | reverse complement strand
AAAAAAAAAAAAAAAAAAAAAAAAAAAAAAAAAAAACGTGAAAAACATTATTGGGTTACTTAAATTACTGGCAAGTAAGGACTATGTGCTGGTGACCTGTGCTTCTCAATTTACCTCGTAGGTATCCCAACACTAGAAGATGCATAAGCTCAAATTCATGTTCTCCTAATCACTTTTTCCTTCTCTGCCTTCCACCTGTAAACCATATGCAGGTTTGAGTCTACACATAATTTTCCAAGTTATACAGTCATCTCAGAATGGTCACATAACTTGTAGTGTTTTGTCTTACAAATATATAAAGACCACTTTTATGAACAACAAAAGGGCATACACCTCCATTATCATCACAGAACTGTGAAGAAAACCTTTTCACTTTCAAGAGATGCAAAAGCATCAGCAATCCTGCACTCTAATGTGTGTTCTTGAGATTGGAAATTGAGGTATATTTTAAAAGGAGGAGGATGAAACTCAGGAAACAATTCCCCATCTCATTTCTAAGTGTTTAATATCTTTACAGAAATTATTCCAATATCTTACATGCAACAGTAATACTCAAGTATTTAACATATTTTTGGCACCAGCTAGACATCAGAGGGAATTCAAGTCTACACAGTGTGATAAACCAGGTCTCTGTAGATGTGCCAAAAGAAAGGGACAGCTCACACAACAAATATGAAACAGACTTCTCTGTCAAGGACTACTCTAATACAACATGTCACTCTAGTACTGAGCTATCTTGCCAAGTCAAAGACGGAATTTGTCCAAGGGTTTGATTTCAAAAAAAATAGTAACATTGTGTTAATTCCAGAAATGAAACAACACATCAAATGTGAAAGGGAGAGCCAACAAATCACTGGGGAAAAAAGACAAAATACAGAGCTATTCTGTACTTGCATGATTGTTCTAACTTTGGGAGAAATTAAAAATGAAAAGGGTAGTAAAACCAAAATCTACCGCAAAATTAACATTTAGATATGCAGTTGTAATATGAAAAACAAAACAAAATTTGTGAGGCAGTCTTTCCTATTGTAACAAAAATAATAAACGGGTGGTTTAGGATTAAACACAGCTGAAAGCAATTCTAACACCAGAGAACGCTGAATGGCTCTTGCATCACTTGGTAACTTGGTAACTTCCCAATTACCTCTATGAGGTATCTATTACTGAACCATGCAAAGTGCAGGATACAACATACATATATATATATATTTAAAAAAAAAAAAAAAGAAGAAGGAGAAGAAAGGAGGGAAAATATTTGGAAAGTAAGTCTTCAAGAGCATGTTACTGAAAAGTGCATTAAACCAAGGCCCTAAGTATTTAAGGCTCAAATGCTGTACTCTCGAGAATTATCTCATTTCATGAGAAAGAACTGCATTGCAGTCATCTACAGGGTCATCAGAATGTATAATTCCTTAAATTTATACAGGAGTTTGAGCTATTCTAAAAGGCAGAGGGATTTTATCTATTATTATCATAACACTAAAGAAGGCACAAACTTGATTTCAGTGATCAAAGGGAAACACAATTGCAAGTGCCACATCTTGCATATGAATAATTTAAAGCCATGGTTCTTTGTATGTGCAGATGAAGACTCAGGTAATGTATTCCATCACCATTTCCAATATGTACTAGAACAGCTCTTACAAAAACACTTACTACTTTGTCTGTGCATGGTACATTGATAAAAGCTTTTAAAAACAGAGCCAGAATGCTTAGTTATTAGCATGCCAAATCAGTGTCAAAATAGTATCTTGTATCACCATTTTTGTAACCTTTTTGAGCTAAGTAAATGGACTAATGATGTCATGGTGACACACATTGCTTACCGTGCCATAATAATGACCATTAATAAAGGAAAAATTAGACTGTCACCTACATTTAAAGTCTTATAAAGTAATGGCCTCTATTCACTTAAAGGATGCAGGCATCACATCCACTAGTGAGAGTTTTCAGCCCTTTGTGTAGAATGTAAATATTACTTCACATATATCAGATAGGAGTTTGGTGGTACAGCAGTATAAGATGTGATCCCTTCTAAATAAATTCATGCGCATCTTCTGCTAGAAATAGGAAACTATTTATCCTAATATAAGCATATAAATTTCCAGTATAGTTAATAGAGTGGCCGGTGACTCTGAAGATCTCCAGAGAGAGATTTCATCTACCTAATTTATACAGACAGACACCCAGATATTTTCTACTATGGCATGCCTTCCTAAAATTAGGAAGTCTTTATTTCATCTGTAAATACAAGCTCCAAGTAATGTCTGTTATTTTCTAAAGTAGTATCTTTTTTTGAGATTGTCTTCTGAAAGAGGAAACACACTGAAATGACCAAAGGTCCAATAGCCTGTAATCACAGCACTGAAATATCATATTTACTTCACAACCTCTGTGTTTGTAATTGCAGAAAAGATAAATGAATCATGGTTTAAAATTACAGGAGAAGAAAGAAAAGTAATTACCACTATTATTGCTGCCATATGCAACTGACTGCTTATCATGATTGCCTACTACAGCAATAGCTGCAGATTGCAGTACATCAGAGGATATGCACTGAACCCATTATTTGCCTACCATGAAGATAAATGAATGGAGAAGAGCCCATCATTTAAAACTCTCCAAAACACCAGTCTGTACAAATACACATTTTTACAAAATAAGGTGACATTGTACAGCCATTTTCAGCTGTGACTGGTTCAGCAGAGTTCATGTAAGTTACTCTGATTGCACTTTATTGTTGTGAATACAAACCTGTGGAGTCCAGAGCACAGATTATAGCAGTCAGGGTCCAATGGAATCCAAAAGATCTATTGAGTTTTGGTAAATCCACTATTTACAGAAAAAGAAGGAGGATTACTATGAGCATCTCACAAGGGAGAAGTATATGGACACCACTGCCTGCTGGGAAGATATTATCACTTATGCCACCAGTTTTATTTCACTGTTTTAGAGTTTTTAATAGAATAGAACCTAGAAAACAGAGTATGTTTAAGCACTGTATGTTTACATATTTTAAAGCTATTTCTTTGCTTGGAATTTTTATGTGCTCATATATCTACCTTGTAAGAGGAGTACCAGGACACATCTTTTTCTGCATTCAGGGCAGAATGGTCTTTGATCTTTTTTCTTATGCACACATTAAAGATGAGCAGGAAGAGATTTTTAAGACATCTGTTCTTCTTTTGCTATTTGATAATATTTAGTAATTTTTACAATAAGTATGCAGAATTATATTTTCTGAGTGCGCACTGGTCTCCCCCTTAAATGGGGTCCCCCATTACATCTCAGAATATTCTTTTTCTTCTTGCTGTTGTGCTGGAATTCTTGAAAGAAAAAAGGGAAATTTAGAGCAATTGGTGAGAAAATGGGTCATCTGCTTTGATGACAAAGAGTAAAAAAATGGTTTCAGAAAACAATAAAGCTTTCTAATAGAATTTTTCCACCTCAGATTTACTAGAGAGAATTATATTTTTTGGTCTAGAATGACAGAATGTAATCAGGATATATTTTTCAATCTGACCTAAGTTATGTATTCTAAATGAAAAGCTGGTCATCCTTTTCAAGTTAGTTCTCCTATAGGACTAGACTAAAGTATGCTTGACTTAAATATGACTTCATCTATCTCTCAGGCAACACTACAATCCATTAAGCTCCCCTTATTTAATCTGTCCATCATAAGCTTAATGTGATTCATCCTTTTCATATCATAAAGGACAAAAAGGTGATCTTTTGTATTTGAATCTCTAATTTACACTCCCCATCCTCTTTTCTCGAGCAGTAAATGGTAGAGAAGAAAGCTTTTTCCGCAGTTTCTTCAACCCCTTTATCTGAGGAATAGCAGTTATATGTCAGGTCTCTAAGGAATTTGATGTTCTCTTTATCCCCTGACCTTATTTCCATACTCAGAGTTGCAAGAAAGGAGACTATCCAATAGAAAGTTAAAAGTACTTGGAGGATAGTAAGACTTCCAGTATGTAAACTGTATGTCTTTCTCCCCAAGACCCACTTGAGTCTTCTGGGACATGGGCAAATAAGCTCTGAAAATGAAATACCTTATAATGGAATTGCTCTATTCCACTCTTTCAGATACTCACTTGAAAAGGAAATAACACAACTCCTAGTCTCTAGAGGAAAACAACACAACAAACTATACAGTGCAGATTTAATATCAAAGAAGGAGGGCACTCCTGACAGATGAAAGACCTTGAGACTTACCAATCTGAAATGTTTTTCTTTGCACAGTAAGTTCATAGCTCTTAATTAAGTTATAGCACCTCTTTGGAGGGAAAAATATATTAATTTTCTTACCATTGTATTCACTGTTTTAATACAGACAAAAGCTGGAGGGCTGCAAAAGATATTTCTTTTAAGGAGAAAAGAATAATGATTGCCTTTAAGCTTCAATCTGAATGTCACTTCTCCCAGAAAACAACACTACTGACAGAAAATAAGTTTTTCTGTTGTTTTTTCTATTTCATGAATCTTTTCTTTGTTGTCACAGAAGAGTTATTTTTCTCAAATAGAGAAATAAGAACCAGGAGAGTTTATCATGAACCTGTCATTAATATTTTAATTCCAGAATCCATTTAGAAAATTGTATTTAAAAGCTGCCAAGAATATAGAAACACAAAGCAATTCCTTAAGTGGAACTAAATGCACTAGGCAAGAAAGAGCTTGTGTTTAGGGAATGAGGTAGAGAAGGGGAGCAGACATCATAAAAGTGCCAAGCTTGCATGGCCTCCCCAACTAGCCTCATACCAGGTTACATGGGTCACTGATAAGAAATGCCAGTAGAACATTTCTTATCACTGAGTCTTCAAATCAGAGTGGAAACTTATATTTTAAAACTGAAATACAGAGTCATCATCATAATAACTGTTGGTTTCAACAGAATTAAGATTTTTGTCCTGTAGTTCTGGCCATCTGTGCACATAGATATCACATGTAACAAAAGATACTTGTACTCCTTTAAATGTGATAAAATACTATGGCTGTGCAGAACTGTATTGGAATTGACTGCCTTGTAAGCCTTAAATTTAGTAACTCACAAATATGTGCATCAGGTAATGAACACTAACTCCTTTAGTAAGCATGCTATTCTTGTTCAAACTTCTTAGGTTTTCTATCTTGACTAAACAAAAAACCTTGCAGCAGGATGACTTAAGAAAAAAACTAAATTTAGTAAAGAGGGAAGAGGAAAATTATGGTTTATGGCAGTTTTGGTTTGGGTTGGGTTTTTTTTCCAAACATATGCATCCAATTAGTATCCCTAAATTATACTGTTTGTGGTTCTGTACACTTACTGCAATGCTGAGCTGTTGTACTCAGGTACAGATGGCTCAGCTGCCAAAGTTTGACTTCTTACACTTAACTACCATATGCAAATCTTTTAACTAAATAATTTTTAATAATAGAAGTGGGACAGAGAGCAAGTAGTGTTTTGTTGTTGAGATGCACTGAGCAATAACTTGAATTAATAATTAATCTTTAATGTACAGTAAATTAATACTATCACCACCAGAGTCTTCAGTACTATACTACATCCATAGGTATAAACAGCTTACCTGAATAACATGTTTCAGCTTGTCAATAATTTGCCTTATTACAGGATCTGTTCCTTTCACTTTTACTTCTGGATTTGCAGACTGAGCTTTGATTCCACTGCCAACCACACGATGAGTATAGCTAGTTTAATACACAAACACACACACACAAAAATGGTTTAGTAAGTTATTCTACTCTGTCATCTTCTAGTTCTTATTAACTCTCATGGCACCAACATTCCATTTTAATTGGATACATTAATTTTGTGCACATATTTTCCACAGAAAAGAAATATAGCATAATATAATTACTACATTCTATAAAGTTGTATTATTTATTATAACTTTAGTTTTACTACAAACTTTAACAAGAAAAGAGTTATCTACATTTTGAAGCAAGAAGCATTCAGCCCTATGCATGAATTTTTTGTGTGCACAAACTGTCCTCCATTTTGGTTTTGCTAAATACAAGACTATATGGTGATTGTCTAAATACATGATATTTCAGGTTTTTCAAGCAAACTCCAGATTATACACACACTTCCTGTTCAGAACTACACCTGAAGTTTCCTAGTGTTTTTGTGAATGCACATGCAGATAGAATATTTATTCCAAGGGAACAGCCAAATTACACATAAATGTTTAGCATACATAACTATATAAATACACAGTAGGCCCAACTTTACTTAATAGATATGTAAAAAAGAAGCAACAGAAACCTAGGGTATGCTCACTCAAGAAAGAACTGCTGTAGTAGGTAGAACATTGTTCCTAATACATCAGAACTCAAAATACAGAAATAATATTAACCATCTAGCAACTTCCCTCGTTATATGTAATGCTCAAGTTATTCAAGAAAACCTGAATATCTACCTTCTTATCACAGATATTGTACATTATGTAAACACTCTCCTTATTTTAGGTTTTGTCTGCATACCCTACAAGAGGATAGCTCTGTATATCTCTGTCTCAAAAATATTTTGCTAGCTGCTATGCTGTAAGAAAAAGGAAAAAACCTATCAGGAATGACATACGGAAGTGTCTAATTCCTTACTCTTAGATCTGCATATGAGCATAGAGAACACAACATATTCATATTTTGCAGAATCTGTTTTATGAAAAACTTTTCAGGTCCTCCTAGCTCTGCAGAAAACCTTCCATGTATGCTACACAATGAATGCCATTCATTAAAACAAAGCAGCCACATAACAACAATATCTGGTCTTTGATCTTTTTAAATGTCACCTTAAGTGAGTTTAAGGATATCCCTAAAAAGTGCTCATGGACCAAGATACCATTCCTAAAATGACAGTGGCCACACTCATAGATATAAATTAACCCTATCACAAAATGAACTCTTAAGTTTTCCATAGGTCCTAGACAGCACAATTTGCCTTCTGTATGTATGACAAAAGTTAATAGCTTCTTTAGGTATTACAAGAAGACACTTTTTGGACTACATGTTCTGCAAAAATGCATTAAAAGAGAACTCATTTTAAGGATCAACAAAATTTTCCCAGACTTTTAAAGCATCAAGATCCAGCAGTCTTTCATTGTTTAAGTCCTTTACAGCATTTGGTTTCATACAGTAAATAGCAAAATTCTAGACCTTCTACATGCAGCTCTGCATGTGCTATTTAGGGAAAGTGTACTTTTTATTTCTTCTGCAAGCAATCAAGTTCACTGGAAGCAGATATAATACCAAATTTAAATTCAATTATGTATCAAAATATCCCAGCAATGATTACCCAGGATTAGTCACAAGTTGAGGATTCCAGTTTTATTCATTCTTCATTTGAGAAAATAGTCAGCTATATCCAATATTCAGGACACACTGTGTCTGCAAAAGGTAAATACTAAAATTAATAAGCTTATTACTAAAAGCCATTATGTAACCCTTTACTGATTCACTAGGCATACTGTTACTTGGAATGGATGTTAATGCTTCACAATCAGGACAGAAAGGCTTAATGTACTTAATGTAGTTCACTGGAACATGGTAGTTGAGTTAAAAAGAAAAACTTTATAGCACTGTTGAATACACTGAATATATGAATAGATCATATACTTCAGAAAGTGGTATTTTGTTTTATAACCAGACAGCTGTAGTGGTGGGGCAATTTGCCAGCTTGTACTGATGGGATACAGCTTTTTATAGGGGTGTGTACAAAATCTGCATCCTGCCTGCTAGACTTGGGGGAACGCTTAATGCAGCAATTTGAGTAGAGTCAACAAATCTTCTGGTAACTTGTAAGGATAAAAAAAAACAATCACAAAAAACAACCAACCAACCAAAAAAGAAAACAACAAAAACAACTTGTTTTCAAGGCTTTCCTCAAAAATCCGTCTTTCACAGTCATTTGTCTAAATCAAAACAGGGAATTCAAGATGGAATTCCTTCCTTCCTTCCCCTTTCCAGCTAATACTGCACTCACCAGATGAACAGCTGTTTTAATCAACATTGGTTCAATGCAACACAGCCATTTCCCTTCATACTATTTTACTATAAACGAAATCTTAAATGGTATAGCTATCCATTCTTTATATTGCTCTCATTTTCTGTCTCACAGCATCAAAAACCTATGTTCTCACACTCTGTCAGTTGGAATTCTTCAATTAGCACCTTTTTCTGAATGCTGCAAACTCAACTATTACACATTTGCCTGTGAACTGCATAACTGTGAAAAAGAATGCCCTTTCTCTTTCTTTTAATTCTATTAATAGCATTTATTTCTCTAACTATGTAGGAAGAAATAAACCATAGAGAAGTTGAGACTTGCCTAGGGTAAAATTTTATTAATTTAGCTGGGAATTACTTTTATTAATTTAGCATCTAAGAATTATCTGGCAATGACTTGCTCAAGGCTGACAATCATTTTTTTTCAGCTATTTCCACAATGAAATACACACCCTTGCACAACTGCTGTTTACCATAAGACTAACTCCCTTCTTTCCCATGAGGAAAAGTAGCTGGGGAAGTATTACCTTCTTGTGAGCGGACCAGATATTTGGAGTTTCAATCATGTTCCCCAACCTCTTTATAGCTGTCATCCTCTAAATTCCTCTTCAGCTGTGGTTCATATGGAATAATCAGATTTACTTACCAGTAAAAGGTGTTAGCACTTAATTTGGTTCTTTCCCTTTCCTAGTTGTTCTGTTATAGTCATTCTTTTCATATTATTTTAAAGGCAAAATACATATCTGTTTCCAAGGTAGAGGAGCTCTATTACACAATATTAACATTTCTTTCCAGGCAATAACTGAGTCTCCTTTCTCACATAAAAACCATACCCTTTTTCTGATTTACACATTTTCAACCTTGTCAAGCCTGTGACCCAATGGCTGTTTGCCATTTTGGGTTAGAAGGTTCAAGTTATCCCAAAACCATATTCAAAATCTATTTGAATATTCTCTCAGTTCTCATGATTAAGGCAATTCCTATACAAAGTCCAGATATTCTTACCCAGTAATGCCGCCTGTAGCAAATCTCACTTAAACTTCACCTCTTTTGCTCACTTCATTGAGAAAAAGCATCTCTGTACAGAAAGCAGTTGTACAGCATGAATGAGCATGCTCTGGAGATATCCCTGTACATAATTCTGCCTGCCTTCGCAGCTTTGTAAAGAGACTAAATAGTTTGGTAAGCATTTTTTTAATTTTACAGTCATTACCAGGCTACTTTTTCTTCTTTTCAGGAAGGACATCCACTCAGTCACTTAGCTGTCAAAGAACCTACTCCCATTAGGTACCCAAACTGCATCTTTGCTGGCTGCTCTGAGATGGGGTTTGCTTTTTCCAGATGAGAGTAGGGAGGGCTAAGAATCTGAAGCAGATGCCACATGTGCATCAAAGTAATTACAAGCAGCACACCAGTGCTTGATAACACCACAATTTTAAGACTATAAGCATCAAATAACTATTAGATCATTATGTACTGGTAGTAACAAACTCTGTATTACTTATCCTTACTTGCTTTAAGCTACTTAGCTCCATTCTTTCTGCCTTTTACCTCACTTCTGACCGACCTTTCACCAGCACTCGGTGTAATCCTTTCCAAGGCTGACAGACGAACTGAATTTGTGATTCCCTCTGCTTCCCACTACCTGCAGCCCTCCTCACTCTCCACCACAAGCCCCTGTCCACTTAAAACCTTCACAAATTCACTGGCTGTCCGCAGAATTCAAATTCTGTTCTGTGACAACTGACACATTTCAGCCCATCCTCCTGACAGGCCCCAGCAGACCCCAAATAACACAGAAGATTACATCCATATAGAAAACTTTGGGTCCAGACTGGTATAATCACTACTCAATTCAAAGGCTTGTGATTTATCTTCAAGTCCACTACATGTTTACTACATTTGCCATCTTGACTTTTAAAAGAATTGCTACTTTTCTCTCTCTTCTCCTCTCATTCTCCTCCCTTTTGAAGTGCTGGGTTATTCAAGCTTTGTAAAGTTTTTACTCCTTTAAGAGTTTTTAATTTTATATTTAGGGAGAATCAAATCTTGAAATTAATCCTGCAGGTTCTGGGTAACAATTTTCACCCAGGAACATCCCTTATAAACATGGAAAATAAAGTGGTAAATGACAAAAATTAAGATTTGTTTACATGAAAATGCAATTCCATTTGGCAGAATGCCTTTCCCCAAATGTATTGGGTTTGTGTGGCAAGGTTTTGGTAGCAGGGGAGGTACAGAGGTGGTTTCTGTAAGAAGCTGCCAGCAGCTTCCCCTGTCTCCAAGAGAGCCAATGCCAGCTGGCTTTAAGATGGACCCGATGCTGGCCAAGGTTGAGTCCAGCAACAATGGTAGCACTTCTAGGATAAGACAGTTAAATAGGGAATAAAAACTACTGCATGACAACAGCCAGGGAGAGAAGTCAGAACATGTGAGAGAAAGAGTTCTGCAGACATCAACGTCAGCGAAGGAGGGTAGGAGGTGTTCCAGGTGCCACAGCGTAGATTTCCCTGCAGCCCATGGTGCAGCCCATGGTGAGGCAGGCTGTGCCCCTGCAGTCCATGGAGGTCCATGGTGGAGCAGATAACCACCTGCAGCCTGGTGAGGACCCCACAGTGGAGTAGGGGGATGCCTAAAGGGGGCTGTGACCCTGTGAGAAACCCGCAGTCTCCTGCTAGGACTTGTGGGCCTTTGAAGAGGGGAGCTCACACTGGAGCAGGGGAATAATGTGAGGGGTCCTCCCCCTGAGGATGAAGGAGCAGCAAAAACGATGTGATGAACTGATTGTAATCCCCATTCCTCATCCCCCTGCATTGCTGGGGGGGATGAGGTAGACAAAATTGGGGTGAAGTTGAGCCCAGGAAGAAGGAAGGAGTGAGGGGAAGCTGTTTTTTTTTAAGATTTGGCTTTATTTCTCATCACCCTACTCTGATTTGATTGGTAATAAATTAAACTGATTTCCCCAAATTGAGTCTGTTTTGCCCATGACAATAATTGGTGAGCAATCTCTCTCTGTCCTTATCTCAACCTACAAGCTTTTGTTGTATTTTAGTTCCCCTGTCCAGCTGAAATGGGGAGTGATAGAGTAGCTTTGGAGGGCACCTGGTGGCCAGCTAGGGTCAACCCCATCACACCAAATTGGTCAAAACTCTGTATACCAGTTCATAGCATAAATGTTGAACAACATTTTTTACATGATGCTGCAATACTGAATGATGCTGGTCTCAGTACAGAGCCCCCAGATGTGAACGCACTCAACACATTGAGGAAATAAATGCATCTGCATTTTTTCCTGTTATTGGAAATCCTAACCCATATTAAATTTGCTTTCAATGCAAGGTGATTTGTCTTTGATCAGTTGACATCAAAAACTATCATTTAACTTCAAGTGTCTTTTAATTACAGGCTCTGACAAGTCATGAGGCAGATTTAAAGACTTTTTTCTTTCTTCAGGTGTATAACAAGGCATTGACAGAGCTGTAACAGTATTGTTTTATTGATTTTTAACAGAAAAGTAAGATTATAGAAATCAACCACTTTTTTGTTTAATCTACTCTATTGCTGCTTGAAATTTTATCTTTTGCATACAAAATTTATGACCTTACTTAAATGCTGTTGTTTTATTTTCCACATATCATTGTGTTTAATTAATAGATGCCCATAAATCTAACATCTTCAAACATTCTAACATAAACTAAATGATCTGTCAGAATTAAATGTACTATTGGAAATTTAAGCATGCTACACAGAATTTCATCCCTGTAGACTTACATTTGCATGCAAAATACGTTTCCTTTTGTTCGGGGAAAATTTAAAAGTCTGACTCTCAGAGACTTCATTCATTACAAAGTTTTAGTACAGCATTAATAACTTTCTGTTTCTTTTACCCCTAATGTACAAGTAATGGAAAAAACATTTTAAGGATCCCCACAGAGGTAGCGTGACTTGAGCAACTGCTACTCAGATTTGAATTCTGGGTAGCAAAGTAATAGACCCGCCATCTGTGCTCCTTTCTGTACAACTGTGGTAATGTAGCACATCACTTTAATAGGCAGACTTGGTCCCCAAGTACTATTCATTTTCATCAACACTAGGAGGAAAAAAAAAAACCCACAAAAAAACCAACCAAGCACCAATATATTTGTATTCTGAAAACATGTTTTAAAGTGATGAATAATAAAGTGCCAATTATTCTGAGCTCAATATATGAATACACATATAAATTTTGTATTACTCTATTGTATCTGTCCTGCGTTCAGCAGTAGCAGTCATTTTTTCTCCTTAGTAGCTAGTGCAGTGCTGTGGTTTTGACTGGAACAGCGCTGATAACACCAATATTCCAACCCTAACTATTCTATGATTCTATGTTTTTAGTTGTCACTAAGTAATGTTTACTCTGACCAAGGACTTTCTGAGTCTCATGCTCTGCCAGGGAGGATGGGAAGTCAAGAGGAAACAGAGACAGGCTATGATATGATTTTTAATAACTCCTTCTCAGCTTGCTTGCCTTATGAATGCTTATAATTTCTGGTTTACACCTGATATTGTTAGCATCTTCATCGCTGCTGGACATTTCAAAATTCTGGTTAACTGTTAACTGAGAAATGAACAATAACCTCAATACTAGTAAAAACTAAGCATGTTCAGCAACAAATGAGTAAGAGTGTTTAATGGTGCAAATTTCAATTAACAAACCTGGAAAAAAAACATCAAAGAACCACTGGAATCATAACAAACCTTGGAGATTGTACAGGTGTGTTGGCTGTTTTTTGTCTAGTCTTACATAGTTTTTTTGAGGGTAAATATTGCAAATTTAGCCTTAGAAAATTCCTTTAAAATATTTTACACCTAGTTATCAGTGTTTGTAGTAATTCTAGGACAGATTCCATTTATCTTAGGGATTTAGTTTTAACGCTTTTTAATTGAACAATATTTATTTTAAAAGAAAATAGCATGTCCTTGAATTTTTTAATGTGAATTTATTTTTAGATCTGTAATTTAGTACATGTTTGAAAAAAACACCTGATTGCATATACACTTGTTTAATTTACAGAAAATATTCAGTGTAGGCAACAATTGAAAAAAGTTGTGCTATTTGTGCTTCAGAAGAAAACAGGTTCCTGTAATGATTTTGGCTAATCCTAATAAAAGATATGTATTCACTTTTGCTTATTGACCAGACCTGCCTTGTAAAAGTTAAAAAATTAGGAAGTCAGCTTTTGGGCTTTTTTACATTTGAAAACTAAGTAAGTGACATATTTGTTTAAATGGATATTTCACTTAAAACTTGCTTATTTGGTAATAGGTTCACAGGAATAAGACAAACAACATTGACGTATGCTAATAAAGTAACTCTTACAGACTCTTTCAGAATATCTCTTTTAATGAATTTCCAGGTGTGACCCAAGTGTGTGTTATTTATTTTCTACAGCACAAAATCTATTATCTCAGTAATGTCCATTATGTTCCAATCCTATAATCACTTTTCTAAAGCTAAAAAAAAACAAACCAAGCAAACCGTAATGCCAACAGTGCTTCATGATTTTAATTTGAACAGAAAATTTTTGAGAGGATTTTATACATAGTGATTGGAAGCCAGTTCATCTTAGTGTTAGTGTTAGCTGTGTCTTACAAAAATAAGTTCTTAATAAGCAGTAAGAAGTGCTAGTGGAATAATTATATATCCTGAAGGCAGACAGTTTTCCCTTTGGAAACTTACAAAAGCACTGACTTCTTGCCATTTGCTATGTACAGAACATGTACTTAGAAGGATTTTACTAAGCATCTGAAATTTGGTAGAGGATGTGTGTCTGTTAAGTAAGAGTATCCTTTTTGTAAAGAATGCCACTTCTACTGAAGTGGAAAATACTAAGGCTAAATTTTCAGGAATAAAAGCTATAATCTACACACAGAATATTCATGTTTTGAAGCTTTCTTCTAGCACTGATCACACTTTAAAAATTATGAGTGGCACAGTTGGCACAGTATGGAATTATACCTAATTTGCCTGGATCTGCATTAACTCATTAAGGTAACTACTTCCAAGCTAAAGTTACATAAAATGTTTTTATAAGACTGTCTTTTCCTGGTGATTTTTCTTCTTCCTTTTCTTGGGCATCATCTGAATGAACTAGTCCCCATTAACTCAAGGAATTCTAAAACAATTCTGCCCAAGTGTTACAAAAGCTTAAATGCATTTCCCTGTAACTTCTGCTATTTACTACTGTGAAGAAAATTTCTGTAATGTAATCAAGATCAGATAATTTTGTTTTGTTTTGCTTTGAAATTTAATCTTTATATTGTTTTATAAGTTCTTGAACTTTTGCACGTATCTCAGCAGTATCTTGCTAAATTCCAGGCAGAGACACTATTCTTATATGTGATGCAAGGTGAATGCCACAAAGAACAAGACGAAACACTCCAGACAACAGCTCTGTTCTGCTGAAATGAAGCTCTGCTGAGCATCATACACTACTGGGAGGAATTTCTCACTCCAACAATGTCCAAATAATCCACAGAGGCAAAAGGTAAAGCATCTGAGAGGGAATTACTATCAATCTATAATACACGTTAACAAATAAATGTGTTCTAGTAATTGCAAACTCTGTCAAAGAGAAAAGAACTGAAGAGGAGCTTTGAGACAGATATTTCATTTAAACTAGGTGCCCTGGGTAAGTCACATGTTAAAATTGAAAAAATAAATTCTTATTACATTAGAAAATAACTAAACAGCAGACATATGCAAGCACACTAAATCTAGATAAATGAGGACAACAGTATCTCCTTTTCATATTATTGAAATCTTCTTACAACCTTAACAATTCTACTGTACCTTCATTTAATGGAGCAAGCAAATGAGAGATATTAATTATCACAAACAAGCACATAAATGTTTATAGCAAAGAGCTGGAAAAACAAAAAGGGTTATCTTGGAAAAACAATTCAAACAACTTGGAAACACAAAGCTGTCAAGCCTAATTAGCCTACAATGGAGAAATCTGCTTCCCCTGTAGGACACTAAAATATCTCTGCTTGGAAATGGCAAAAGGGTAACATAAGTATGGCATTATTGCAGGACATCACACCTTAGAGACAGAAGTCTGACATTTCCTATTTTGCCCAATATAATGCTTCAGTGCGCAAACTAAAGTATCCTCTAGGGACTTGGAACACACCTGATAATTTTGGGACTGATCTGACACGGTGCTGGCAGAGTCAATATTTATCTCACAGGCACATGGGGACTACACCACTATGAATCATGTCAAAGGTACACTCTGACAATCCACTCTGTTATTCAGTGGTTTGTTTTTTCTGAGGTAATTTATGGAAAATTAGCACAAAATGACAGCTAAACTATGGCAAGGGACTAGCAAGCAGATAATAAACTTGAATATGATTATTGACAAAAGAAAAGAAGGTCATTCAGCAAATAAAGGTCAAATGAAGGAATCAACCTAAGTTGCTGTGTGATGCCAGGAAAGAAATGCTGTTTCAGCAAAGTCACTGACACAAGCCTCTCAATAGATCTTTCCCTGTTTATTCTAAGCAGTGAAAGTCCTGTGGCAGTGGAGCTGCTTTTTACTGGCCCTCTCTGTTTTCAAAGAACACTCAGAGTTAGCTCAAGATTGGGGAATTAATATTAAATCAATATAAAAGTAGCTAATTCCATCTCCCTGTATTTGGATTCATTATATCATCTTAATTTATCTAAATGTGCATGAAGAATGATGCTGCAAATTAGGAATCAATGACATGAATCCCACACATGATGCTTTTGTCTTTAATGTTTCATGACACCTATGTGGTTCATAGCAATTGTGTGGGGTCGTGGGGCTTTTGGTTGTTTGTTGATTGGAGGTTTTTCATTGTGTCCTAGATTCAGCAGTAGCAGTCATTTTTGTGGTTTTGACTGGAAACAATGCTGACAACACTGATGTTTTTAGTTGTTGCTCAGTAATGTTTACTCTGACCAAGAACTTTCTGTGTCTCATGTTCTGCCAGGGAGGAGGGGAAGCCAGAATGAAGCAGAGACAGGACACCTGATCCAAACTATCCAACATGGTATTCCACACCACAGCATGTCATGCCCAGTATATAAACAGGGGGCAGTTACCCAGAAGGTTTAGATCACTGTTCGGGTCAGGCTATGTAGCACTTTTATAGTTCACCAACTAGATGTCTTCAGGTCACCAGCAACTGACCATCATCTCAACAAAGAATGAACTTTGACAAAACCAGATGAACTCAGCAGTAACCAGACAAGTTCTGTGGTGTCATCAGTAGGCAACAATCCAACACTGCATACCGTCTCTCCTGCTCTGAAAGACTGTCACAGGAGATGGAGCCCGACATAATGGAATGGATGAACTCAGAAGTTTTATAGGGATTGGTCCATGCACTAAGGAATGATAACTCTCTCTTTGTGCATGTGTAGATACATACGTATATGTATATATAAGAGTGATGGTATGTAGAAAAATGTGGGACCTAAGCATGATGTGAATGGTATGGAATAAGGGGTGGTACTGTCCTGGGTTCAGCAGTAGCAGTCATTTTTCTCCTTCTTAGTAGCTGGTGCAGTGCTGCGGTTTTGACTTTCAGCCTGGGAACAGCGCTGATAAAGCCGTTTTTAGTTGCTGGTCAGTGATGTTTAGTCTAAGCAGGGACTTTCTGAGCCTCATGCTCTGCCAGGGCAGAGGGGAAGCCAAGAGGAAGCAGAAACAGGATACCCTACCCAAACTAACCAAAGAGGTATTCCATACCACAGCATGTCATGCCCACTATATAAACTGTGGGCAATTACCCAGAAGGGCTAGATCACAGCTCAGGTTGGGCTGGGTATTGGTCCGCAGGTCATGAAGCAGTTGTATTCTCTTCCCTTGTTATTTCCCTTATCATTATTATTATTGGTGGTAGTAGCAGTGGTTTGTGTTGTACCTTAGTTACTGGACTGTTCTTATCTCAACCCATGGGAGTTACATTCTTTCAATTCTCTTCCCCTTCTTCTGGGAGGGGGAGGGAGGAAGGAGGGGAGTGAGCAAGCAGCTGCGTGGTTCTGGGTTACCAGCTGGCCTTAAACCATGACAGGTTGGTTGGTTGGGTTTTGTTTTTCACAAATAAATCACTTTCTTCTAATGCATTCCCTTTTTCAATACTGTTAAATCCTAGGGAATATATCATTATATAGAGGAGATAGGGCATTTCATTCTTTTCACTCAAACCAGTTTTACACTTATGCAAACATGTTTACTTCATGCACATTTGCACATTCATTTTTATAAAAAAGATATGTGTTTTACTGAAAAGAAGTTTTCTTAGCAACTAGAAGTTTGTTCAGCTACTAACCCATAACTAATGTTTTCTTTCACAGTTTTACTATACATAGCACCTTTCTGGATGCATGTGTATTACCTGATTTGCAAAATACCTGCATTCCCTCTTCTCAGTGAGTGGCGAATAGCTCATGCGAAGAATAAATGCAGAGTTCTGTATCAGAATATATACAGCATGCTGCATGTTATTAAATACAAGAAACTAAAGTACAATGTCAGTTATGTGCTAGCGTTACTTAATCTTTATGGGAAATTAAGCACTTTCTAAAATGACATATTTTATTAACTACAGTTGAATAATGGTTTCGTTCTATACTGGTCCTTAACAAGCCTTATATCAAAGATAAATACAGCTGCCTGAACCTTTGACACTTTACACCATCTATGAGAGGCATGGTTGGCAATTTTTAAAGTATTTCAAGACAAGTACTGAAATACAAGTATTTCAGAATACGTTATAAAAATATTGGCTTTAAATGAAATCATATTCAAAGAATGAGACAGCAGTGTGTGCTCGCAGCCCAGAAAGCCAACTGTATCCTGGGCCGCATCAAAAGGAGCGTGACCAGCAGGTCGAAGGAGGTGATCCTGCCCCTCTACTCTGCTCTCATGAGACCTCACCTGGAGTATTGTGTGCAGTTCTGGTGTCCTCAACATATAAAGGACATGGAGCTGTTGGAACAAGTCCAGAGGAGAGCCACAAGGATGATCGGGGACTGGAGCACCTCCCATAGGAAGACAGGCTGAGAAAGATGGGGCTGTTTAGCCTGGGGAAGAGAAGGCTGCATGGAGACTACATAGCAGCCTTCCAGTATCTGAAGGGGGCCTATAGGGATGCTGGGGAAGGACTCTTCATTAGGGACTGTAGTGACACGACAAGGGGTAATGGGTTCAAACTTAAACAGGGGAGGTTTAGATTGGATATAAGGAAGAAATTCTTTCCTGTTAGGGTGGTGAGGCACTGGAATGGGTTGGCCAGGGAGGTTGTGAGTGCTTCATCCCTGGCAGTGTTCAAGGACAGGTTGGACAGAGTCTGAGTTGACATGGTTTAGTGTGGGGTATCTCTGCCTACGGCAGGGTCCTTTCCAACCCTAACTGTTCTATGATTCTATGATTGTGGCATATGCATTAAAAGCTCCAATGTCACATGCCTCTCAGAAACCAAGTAATCAACTGAAGTGTCTGGAGAAGGATGAAATTTTGCCTTTGAAGCCATTAGCAAGTTATCTGAACTGGCCTGTTAAGACACATATCATTCATTTCAAATTGTGTTAGACAAAATCGTATCAGTACCACAAAAGCATATTTTAGATGCACATTCTTAATAACAGACAGGTATCAGACAGGATAGGAATAATGTAAACACTATATTTAAAGCGTATCATGCTGCAGAGGATATAAGAAGGGATAAAAAACACATTTGAAAGTACTTTAGTGTTTTCTGCAGTGTTTCAGCCCAATGGTTCTTCCATTCATGTATGCTTTACCCCCATCTTTTAATGTTTCTTTAAAAAGACTAACGCATTCCTTACCCTTTGTGGATACAAGCAATAAATATATGGGCCCAGAAAGCCTTCATAGCATTATGTTAAATTCTTTAAAAATAGGGGTTGTATTGGAGGCTTAAGAGCATTAACAAACTTCTGGTTTTCGCTTTCTTTCCAGCCACACCTTTTTGTGTCTTTTTTTTATTGTGTCTTATTTTAAATGTCAGTTATCATATTGAATTGCTGTTTTATTTTAGATAGAAATGAGTGGCTGTAAATGCATTTATTTTCAGTGGATAAAGTTTCATGAGACAACAGTAGCAAAAATATTTTTTTATACAAGGATGAAGATCATATTCCCAAGTCCTAATAGAAAAAAATTTGAAAAGTTCATTTTTATTGTTACATGCATCTCTTTATTTGCTCTGTGGTTTGTCCTGTTATGACAAAATTGCAATGAAAATGTGGCAGTGACCCAGTTTCACCTTCTTCTTCCATTCAGCCAAATCTTAATAAAATAGGGACTTTATATATTTATGGAGTAGTTTTCTCCTGAGAATGCCCCCATAAGAGGAAGGAAGATGACAAAATGATTATCAGTTGTATTCCACTTATCTATCTTTAGGTATTTAATAATTAGGCATCTACTGCTTAAGCTGCCCTGACAGAGCAGGGGTAAAGAAAGAAGAGAGAAGGGTCTCTTGAGGGAAATACAGCACCTATTGTTGGATGAAATGATGACTTCTCATCTCTGTTTGACATATCTCCTAGACAACTAGTCTAGACATATTACTGAACTTTTAAACATCTGAACTGAAATGAGATTGCATTATCCTTGGAGTACTCATTCAGAAGTCATAAGCTTCCTTTAGCAATTATTCCCTATTATTCCCTCCCTTCAGTTTTGTATCTGTAAAGTCATTGTAATTCTTATGTATCTGTATCATGGAAGATACTGTGAAAAGACAGGAGTTAAATATTTTGATGTGCCTAGCTATTACAGTAGTGGGTACTGTATACCTGAATATCAATAGGATGTCAAAGAAACTTGCATTTTTTTCTGGAACATGCAATTCAGTGCATTCTAGAAAACAGTGCAACCAATGATAAGCTTTTATCTTTCTCATTGTTTCTAAAGAAGCTCTAAATATTTCATTTACTGAAATATTCAGTAGAAACGGACATATTGAAGGACAAATCTTATGAAAAAAATATGCAGATTATAATGAACTGTTGCAAGCTAGAGGTTTTCCTAAGAAAAGGAGGGCTCTACTTCCTTCAATTTGGATAAGAAGGAGAGGAAGTCTATTGTCTATTGTAAGTTTGGGAGCACTGTGTGACTGCTTACTACGAGTCTAAAGGGAGAATCAATCTAGACAAGGCTATTCTCAGAGATTTGATTTTTAACTTCACTTACGATATTGCTTTGATTATAGGAATTAATGTCAAGTAAGTAACAAGGGGTTCAAGGATAATACAAGTCAAACAGGATACCTTCCATATGGGAAAAGCTGTCAAAGGAAGAGAAGAAAATGGGGTCAAAGTGTTGACAAAAACATTCTTCAGGGAAACAGCGCCCTGCTGAAAATATTAAATGAATCTTGTGTTGCAAAAATATACTAAATTCCTGTGTATAGTTATAGATTTATATGTGTATGTATATTCTACATACATATGTACAGATGTACACTTTTCTGTTATGATCTACATACTTAGCCAAACTTAATTATCTGTTATAATACACCCTAATGAAATTATCAGAATATTTATGCACGATGGCTGGATTTTAAAAACATCGTAACCATGAGGACCTTCATTGAGAGAAAAAAGACATGCCTCCATCTTTCCCAAGTATGGGACTTGTAAAAGTAATGTTTTACTTGTGTCTCTACATATTCCTATGTCTTCAGCACTACAAGAGTATTGCAGTGACATTTTAGTCATGAAGTTTGGATCACTGGCTGATGTCAGGAAATCCACAGCCTAATTTCATACACAAACTCTCTGAAGAGAAAGCAGTTTAAGAAAAGAGATTTGCGATGGTCAGCACAGTCAGTTTTGGTAAATAGGAATTAATAAGCAAAATATAATTTTATCTTTATCAATACACACAAATTTCAAGCCACCTAAAAATTACTTCACTATTTTATATAAATTGTATTGTTTCTGTGGACTTTACTTCATTGTCAATTGAGATGATTAAACGTAATGGTTTAGGTGACTGACGTGCTGTAACACAAGAGCTGAATACAGGAAACTTTGCTCTCTCTTGACAGTGTTAGTGAGTTACATCAATGGGTTATTTATTTATAGAATAATTTGGCCAGAGAGGAAAAGGACTGTACTTTGTTGTTAATAGCTGGGAAGGAAATAAAGAAAAATTCTAATACCTTTATACAAAGGTACATTTTCTTTGTTTTACAATTACTGGATAGAATGATGAAATATTCATGACAGCAGAACTGTGACTTTGACATCTAGTTCTTAGCAAGCCATCCTAATCACTGGGCTAGAGGCCCGTTGTCATTCCTGCAATGTTTTTTCAACTCAAGAATCTCAAATTACTCCATATAAACTGAAGAAATACCAGTGAGACAGACTGAGAACTGCTTTTTCTGATGCCTACAATGGCCTGTACCCCTGTGGATTTTGACACAGCAGTGGCCCTGGAGCCCCAGGTATTTGAAACCACGTGTACTCCCTACCCTGGTAGCATGTTTCGAACTAAGTGCTGAATTTAAGGATGCAGGAAACTACCTTTTTAACAGCACCAAATGCTTCTCCAGTTTTTGTTAGGGTTTTTTCATTTGTCTGTTTTGGTGGGATTTTTTTCTTAGATACATGTTATTCAGTTACACATGCACTGATAACATTTAACAGATTGTATATTGTGTATAAACCAGCCAAATCTTTTAAACTGTGAAGCCCAAAAAAGGTTAGCGCTTGAGCTGGAATTAAGCTGTTCCACACTCTTATACCTAAAATAGGGGTTTAATACACAAAGATGAAACAGATCTTGGCAAACAGTTTAAAGAGGAAGTACCATATAAAGGCAAGCAATAAATAGATGGAGCAGCATGAAAAGCCATGCAAGCTTCTGATGTGTGGAGTGTTGGACTATAAACTGAGGGAGAAAACAGTAGCTCTGAATAATCAGGCTGCACCAAAGAAGGAAGACAAAATTAAGTTCATGGAGATTTTTGAAAACTCAGTACATTTCATCATTACAGATTTGGACCTATGGAGTAAAAATGAAAGGAAACAGAGTAGAATTATCAGACAGCTTTTGCTTACGCTTACTTATTACTAATTAAAAACACACATTAGCATATCAGCTAGTTTTCAATTCTGTGATTATGAATTAGTAATTAGGATACATGAAGATCTTGGTGAAAATGTTGCACCAAAAAGAAAATTACAATGCCAGCTTTTTGACGCGGGAGTCGCGGACAATGCTGAGACGATCAATGTGATCAAGCGAATGCCAATTTATTAGACAAAGTGTCAACCTTATATAGAGATTCTTAGCACAGCTACAGTGATTTGGCAATTGTTGATTGGGCACCTTAACCCTTAACAATGCTAGGATTGGATAACACCGTCCTGGGAACTCGAGCCCCAGAACTTCTTAGCTCCCCCTCTCCTCCGCCTACCTCTGAGTTCTTACAACTGGTGTTTCTTTTACTCCCTAATCCATGGCCTTCAGTTTATCTCGACTCTGTTCTCAGGCAGGCTGCCTTACACCAAGGTCTCTGGATTGCTCACAAAATGTCCGTTGTCAGACAGCCTGTCCACACCAGCTCTACAGTACACTTTCAGTGTTGGCCATCAAGTGGGCAGAGTCTACAGATGAATTAAGAATAAGTTCTTTGGCTGCAGTTCAACCATACATTAAGATACTTGAAGCTTAGTGTTAAGCATAACTCTTAAATTCTCCTTAAATTACATTAAAATCTCCTATATGCTGTCTAACAACCCTCCAGCAAAGCAGATTTGGGGTTTGATGCAATTCATCCATCCTGAAAGAAATTTTCCTAGTGGTAGTAAACACTGACAGCACGTTCTATATACAAAAAATGAAAAAAAGTTCTGAACACAAAAGTATCATTGGTACGTAAAAAAAAAATCATACTAAAATCATATTTCTATTCAGAATCCCTGGAATCCCTTAATCTCAGGTTTATTCTCAGAACTACAGTGTGCATGCTTTTGGGGAAATATATGTATTTGTGTGCTAGTAATATGGTCCCTGTCTCACAGTCCTAAATACTTTAAGAATATAAGTTAACAGTACACATTTTCTGCTTGTATTTAAGGTTCTCAGGGTGAAGAAATCTACCAAGTAAATAGTAGATCTTTAGAAAATTGCATAATATTGATGTGGTAATTTTCAGAGTGTAAATATGAGATAAGGAAAACATTTGTCCCTCTGTATATTCTTCATGGAGATCTAAATTATAACATCTAGCTGTGTTCAGTCTTTAGTTTATTTATCCCATATGGCCAATTCTGTTTTGCTAAAAACATGCTCTCCTCATTCCTGTTCATGAGTTTGTCTGCATTTCATACCTGGAAATACATATATCTTGTTCATTTAAGGCCAACTGGTCTTCTTTCAGTATACATGTGTTGATTGCACAGCCTCATTGGCATAGCCTTGAAATTATTCAGTGAGATGCACTGTCATTTTGTCTGAACAGCATGGCAATGCTTTCCACTTTAAAGACAAAATTCAGAATAGCTAACTTGTTTTATTTTAGTTCTTACTAGTACTTGTACTAGTCCTAAGGTACTTGTAGTACCTTACTAGTACTCCATCTTTGGGATCCAAAAAATCTCATCCCAAAATTCCTATTTGTAGCCTTGTGTCATAGTAAGAACTGTTGTGGTTTAAGCCCAGTCAGCAAACCAGAACCATGCAGCCGCTCACTCACTCCCCCCGCTTCCTCCCCCCGCTCCCAGAGGGATGGGGAGGAGAATCGAAAGACTGTAACTCCCACAGGTTGAGATAAAGGCAGTCTACCAACTAGGGTATAACACAAATCACTGCTGCTACCACCAATAATAATAATGACAACTTCTCACCACCCACTGACTGATACCCAGCCCGACCTGGGCAGTGATCTAGCCCTTCCAGGTAACTGCCCCCAGCTGATATAGTGGGCATCACATGCTGTGGTATGGAATACCTCTTTGATATTGTTTCAAACTTTTTGGCTAATTCCTACTTAATTCTGAGTGAGCACTAAGATGTATTTTACATTAGGATATATCATTTCAACCAATTTTGAATACAGTGAATAAGTCACAGAAAGAACACTTGGGTCAGAATATTCATGACACATCTCAGAAATACTCATTATTCAGGTCATTGATTTTGCTACTTTGTTTTCAAAGTGACTCACCAGATAGCACTGAATAATTTTTTCAGCTTGTAGCTTTCACAAAGAGCAGTATTAATGCAATCCATATTTTCTGATGTAATCAAGACACAATCTTATGCTCTTCATTCAACAGAATTTTCAGTTTAAGGTCCTGGTCTTTTAATAGGTCTATTCAAAGGGTCTTCTCTTCAGGCAGAGAGTGGAAAATGCAGACCTCTACTGCAAATAAGATTATTTTTTGTAATATTATCAGTTTTGACATCTTAGACAAATACTGAAATAAGGAGGTGCTGATGTATCCTGATTTTTAAATTATTTTTGGAGTGGGTTGGCTTTTTTTTTTTTTTTCAATATATCATCAACATTATAAAGCAGAAGATAGAGACTTCCTAAACAGCCTCTGATGTTATTAAAGGAATGTGTTACCCACAAAGACATGTGAATGCATGTCCTGCCCTGGGCCCCTAACTTTCTTTTGCCTTAGGTGAATTTTGGCAGGTGTCATCCAAATTTCTGAAATTAAAACTAATGCTCAGATGGTGGGAAGTAGTTTCAGTAGCTGGATAGATGCCAGCCCGCCGTGATCTGAGGGTTACGAGCTAAGGGTAATCCTAATGAGAGCACAGTGCCTTGCTAACAAGGATGCACAGGTTTCAAATTGAAGCTTGTTGGCTTTTAGCCACCTCTGAACAAAAGTAAAATGTGTATAGGTTTCTCTGCATAAGGCCAGGAAGATATGCTGTGACTTGCGACAATCCAGATTCCCAGAACTTCGTAAAATGATCACAATTGGTACAGCCATGTGCTGAAGGGCAAAATCTCTGAAAACATCTGTGGCTGATGTTTGCATAACTATGGCATATAGCAAGAGATTTTTGTTGACACAAGACTTCTAACTTTATAGAAAGAAAAATTAAGTCCCAGTGAGATTTAGGAACCTGGAAACTGTGTACTTGGTATAACAATTATACATACAGGGTTTTTTTACCCAGAGAGACTAAGTTAACTGGGGATGAAGTACAAAGATAAAAATGCTTATTCATTAGAAAGCATGGACCTGATATCTGGACTTTCTCACACAAAGGAATTTTAGAAACCACTTAAGTTAAAATAGTAATGCACTTGGATTAGACAATATTTTATAAATATTTGACAAAAAAATAATTGAATGACCTGTTAACTACAAAGAACATAATTCACTAATTTCATACTTAGATTGTTTACAAACATTTCAAAAATGAAAAATTTGCAGATAAAATATGACACAGGTGGTTATTAGAAATTATATTCATAACATCATGACAACCCATTTTATCAAGCTACAAGATTTAGTATAAACGTATAAATAACAGGATTTGAGAAGGTTTTGTCTGTTTCTGTGCATTGTTTTTTAATGGAAGATAACATCATGACACTCAAACTAGTATTAACTCTTGACTTTTGATTTCTGCAGTAAGAAACCTTTGGTGATTTACAGTAACTTTAGTAACTGATGAAAGGTGAATGCAGCAAAAAATTTATAGTTCTATTTAATCTAATCAGAATCAGATAAGAACTTCATCAATTTTAATTCCATTGATGCTGCAGTTTCTGTTACATATTGTCCCGGGTTCAGCAGTTTTGCTATTCTCTGTCTGTTTGCCTCTATATATGTTTGGGTAGTGGGAATAAATGGCACAAGATTTTTTTTTTACTTGTGTAAGCATGAAGTCAAAAAGTAAAAATACAAAAGTTTTTTTTCTAGAACGTGGTGTGCAGAAACATAATAAACAATCAATGTTCTTTTCCCACTGATTACATTTGCAGTTTTTATATTATCAACATCCGGCTGAGTAGCACTCCTTAAGTTTAGAGTAAAATTCTGTAAGCTTATGCCAATCATCATCTTTGTAGTTAGTGAGTAAAAAAAAAACCGGACAGCAGATTTTGAGTACTATTTAAGAGAACAATCCCATGAAATGTACCAAATAAAATATGCATCTATTTAAATGCAGAGAGAGATTAAAATTCTTTTTGTTTCCACAAACTAACAGTGAATGAGACTCGTGGTATCCTGTGACGTAATCTTATGATATTTTCAGCACCTAGAATATATCCAAATTGTCCAGCTCTCACACATACAGTGAACATGTACATGCCCATGCCCAGGATATACATATATATGTATATATATATATATATATTTAAGAACAGACACATATGCCATAAAAGGATGGCAGTTGATCAAATCCCCACAGTGGGATTTTACTCACAATTTCTTTGGTTAGTCTGCTATATGTACTGTTAACAGAATGAAGTGTAGAATAAAGCAGCCAAACAGTGATTGTAACACAGAGTAAAAAAAGAGATTTTTGATCTGCTTGAAAAACTTGGCATTATCATCTATTAGACAGCTTTGCAGTGGGAGTTCATTATTTATAGAGACCTGTGTGAATTCCACCTTACCAAGAATCTGGTTAAAAGTGCTAATGCTATATGCCCAGTTGCCCAAGAGTCCCTTGAAGAGTGAAGAGAGAGAGGCAACTATGAAGAGAAAATTATCCCATGCAAGTCTTTTTCAGCTTTTGTAAGTGCCTCTGTCTCTACAATTGTGACGATCACCACACCCCTGCAATGAAAGAAGATGCAGTGTAGGATGGGCAAGAAAGATAAGCATGGGAAAGAAGGTAAGGAATGACCATCAGCCACTCTAGAGAAAGCTGAAGTTATCTCAACACACAGGGGACTGGAGGGTAACCTTTGTTGCAGATAGACAGCCATACCAGTGGGTCTGCAGGGTGTATGAACAGCCTTCCCTGAGATAAGTGGTAGAGAGTAATGTCTTCCTGAGCTAGCAGACCAGTGTGGGGGGAGGAAGAAATATATACATTGATCAACCCAACATAAAGAATAAAACCTGGACAATTAATGAAAGGAACTTTGAACAGAGAAAAGGGCTTGAGTTGGCTTTTAGCCACATACTTCTTCCTGGCTACTGGGGATACATGGTGTTGTGATGGTGAGCATATAGGGATCAGTAATGGGAATCATGTTCTTATGGTGATTCAACTGTATATTGCAATCACTGTACTATGCTTATGTTGTGATTTCAGTATATTGCTATCTCATATCATTAAATCAAAACACCATGTAATGCCAAATATCTTCAAATAAGCAAATATTTAACACTCCTTATTCAGAATATCTAAAAGAACATGGTCTGACAGTATTGGATTCTGACACCACTGAACACAGGAGGAGGGAGGATACAT
Organism: Agapornis roseicollis; assembly: GCA_002631895.1. Classification (NCBI taxonomy): domain Eukaryota; kingdom Metazoa; phylum Chordata; class Aves; order Psittaciformes; family Psittacidae; genus Agapornis; species Agapornis roseicollis. The sequence continues at coordinate 9,474 of NDXB01011675.1, read as the reverse complement.
AGGCTCCCTGTTTAGGAGACATGAAAGGCTTCTAAGTAAGATTTGATAAATGAGGGCCAAATGAGATGTTCAGGATTCAGCTCACTGAATTTCAATTGGCATGGTGTCTAATAGGATTTCAGGGACTACACATAGCTGGGTTTGATTAATACTTTACAGTCATTTAGGAAAGAATATGTCATAATCTCATTTTGAGCCATGTTTTTTCCAAATGAGTGTCTCCCTATATACCATGTACATAAGCATTTTGGGGGAGCTTATGATGTTAGCAAAGAGTTAAAAAAATAGAAAAACAAGAAAAAAAGGCCACTTCAAGGACTTACCCTTACCAAGTAATAACATTATTCTGAAGTTATGTGAGCTGTGAGTGAATGCTGGACAATATATACACTCTAGAATACATAACTATATTAATCATCTTAAAGAAAATACAAGTGTTCACATGTTACAATAAAAAAGACAAACATTACTATCAGTAAAGGAGTTACATTTCAGCAGTCGCTTCAGGCTGTCAAAATAACTTACTCTAATCAGAAGATTCAAGGGACAAGAGAAAGTGCTACCCTATATTATGCAGGGAAAATATTCATCACAGTATCTTGTAATTTACAGACCAACAAATTGATTGTCCTAGGTTCCTGAATTTTTAATTTTATCTACTGTCACTACAACCACTGTAGTTCATGCAAACACCATGTGTTACCTCACATATATGCCACTCCACTTCTACACACTTTCATATTATGAAGATATAGCAGAACTCTTTACTTGGTTGGCTGAATCAGTTATAAAGTTTAAAGGAACTTGGTTCCATGCATACATGTTTCTAAAGACTGCACTAGGTCTATGAGCAGGCTGTAACTATTAAGTAGGAAAACAGACATATAAACAAAACACTCTTGTTTCAATAAACCCTTGAAAGAAGGTTGAAAGAGGAAGAAATAGACATAAAAACTTTTCTAGGTAGATTTCTGTTTTCAATTTAAAAAAAAATCTTAAAAGCCATTTGAAATGAGAAGAAAATAATTCAGCTAAAATACTAATGAGAATAAGGATGCAATAATACCTTTTTGTTCTATGGTATGATGAATTTTAAAATTCCTACAGGATTTATCAATACAAGCTTACCAAACAGGTAAAAATAAAAGACAACTTTATATTTTAAGTATTTATTTTAAAATAAATTCTAAAATATTAACTTTAATAGTAATAGAAGCAAAGCTGGTCTCTATTAGAATGCAAAACCCAAAGACAGACATGAAAATAGGAACAGCTATAATTTGTACCAGAAAATGGTATTAAAAGATTTGAAAAAACATGAAAAATAAAGAAAATTTAAAATTTCTCATATCCAAAAGCTACAGAAATATATATTTTTTCTGTGGTATTATTTGAAAACTACAGTTATATATAAATGAAAAATTGTTATATTTTTATTACATTCCCTTCAGGTTTGTTAAGATTCAGCCACTATCAGAAACTGTCTGTTGATATGTTTATCTATATAGGCTTATGTACACATGCTTCCTTATACCTCTTACAGCAAGTAATTTTCAGACTGACCATTACTGTCATAATGTGTTTCAGCAAACCATTTAGATCACCCTAAATAATTCAGTGTAAACTGTGTCTTTATTCTTTATATACAGTATAAAGCAAACACAAGGAAGACCAAATTTTGCTTAAAGAAGGTGTAAGCTATAACAGTAAATCCTGAAAATGCCATAAGTTTTATTTCCAAGCTAGAAATAGAATTTCATTACAGTGTTGAGCTATGGAACAGTTGCTTAAGAGAATTAACAGCCAGTGGCTGTGACTACCTGTTTTAAAAATAAAACTTGGTATCACTATTATGTTAAGCGTGGATCTCATCCAGAACACGTTTGATAGGTGTGCTAAGAACATGTGTTGAGATAGGGCCCATAGGGATTTTGTGAGAAGAAAACCTAACTTAATGATCATTGTTTGGATTTTACATGAGATAATCACATAGCTGCTCAGCTTGAAATTGCCTAATTTTGCCTATGCATAGAAGCAGAATTTCTGGTTCCTAGTTATATTTTCTGATGACTGCTGGTGACAAGGTAAGTAATTTGATGATCACAGTTTCTTACATGTGTGCATAAATCCTTCTGTGGATCAGAGCCAAATTAACTGACTTGTAACACAGAAAATCTCTGGCAGAGGTAGGGACTGACTGGACACCTGGAAGCAATGGCATTTCATTATTATAGACCTGATCTGGAATTAAGGGAATGGCTAGTTTAATTCTCTGCTCTGTCACAAACTTTCTGTGACCGTCACCAAGTCCTGGTGGACGCATCTATTTATATGTGTAGCTATCTCCAGTTTTCTTTTAAACAAATCAGTCAATCTCTGAAGCAGAACACTTCCATACCTGTGAAGCACAGAGCACTCTGGAAGTTAATTCACTCCATTTCTCTTCTAGTAATTCCTTATCAACCATAATCCAAGGCTGAAAATAAATATCTAAAATATTTTTAGTAGCTGTTAGTTCTTTGTGAATTAAAAAAAAAAAATAAAAAAAGAGCAACTTAATTAGTTTCCTTTCTGTTCAACATGAACCAAATATTTATTTGAAGAGAATTTCATCATTCTGATTCAGACACAGTCCAGATGGTATTTCTGGTTAAATTTTACTCCTTATAGAGCTGCTGCTTCAGGATTGTGAGTATGTCTAGCAAATAAGATCTTGGAAGGTAGCTTTACCAAGTCCTGTACATCGGAACAATTCAGTTGTTCATTCCCATGGTAGATATCCATTGGTCTTTGGTATTATAGACTAGGATTGAGCTGTGAAGCTGCAATTTGCTATTCAAATAGCTTTAATTAAAACAATGCAGGAGGACGACTAGAATTCTGTTTTATCACTTCTTCAGTTATAAGTAAAAAAAAAAAAAACAGAAATTATCTTGACATTTAAATAAAAAATTAAACATTTTTAAAAATGCTGAACAGGTTTAATGTGCTATAATATGCAGGTATTACAGTAGTGTGGTATATATCTCCCCTATGAAGACAGCCCGAGTGAGTTGGGCTTGTCCAGCCTGGAGAAGAGAAGGCTTTGGGGAGACATTATAGCAGCCCTCTACTACTTAAAGGGGACCTACAAGAAAACCGAAGAAGGACTTTTTCAAGGGCATGTGTGACAGGACAAGGAAGAATGGCTTTAAACTAGAGGAGGAGAGATTTAGATCAGAAATTAGGAAGAAGTTCTTTACTGTGAGGGTAGTGAGACACTGGCACAGGTTGCCCAGAGAACCTGTGGCTGTCCCACTCCTGGCAGTGTTCAAGGCCAGGTTGGAGAGGGCTTTGAGCAACCTGGTCTAGCGGAAGGTGTTCCTGCCCATGACAGGGGGGTTGGAACTGGATGATCTTTAACATCCTTTCCAACCCAAACCACTCTATAATTTTATGATTACATATTTCCAGAAGGCAGATTTTATTGCATAGGTGTCGTAATCAATGGTCTTGAAATCAAAGGTGTGGTTACCATTGCATTTCTACTGCTATTGTAGCACTTTTATTTTGTGTTCTGGAAGAGCTGAACAACGTATCTATAAACAAACCTGTCATTCTTCTCAGTTGTGTTTTCATAAAAAAAATTGTGATAGTGAAATTGGAAGACTTAAGGAAAGCCATTCATGTTACCCAGGAGAATACAAATCAATAAAAGTTCATGGCTCAGAGGTTCTCATTGATTGGAACATACTGGAAGCACAGTAATTTCAAAAACCAATGTAGGATTTGCCAACTACACCACATTCTCTGAGTGCACAATGTAAAACATTATGACCTAGAAACAGCTTTCTAAAATACAGGCTTTTGAATGTCTTAATGTGCTTGACTTCAACATGGATCAGCTAAATACTGCCCATTTGAAACGTGTTTCAGAAGATGATAAAACTCATATAATGATATGTTCAATATAAAAAGTCTATAAAGTAGTGTAGGCTGAAGAGCAAAGCCATTTTAAAGGCAAAAGAGAAACGTATTTCAAGTAAAACTGTATTTTGTAAAAAGGCAATTAAATGCTATGTAAGACCCTTTAAAAACATCCCCATCTAAACTGTGTTCATTCATTAACTGTTGAAGACATCGGCTGTCACAGTCAATTCATGCATGTTGCTATGCCAGTAATTAACTTCAAGTCCGCAAGGGAGGGAAAAAAACATTCACTCCTATTGCTCAGAGACATATCTCAGTTAAATTCTCAAGCAAAAATAGCCTTCACTATCAGTTGTTGCTCTGAAAATAGCAGATAATGTCTGAGCTGTGTTGTAGTTTATTCTGGTTCACAGGACGCAAAGTGGCATCCACAGTTCCAAAACATGGAACAATGTTCTACATGGTACATTCACTCCTGCTGAATCAAAACAATATTTAATTGAAGTATAAACAAATAATATATAATTTTATCCATTTAGATTTAATATAAGTTTTATTATTTTTGAATCCTGACATAACAACTCAGCAACTGAAGAGCAACAATGCCACAATTGCTACTTTTCTTCTTTTATATGTGTTTCAGTTTCAAATACAAAATGGAATACATGCATGATCCATCAGAATCTTTTACTCATTTTGCCCTTAATCCTGTCTAATTCTCACAGTCAAAACCTGCATGTTCCTTCACTTTTCTCCATCGCTTGGGCTATACCCACAATCTGTATCCACAGGAATTGTTCTGTTCTGCAGCTTGTGCAGAATGATTCCTCACTCAGCCCACTCTAGATAAAAGACTTTGTAAGCTCCTACTTCAGTGTGTAATGGACTTGACACTGACAGTTTCTTGGTTTTTTTAATTTTTCTATGTCTACCAGTCTGCTCCAGATATTTCATATCCACCTCTGTCTCTAAAGCCATATAGTAGGTGAAAGAAATGGCTAGTGTCCAAGCACCGATCTACTGCTGAGTGAATCCGGTTCATTTCTCACCTGCTGTTTCTGCATCCCTTGGTAGAAGCACTGGCTGCCAAAGAAAAGGCAGATACTTCTACACCTTTTAGCCTAATCTGATTTTCTTTGTTATTACTTTTATATAAATATTTCAGGCTAGAAAGCTCCTGTTTGCATATTTTTGCTTTTCACTGTTCTTTCTTTCCTTTATATTTGCAATTATCAAATCATATTTTCATGTTATTTAAAGGCCCATTAAATCTTACCCTTTAGCAGTGTGCCAGAAAATTATTTGACTTCAAGACATGTAAACAAATATTTGGCCAGAGTTTTCGGATTAGCTATACTGACTGCTTGCTATAAGATTTTTATCTTAAACAGCTGACATGCTTTCTCCACCATAAGTGAGGTCCTGACCTTGCACCATAGATAAGAGTCCAAACATTGTTCCCATCTTTCATCTTATCAATTTTTTGTACCTCCTAGAATACTCCTGATTAGCTCCTCATATACTCCAAAATTTGAAAGCTGTGATATAGCCTAATCCATAAGCATAGCTGACTTTTTCTTAGTCATACTGCAGAGCACTCAAGGATCAGAAAACTTTAAGAAGCTTAAGCATCTGTGTTATTATGGAGCAACCCTGTGGCTGGTCTGACTGGTGTGGGTTTGGGCAGACATCTGGGTGCCTAAAGTAGTTTAGAATGGGCAGACTGTTTTTCATAAACAAATAAAGGCAAAACCAAGAAGAAATTCTTCTGTGAGAGTACAGAAGATAGGATATATAATAATGAACCAGATTTCTTTACAGCAGAAGTGAGGATTATGAAAAAGAAGAGAGTACTTGCATCAGACCCAGATATTAGGGATATTTTAGGCTGAAATACAGTAAATTGGTTATTAACAGTACAGGTATCCTGAAGGGTGATGGGAAACTTTTAGCACTTTCATATGCCTTGTAAACTATACAGCCTGTGAATTTCACCTCTTCAACAAAATTGTCACATTGTCCAGTTCAGCCCTACATGAATATTTATTAATTATCAAGTATCTATTTAAAATTACCTCATATATTATTATTATAAAATTACTATTATCTATTATTATCATAATAATTGTTAAAATCCCCAAGTAGGCACAGACTTTCTCTACGTATTTTTACAGCATCCTAGACCCTGCAGTTAGACTGACTGTGGTCTGAGCAGTAAAATCTTGATGTAAACTTCAGAGACAAGGTCCTTAGAAGTGTTACAAATGCTGAGACCAAGCTCAGATAAAGCTTGCATATACTGGATGACCCTGAAGCTAAACCAATACTTTTTCTTGCAGGTTCTTCTATGAGGATGACAAACCCAAGCAGAAGTGACTCACTAGAGCCAATTGGAAACATCCTTACAGTTCTCCCAGTTGTCAGTGTCCATAAAAGCAAACACTGTCTTGGAAAACTTGTCTTCATTATATTTCAGGATACTCCATCAAGGTAGAAAGGTCTTAGTACAACCTCCATATTGTAATGAATTATATGTTTAAAACCAGCTAAAGTAAAACAGAGGTTAGGTCAGAAAAAGTACCTTCACATGCACAAGCAATCCCAGCATGCTGCAAGTCAATTGCTTTTTGGTTTTAAGGCACAATTAATTCGTTAATCATGAATTGTTGAGATTTCCTTTCCCCAAATAATTATGACTTCTAATTACAGCAAGGTTTCATTTGCATGTATCCCAATCTTACCATTCAATCTAAGAACAGTTAAGGTATGTTGCAAAAAAAATATATTTATGAATAGGCACCCAGGAGGATCATTATAAAGATCATAGATGTTTCTGTATGACCTGTCAGTCCAAAACACTTCCACATATGGTCATGGCTTAATGCCTCCCATTGCTCTTCCCATGCTCATGTTCTCCTCTCAAGTTCCCTTAGCAATTACTAGTACGCTGAAGCCAGTAAGCAGGGTGTAAATCACCCTCAAACTGGTGCTTTTATGATCCCTCCTGCTGTTGTTCCTCCTCTTCCAGCTGCTTCTCCTTCTGTTATTTTGCCTTTTTACAGAATTAGGGTGATAATCTGAATTTTACAGGTTCATCAGTTGACAAATATTTTTGAAAAAGAGTGCCAGCCTTTAAGAATTCCAGTTTCCATACTGCTTGTTTGATAATTTCCATAATAATTTCCAATCTGGTAGCCAATTTAGTACTGAACACTATATGAAGGGCTAATCTGGGATTCATTTTTTGCCACTGTAAAGTCATAGAAGTTGCCAACAAGAGCATGGCAACATTATCTGTAGTTGATTTTCACCTGGGAAACATGGCAGAATGGACTTCAATGAATGATACAGATGTTTCAAGATTTTATCTGAAAAATTTTTTTCTTTTTTTTTTTGTGTCCAATTACCATAGCGTCATCCAGTATAACTCAAAAAGCCCATGTTATCCTCTTTACTATGCAAAAGCCATAGCAACTGAATACTATTCTAGCCCCACATTAAAGTTTGGGAGACTCATTTGAAAAAGACAAGTTGTCCAGTGTGCCATCCTTTCCTCATAAAGCAAGAGCTTCAACAGAACAGCCATCAAGTATTTTTGCTATTATTTCAACTAATAGAGCTATTTAAGGCAGTAGATAATTGGACACATCATGAATTCATCTAATTTTCATTTCCAGTACTTGAAAGATTAAAAAAATGAATCCAATCTTTAACAGTTGAAACTATTCAGAATATTGCCAAAACTAAAGGTAGTATGTTTCTTAAAATGCCTCATTTGAAAAGCAACTCTTCAGTATATCTTTACCATAATGACATTTATAACATGCTTTCCTTTTAGATACGCATTAAAACTGTGTGCTAGAAGAGATCATACTCTATTGGCTATGAAGGTATTTGGCATTATCTCATCTTTTATTCTGCATACCATGCTTCAGCAAAAATCTGAATGGTCACCAGTTTTACAGCCAAGATCACAATGAATTATATAAGGTCTGTATTGATGAATGCAATTTGATATAATTTTTGGATTTACCTAAAATAAAATATGTTATAATGACAAAACAAAAAAATTATGTTTAAAACAGAATGAAAGAAAAAGTATCAGGATGGACCTATCACATGACGTAGCATATTTCCCACTTAATGCAAGAACACTCTTTTTATATAGGTTCTTCTACAATTATTGATCCTAGTTAACCCTTATTTGATGAAATTAGTCCATTTCATTATAAATTCTAACAGGACATCTCTCTCTCAATAGGAATCTATTTCATTTCTTACTTGCATTGCCTTTATAGTCCTTGTAATACATTGAAAAAAATAAATCTCTTTTATCTTTCAATACAAAAGTTTGTTATCACATCCAATTAGTCAAAACTAAATTGATTCCTCTGCACACCGGTCATATCTTTTTGATGTCTTGGTATTAAAAAAGGTAACACAGTATCATTACATCATGCTTCATGCTCATATTCTCTTCATATGAATTTTAGAAAATCACAATAGATTTTTCCTTCTGCCATGTCAAACTGCAAGGCAGTACATAATTAGTTAGGTAGGAAATGTAACAGAAAAGAGAATATTCATATTCTGCATTCTGAAATAATATTTTGAACTATGCTTTAGCAAGGATTTTGAGCTTGCAATCTTATCTTTAGCAGACTTATAATTTTCCCCAGTTCTATTCATTTCAAATGCCTGCAGAGACCTTTTCCACTCTTTAGAAAACAATTGAAACTTTCCATCTTTCATCAAGAGTTTTGGTGGTGCATTGACTACAATGAGGTGCAGAACTGAAAAGGCTTTTTCTGTCCTCTGACCTATTCATTACATGAGATATCATATGAGCAGCCTTTGGAACTCCTTCTGAATTCCTGACCACATGGGAAAGAAATCTGGTCACAGAGCACAATAGTGGTTTATTGACTAGATGATCCGTTTTCAATGCATAACCCTCAGGTTTTCTTTACATTAGTACTGTAGTTGAACAATCTCCCTTGTTTTTTTCTCAATTATCTTCCTAAACATAAGGGTTCCATATTCTGCTACCAACCTATGTCTACAAACCTTTTGCATTATTCTGCTTATACAATTTTTTTTTCAAGAATATTCATGATATTTCTATCATCACAATTTTTATACGCATAAAAATATCTTCTGCCTAAAATGCAATCCTGCATCAACTGAATAAACACAGAAATGCATCTTTCTGAGTATTATCTTTTCTCATTTCAGATTCGACCTGGAGTTTAAAAATGGTGCTCATTATATAGTATATTGTCATGGTTTAAACCCAGCCAAGCAGCTCGTTCACTCACTCAACCCCCCTTTCTTGCCCTCCCCTGCTTCCAAAGGGATGGGCAGGAGAATCAAAAGAATGCAACTCCCACAGGTTGAGATAAGAACAGTTTAGTAACTAAGGTATAACACAAATAATAATGATAAAGGAAATAACAAGAGAAAAGAATACAGCATCAGACAGATAACTCAGGACACTCCACCCCAACTGAGCATGGACCAAACGCTCCAACACCCACCCTACCCACCCCCCCACCCCACCCCACC
>NDXB01011674.1:613590-627704 GCA_002631895.1 Agapornis roseicollis | reverse complement strand
AGAACATGAACATGAGCCAACTGCAGTGTGCGCTTGCAGCCCAGAAAGCCAACCGTATCCTGGCTTGCATCAAAAGGACCGTGACCAGCAGCNGAACATGAGCCAACTGCAGTGTGCGCTTGCAGCCCAGAAAGCCAACCGTATCCTGGCTTGCATCAAAAGGACCGTGACCAGCAGCTCAAAGGAGGTGATCCTGCCCTTCTACTCTGCTCTTGTGAGACCTCACTTGGAGCATTGTGTGCAGTTCTGTTGTACTCAACATAAAAAGGACATGGAGCTGTTGGAACAAGTCCAGAGGAGAGCCACAAGGATGATCAGGGGACTGGAGCATCTCCCATAAGAAGACAGGCTGAGAAAAGTTGTGGCTGTGTAGCCTGGAGAAGAGAAGGCTGTGTGGAGACCTCATAGCAGCCTTCCAGTATCTGAAGGGGGCCTATAAGGATGCTGGCTGGGGGTGACTCTTCATTAGGGACTGTAGTGGCAGGACAAGGGGTAACAGGTTCAAACTTAAACAGGGGAAGTTTAGATTGGATATAAGGAAGAATTTCTTTACTGTCAGGGTGGTGAGGCACTGCAATGATTTGCCCAAGGAAGTTGTGAATGCTCCATCCCTGGCAGTGTTGGATGAAAGCCTTGGGTGACATGGTTTAGTGTGAGGTGTACCTGCTTATGGCAGAGGTGTTGGAACTTGATGATCTTAAGGTCCTTTCCAACCCTAACTATTCTATGATTCTATGATTCGGTAGTTACCACCAGCTTATGGTAGGAATCCCATCTCTTCATGTCACTCTGCTGAGCTGTAAATTCTTCCACCACCTTCCATCACCATCCTCTGGTGATGATTCCAAATATTTTTCAGAGTATATTTTGCACATCAACAAATGATGTCCTAAGACATCTGTGGCTTTCTTCTAAAAATACAGCCAACTGAAAACTGGTGCCCTAGCCCACTTTTAATCTCATTAACTTAGTATCAGCAGAGGTGTATTTTAAGGAGTGCTTTGGTTTAAGGAGTGCTTTTCATATTAGTTGGTTCTAGGTAGCAGTTCATTGAGTAAATCTCGATGAAACTAAGAAATTCCTAGGATACTCTAGGAAACTCCTCAGTTTGCTGACTGCCTTGAATGTAGTTTTAAAGCAATCATTTTTCCCTCTGTACTGGCTAGGAGTTTAACATTGAACTCTGCATAGCAAGGCAGGCACGTGAAAGCTGGATATTGCAGTGTGAACAGGACATGTCAGTATTACAAAATCTTGTACAGATGTAGCCTGAACCTCTTGCAGTCCGTAGTTGTCTTGGTGGTCAGTAATATTCTAACTTTCAGGGCTCCTCCAGCACTGACAGAGACCAAGAGTGCTACAAGAGTGCTACTGCAGACAGACAGCTAGGTCAAATAATGTGAAGTTGGAGTAACTAAGAGAGAATCAGCACCTCATCTGGTGAACACTGCCATGGTCCCACTGGTCCTTTAATAGAGTTTTGACAAGCTTTAATGTCAGCTGAAAAGAGAATACTATTTCTTGGTGGTGTAAAAGTTGTCAGTGCCCATCTGTCTTCATATTCTTCATAGAAAGGTCAGGCAGAGCTCTTGAAACCTGCCTTTGAAATTTTTACAATGGTGTTCTGGAAAGTGGCAACGTCGCTATTTTCTGGTATTGGTTTATTACTTGTGTGTGTTTCTATATATCTATACACATACACACAATGTACACTATACTTTTGTATGTATATTTAGCATACAAGCGGACAGCTCTAAGTATAAACTTTTCTGTGCTTTTTTCTAAATTGAGCCATTAATTACATACTTCTAGACTGTGTATTGCTCTGACATTAAGGTTGGAGACAGCCTCCAAAATGTGCAAAGTACATTAAGAATTTTCCCAGACAGATTAGCAACATATTTAAGTTTTATAAACCTAGTCTTAACACTCTTTTTCAAATCTTCTTTTCTAGGAACTCCAATAAAGCATGAAGAACAATAGTTTGATTTTAACTCTTGTAAATAAAGCTGTATTATGTCCTGGTGTCTTGCATTTGCTTTCAGTGAGCTCTAGAGCAGAGAATTATTTGATTCAGAAGCTTAGGGTTAAATTTTGTCAGGTGACCAGAAAGATGCCTCTAAATGCCCTCATTCACCTGCCACAAAACTGTTTGTATGCCATGCTTTAAGAAAAAAACAAAAGTAACCACAAGTCTATCATGCTATTTGCTCTGACAGAGAAGCAAAGTTACCTGCTGTGTGGAAAAGCAGGAGGTTGTCCCCATTTAGGTTGATCAGTGAAACACTGGAATGGGTTGCACAGGGAGGTTGTGAGTGCTACATCCCTGGCGGTGTTCAAGGCCAGGTTGGATGAAGCCTTGAGTGGCATGGTTTAGTGTGAGATGTCCCTGCTTATGGCGGGGGGTTTGGAACTAGATGATCTTAAGGTCCTTTCCAACCCTAACTATTCTATGATTCTAAGACTGACTTTTCCGTATCATGCCCATAGCATACGCCCTGAAGAACTAAGTTTCTGAGGCCCTGTGGAAAGACATTTGTGGCTGTGCTGACATTTTGGCTTGGAGTAGTGGCGTGTTTCTGCACAAATATCCTGGTTGCTCCCTGAAGGTTCTTTGGTGGGATTTGCATCGTGACGCACTAGGAACAGAAGGGGAAGCTTCAATTTACTGATCCCCACCTACTGCACAGAATTACATGCTAATACAGACACAATCTGTAACACCCTGAAAGGTCCTCTTGCACACCCAGGTTTTACATTTACCTACATAAGCAAATACCCACCCCAGATACACTGGAAATGGATTAAGCCTGCCTGTGCTACCATGACTGCTTTTCAGTAGTTCTGTAGGTTAAAGAACTGAAATGCAAAGCTCATTGCAAAATCTTTTAACTGTGTCACTGCCCCTGCTGTCAATACTAAAGAGAGGTTCAAATTCTCAGAATTAACCAGGGGTAAAAGGGGAGACTTCTTCCCTGTGAGGGGTGAGAGGCACTGGCACATGTTGCTCAGAGAAACTGTGGCTGCCCCATTCCTGGAGGTGTTTAAGGCCAGGTTGGATGGGGCTTTGAGCAACCTGGTCTCATGGAAGGTGTCTGCCCATGGCAAAGGAGTTGGAACTGGATGATCTTGAAGGTCCTTCGCAACCTAATCCATTCTGTGAATTTAGGATTGTATGATTCTACGATTTTATTATCAATTGTAAAAAGAATACCTGGGATTATATGGCCAAGCAACCAAGTAGAAACAGTACACAATGAAAATACCATTAATTTTATAACACTGCAACAACAGATTACCAGACTATACAGCTGAGTTCTAAGGTAAGCTATATTGTTACCTTGGTTCCAGAATAATTAAGTAGAGTTATTGAAACTAGCTTGTGCTCAGACTACCACTAATTTCACATGTCTTCCTTAGTTTGTACTGTTCAGGTCTTAAGAGTGGCTGGATCAAATGACAATGAGACATTTATGTCCAGATTTCTAAGTAGTATATAGAGATGAAAAATCTGATCTTAAAGCTGCAGAGAGCTATGTGTCACTGGCGCAAGAAAGCCTCCTGGGAGACTGCATGCACAATTCAGGTATCTACAACTGCACCTACATAAAATCTGATTTTTTTCCTTGTGGCCAGTTTTGTACCATTTAATTGTACACATATAAGGAAATCTTCTTTATATCTGCAAGATCATGTCAGCTTTCATTTCTTAACCAGAGATCCTCAGAGGATTATTTGTGCTCCATTTAAGACCAAAACTCAAGAACATTCCCTGAATGTGGGGCAGCCACAGTTTCTCTAGGCAACGTGTGCTAGTGCCTCACACCCCTCACAGGGAAGAAATCTCCCCATTTACCCCTGGTTAATTCTGAGAATCTGAACCTCTCTTTAGTGGGCAAGTATTTTCCAGAGTCTCTAATGAGCACTTGAGGTGGCAGTGACTGCTAACAAACACACATAGAATCATAGAATCATAGACATACACCTTTCAACAGAGAGGTTTGCAAAGGGTTACTTCCATTCTATGAAAAATTTGAATATTTCAAATTTTATTTTTAGTCCCAATTTGGCAAAATGGCAATTCAGAATGACCCACAGAATATCAAAAAATTGCTGTCAGAATGTTTCATTTTGACTCCTTGTTACTGCACAAGTCCATCAGACCATCACATGTATATTTATGAAATTTTAGAAAAAGCTATTTACATTCCTGTGACATATTCTAACTTAGTGAAATCAATGTCTTCCAACAGAATAGTTTTCTATCAGAAAACTTTCAGCAAGTTTTACTCTTGGTTCCCAAACTCTCTGTTAATATTTACTGAACTTTTTTCTCCTACACTTCTTTGAAAATCCTATTGTTTTTCTTAGTCTAATGCTTGGTTATGATTTAGGATGCTTTTCTAGTTGACATGGCTTATCACATCAAATAGTGTAAAAATATGTTGTTCCGACTAGTCTGTACCTTTGGATTTCTAATCCTCTTAGTTAATGAGTGCACTGCACCTTCTTTCTCTCGACCTCTCATCCTTTGTTTGGAAGAAAGGCAATAGTGCAATTCTTTTTAAGGATTAGAAATCCATCTCATCAGCACATATACTCGTCAGTTAATTGCCTGTTGATGCCAGCAAGAGCCAGTTCCAGCAATATTTGGTCAGAAAGTTACATAGTACAATGCACAGGACAACCGAAAATTTACTCCTGCTGTTCTGTGCTCTTTGATCTCTCAAACCTTTGCTTTCAAGTATTTTCCAAAAGCAAGTCATTCACAGTGGTTATGTAAAGACCAGATTTGGCTTTTTGCTAAATAGGTTAGGGGTTTTTTTGTTTCCTGGTCCTGCACTGTAATTTATAATTGAATTGAAGGAAGGTTTGCCAAACAACAGTCACACAGAGAAGATTTGAATGCTTCAGCTGATCTTTGGTCCAGAAGGTTCTCAGAGCTGTTGCTCTACTATCTGTGCAAGCGTGACTAAAAGAGCTAAAATATACCCTGCTGTAATTCCATACAGTGTGTCTCCTGCTTCCCCTGTGAGGGCTTTTCTCCTTACAAGTTGAAAGTTTCAGAGTTTCAGCCCTGAAGTGGCCATTGTCCCCTGATGCAACACCATGTACTAGGGCAGAACAGGATATACTGCGAAGCAGGGGAGAAGGTGAGGTAGGGCTATAGGGGAGTAAGATCACCTTCCCCAGCACTTGCAATGCCAAGCCTTCCCCTGCTGCACTAATTGCATGTGACCAAGGAACCATCAAGAAACTGCTGTTGCTCTGCTGGCAACACTGAGTTTCCTCAGCTGCAGCAGGAAACTGGGAGAAAGAAGTTAAAGTCTCTATGGTTGCTGTCAGAAATGAAGCATGTGGGAATTCCTCAATGTCAATCACTTCTGGGCAGAATATTAGTGTGCCAAAACCAGGCTGGAAAGGCCTGTCTCACTCCTCAAATAAATCACTCATTGCCCCACTCATGAGGGAATGTAAGAATCACTCTTCCTAAATTTTCCAATCTGAATGAATTTAAAATAAACTTAATTCAAGATCCCCTACTTCTTCCACAACTTTATACACCTTTATTCCCTCTTTGTGTAACCCTAACCCTAACCCTAACCTCAAATACTTTGTCTTTGAGAGTGAAGACATTGAAAAGAGTGGAGCCAACAGAGCTGCAAGGAATTGCTTTGCCAGAAAGTGAACTCAGGGAGAATGGAAACTATTTGTTATGTTGGATCTAAATCAGTAAATGGTTTCAAGCAGTAGTTTGCATTTGAATCAATCAGCTGCAGTTGAAGGGCTGTGTTACAAAAAAAAAAAAAAATTGAAACATGTTTATGGTTACATTTTCCAAGAATTTCAACTTCTGGTTTTGGAAGAGATCTGATTTCACCCAGTAAAGTATCTCCCTAAATAAAGAATTAAATACTTCATTCCTAACTGATTGCGGCCTTTCAACTTAGCAGAAAATGAGGTTAGTCAGCTATTTAATTAAAAAAAAAAAAATAAATCTGTTGTGAGCACCCTGGACTAGTTGGGATCTTTCAGTCTTAGCTTGGCTCACATGGGTGCTCTCTGTAACTGTGTGCATCTTGCCTAATCACCATCAATATTAATTGCGATCACTGTCTGATTTGAAGCTGTCTTGGCTGAGGTGCGCATAGACTGCAATGATATTTAACATTCTAAAAATTTTATAAATACCAGGAGACAAGAAAGACTTAGGCTTACTACAGCAGAAGATAAGTCAAAAAGAGGAAGAAGCACTGTAATGATCTTGATTAAAACCCATCCTAAGGTAGCGCTGCAGATGTAATAAGGCAGTGAAGATGAGACTATCCACTCATCATGAGCTGTTATGGCTCCTGCTGCAATACAGTGTCTCATACAGTGTCAATACTATTAACACCCTTTGCAGCTTCCTCATCTTCTTTCAGTACAAGATAACAAATAATGTGCTTTTCTTCTGCCAGCACAGCATGTGAGGATACTTCCATGGATTACTGTGATTTATAGATGGTGAAAAGCATGCTAGTAAGAAAAGGAGCTGAGATGGACCCCCATTTACCCTGTACTGACACTCCTATACTTGTTTACTATGCTTCCTTGGCTAGATTTGGTTAATTCATGGAATCATACCATAGAATCATAGAATGGCTTGGGTTGGAAGAGACCTTCAAGATCATCTAGTTCCAACCCCCTTGCCATGGGCAGGGACACTTTTCCACTAGACCAGGTTGCTCAAAGGCCCATCCAACCTGGCCTTAAACACTTCCAGGAATGAGGCAACCACAGTTTCTCTGGGCAAACCTGTTCCAGTGCCTCACCACCCTTGCAGTGAAATTTTTCTTCCTAATATCTGATGTGAATCTACACTCTTTCAGTTTAAATCCATTCTACCTTGTCCTATTACTCCATGTCCTTACAAAAAGTCCCTCTCCAGACAATTCAAGTTAATCTGGTTAAGCTACTAGGAAGAAAGAATGATTTGCTTGTATACCTTGGTGAGAAGATAGAAAGGAATAGTATTCTGTTACAAGGTCAATCACCTACAAGGTAAAATCCAAAGGAAAACAGCTTTTGATAACTCTCTCAAAACACCAGGCTTCAAACAGCTCTTGAGTCTACATTGCACATAAAAAAATCTCCATAGCAATCAAGAGTTGAGGGTATTATTTTGCCTGCATAAAAAGAAAAGGGAAAAGTAAGCACATGGCATTCTGTACCTCCATGGAAGTGTGGCCACATATTTGCTTTCGTGATGGAAAACCACTTTCCTAATCAGCACAACCATTTTCATCATGAAACTATTGTGCTGTTTTCCATTCAAAGGAATCTAGTCATGCTGCCTCTATACTAACAGCTTAAAGATCAGCAGAAACAATGAAGAGAATTGACCTTACGTAATCCTCAGCTGATGCCTGGGTTTGAAGTCTTGCCCAGTGCTCCCATGCCAACTTCAGCAAAACAAGCTCTTTCAGGACGCTGTACTTCTATTATTTTTCCAGATGTAGCTTGGGGGCTGATGAAGGGGATGAGAAGGAGCCACACAAATTTTTATGAAGATGTGTTTTGCAGCTCTTGGGTTCTGCACAGTTTCATGTTTATTCTATTTGCATTCACTGACTAGATAAAGGGACAAAATATGCCTCCTTTATTCAGTTAACATTAGACAGGAAGAATAAGCCTTTACATCATATTCTGTGGAAATGCGCTCACAAATATACTGTGTTCTTTAGCTTCAGCCGTTTACTACACCTCATATTGTTTGCTGGCATGGATTAACTAACAGAACTACATCCCGAAGCCCTGCTCTGCCCTAGTGGTAGGTAGATTTAGCTTTGTCAACATAAAGGAAACTTTGCTAAAGTTTTGCAGGTTGCCTGTGTTTGTTAAATGTTATTCTTACATCCATATTCTTAACTGGTATTGAACATTCTGTGAAAGAGCTGGTTTCAGGTGGAGTTAAATGTAGCGGACTTCTGTTCTGTAGAGATGGAGACACCCTGATCACGTTAATTCACCAGCGAATGGTGAGATTCAGCCATATGCAGTCTGACTTCCATTAGGATCAATTTTATTCATGGGTAGAGTTGGATGGATTGTGGAAAAAGTATTCACAACCTTTCTTAAGAAAACTGAATCACTTCTCAGCTTAATGTGAGCCATCACTTATTTTTTTCTCTTCTATTAACATACCTGCAGCACATCTAAACTTTTATTTGGATGACATGACCATTTTATAGGTTGCTGTTATTGTATCTACTGCACATTTACAAACCTGAACATCAACTGTATTTGCTGCTGTACAAGCAGAATAAAAAGACAATGAATTTACAACCTGTGTACAAAGAAAAGTAGAGAAGAGGTCTGATGACTTGAACTTCCTGACCACGCTACCACCAGTGACTGACCTGAGACAAGGGATGACTGATCCTGGCCCAGGATTACCATGTTGACTCCAGAGCAGAGTACCCCTCTAGGGTAGGTACCTCTCAAGGTAGCTACTACAACTACAATAGGTAGTTACTACCCAGACCTACAAAAGCCTCCATGAGTTTTGTAGCTGAAGTCAGCTTGGTTCTCTGGCAAAGGCAAAGTAGGCAATAAAATCATGGTCACTTTGCTGCTGGGTGATGCTTAGTACCTTCAGTAAAAGTTTGTATTGTCCTAAGGACTCTCAAATAAAGCAGGCATCAACTTGCTTTGTTTTAAATAGGATAAATTATTTTTTGCCATAAGCTCTGAAATGCCTCTGTTAATTAACAAGAGCATAAAGTATGAGATGCAAAGCACTTTAGTGTGTAGGTCTCTATTACTAATTCATTATTTTAAGTATCGCAATGTGAGTACTTTTGCATTGACTTTTGATGATTCATAGAAGGACACCTACGGTAAACAATTGTTCTCCTTTTGGAAATGTAGCACATATTAAAAAAATTAAAGAAATTGAGTTTAATAATTAGACCATTGATTTCAATATCTAACCATTAGTGTCAGGCTGTTCTTACAATGAAGGTTCTTCCTCTATAGTGTCACAATAATGTGGTTCAGATGAAGTTTGATTACTAATTTTTTCTCCCTCTCTTCCTCCCTCCAGAA
This sequence comes from Agapornis roseicollis, assembly GCA_002631895.1. Classification (NCBI taxonomy): domain Eukaryota; kingdom Metazoa; phylum Chordata; class Aves; order Psittaciformes; family Psittacidae; genus Agapornis; species Agapornis roseicollis. The sequence continues at coordinate 618,614 of NDXB01011674.1, read as the reverse complement.
AATACCCTTTTAAGGTCATTAATTTCCATGAAACCTGCAAGCTTGCTCTTTTTGTGGTAGACTATTGCTTGGGTCTAAATTAAGTATGGACAGTATGGTTAGCTTCATTACACAGTTAAGTAAAGGCTTGAATGACAAGAAAAGGAGGATTTACAATTTTTTTTTTGAAATAAAACAACAGAAATTAATATGCCTAAGCTTTCCATGTACTGAAGCTATATTTATATAAGTATATGTATGTCTATAGGTATATACAAGTGTGAGCTATTGTATAGTATCAGATTCTGACCTGGTTCATAAAACAAAGATATCTGTAAATGTGTTTGCCAATCATTAACTGTCCTTTTCCTTATATGTAAAAACTTAGGGCTTGCTTGTTCTAAGTATTTAGCAATTTCAACTTCAATATCAACAAAACTAACTTAAAAGATCCAAGATATTCTACTTTGTCTAGCTTGCATTTCGCTCCATAATACAAGCTCACAGATGCTCAAGGATAGCCCATCTAACTAGGCTAGACGGCACTGGAATCATGTCATTTGTCATTTTAAAATTTTTTATTTTTATAAGTACTAATTTCAGGTCCTTCTGAAAGAATGTAATTGAATTATTTAAACATCTATCACAATTTAAATTTACTGTGATTTATGCCCACTTTCTCAGTGGAAGCAGTCATTGCTCTGTTAATAAAAACAAGAACTAAACCCAGTGGAAAATGTGAGCAAAATGAAACAATATAAGACTCTTTAAAAATACTGCCATTTACAAACACATTAAAAAAAGGAAAAAAAGATTTCTTTTCTATTGTGAAATCTGTACAAATAGGTAATACATACTTTCTTATATATTGACAGTATTTTTCTAGTTATATGAAGGTTTTGATTTTAAGTAAAAAATGACTGATAGTTTCAGCTGTGGGTATCTCTGTGCTTCCCATCCCTACAGCTGATAAAATGCCATAAATGAGCTTTTTGAAATGTACCATGCCATATTTCTTTGTGAAACCCATTTACTCCTGAGGAATTGTGGTGGGAATGAATCTACTTCCACTTAGTTTAGTAAATCTGAAAATAACTAAAATCACAGCCTGTGGCAGTCTGTATATCATGTGGACATATAAAGTTCATGTGATGTACTTATTGCTATGAATAAGATGAAGAAGTCCTTCTGCCATACTGACAGAGGATAGAACATTAATATATTTGTAAGATGTTGAAATGTATTGCAGCTGTCATGAGTACTGGTTATGAAAAAAGTCCCCTTCCGTCTGTCTGTGCTTGAAATTCCTTGCATTTAAATGGGGTCTCCCCAGAGTCTGCTTGCTGCAGCACTGCAGTGGAACATTTGCTAATACATTATATACTATCATGATGAAATTCAGACTATAATCTCCCAAAACAGAGAGGTTGTCAGCTCAATCTTCTGATAAGTATGACTGATTTGCCTCAATATAGCAATGGAAAATATGCAAATTCACAGAGTGACTAATTACCCCTTAGGAAAACTTAAGCAACTGGTCTGAACTGTCCTGTAATTAAAACCATCTAGATAATGTAAATAATTATCTTGTAAACATTTCGCATTGGAAACTTTCTGCAACTACTTATTCCTTGGCCTGGCTTTGTATTTGCCAAACTCCTTAATTCATTTTAAGCTCATTAAGGTTTGGTTCCTGCCAAGGACTTTCTGTCCCAAGTCACCTAGTCCTCACAGGTGGCAGTGCTGCTTGGAAGCTTGAACTATAACACTGTTAACTATTCATAGCTGAGGAAGGAGCACATCACATGTCTGTGTCTCACAGCTTCAGCAAACCTGGCAGCAAGAGTGCGGCAACCAGACTTTTCAGAAGTACCTGAAACTTCAGCTGGAATGCTGAGAGCTGGAGATGTAATGATGGGGGGAAATAAACTGGGGAAGGGTGGGGACTTAGGGCACATATACATGTGAAGCAAGGGTACTAGGTGTAAGTAAAGTCAGTTGCATGTTACTTTGTTGTGTAAAAGCTCCTGCTGTATTTTCTTGCCTCATTTTTATTCAGAAATGTCCTTCCAAAGGTTGTAGTACAATGGTGAGTCAAAAGACTCTTAGCCCCAGTTAGACTTCTAATCTAAAGAATAACAACTCTCTGTGAGTAGAATGAATTGTTGGTAAGTACCTGAAACAACACAGGTGTTTTCTTGAGTGGGCTGTGAAACTTGAAAGCGATGCTAGGAAAATTGTTTTTCCTAAAGATTTGTCACTGATCACAATATTTCTCTATGTGACATGTTTTGAACACATTCTAGATGTCTGCTACTGGGCACTGATAGTCCTTCCAGTTTCCCTGACTCTTCCCCTTCTGGTATGAGAACAAATTCACTGGTGACGGTAGAGGCTCTCAGATCTCTTGGTGATGACTTGCAGAGCTCATGAGCTACTAATAAGGAATATTACCCTTGGAAGGGGATTTGGCTTGTGCAGAACAAAAGGCACTAAATGAGTGAAAAATGTAACATTCAGTAGCTGCTCATCAGCTGGGCATCACATATTTCAGACCCTGGTAATCTGTATTTGTAATCAAAAATCTTTGCCATAAGGCATACATCCAGAAGAGTTGAAATAAGAAAAGATAGAGAACCGTAATTCTGGATTTTGCTGGTTTCTTGAACACTGGAGTTTTTGCAGCACAGTAGCTGCATGCATGCATTTGCAGATCTGTGTTTTGTACCAGAAATTGGTCACAAGAGAACAGTGAACTGAAATTCCAGTTATATGAGAGTTCAGCCAGATCTACATTCAAGAATGAATCTGAACCTTTATAACAGGCAAACAGTTGGACTGAAAGACATCATGTTTGTGTTGTGCTAGGAAATCAGTACTGAATTTGAATGCAGCTGAGCTGTGAATCTTCATTTTGCCTTACAGACAAAAGAAATGCAATTTCCAGAAGTCATTTGTTGATGGTCCAGGAAATTAGTCCTTTGTTTAAGGACCACAGAAAAGGTATAGGAGAGCAACACACAGATTTCCTTGTGCTGAGATGGCCCCTTCTCCAAAACTGCTAGTTGGCCGGGAATAGACATATCCCAGAAAAAAAGATGGGGAAGATCAGAATCTGTCTTTTGCCTTAGTTCCCAGCCTTCTTGAACAAGGTCTTTGCAAAGCCTTTCAGAAGGCTTTAAATGTTGTTGGCTGACAGCTGCTCTTTTGCTGATGCTCAGCTGCCAAAATGAATTGCTACTTAACCACAATCCTCCTCCATCAGCATTTCCAAAACATTTGACAGGATTTACCATTACCACAAAATGGGGCAGAGGAGCACCACAGGGACATTTTCTTTTCTATTCTGACAGTTCAAGTTGCTATTTCTTTAGTGTCAGTGTTAGGACTAGTCTGTAGTGTAAGTTGAAGAAGAGGAAGTAGCTGCTTACTACAGCCTAAGATGGGACAAAGATCCTCTTATCACATCCCCTGATGTGACGTGGATGTCCAACTAGGGACCCTAGGCTAGCTGCCTTATTTTGTGATAAGCTAGCATTAGAGGAACTGAATACAATTCCATCTGTTGGAATTCCATCTGTTGCTTCACTCTCCAGACCTTCTGCAGGGGGCTTTAATAAAATTAGCATGTTATTCTGAGGATTTATGGTAAACCCTAACTGAGTAAAAAACTCTCCAAGAAGGTTGATCTGGAACTGTCTCAGTAGGCTGCGGTTGTTCTAGAACCATGGTGTGAACATAGTGTCAGAGGTGGACTTTCAAAGTCCAGCTTCACTTCTTTTGTACTCCATTATTTTTTATGTGCCTGGATCAAGAATGTGCATTGCCTCCCTCTCAGTAATTTTCATTTAGAAATATTCCTACTGAATGTAATCTCCAAGGGAAGAGTTATATATTTGTTTTTCAAATTGATAAAAGTTAGCTTTTTCCAAAATTTTTGAAACAAAGATGGATCCAACCCCGAGTCCAGCAACAAACGACAGACACCACAGCACTTTACACAGTCAAGTGATGAAGGAGGGAAACTGAAGTGTTTTCAGTTCCACCTCTAGATCTGTGCTTGGTTAAAAGCAGAAACAGTAGAAGTAAAGCAAGGGAAGTGGTTGCAGTTTGGGCTACCAGAAGTATGTATAAAGGGCATTTGTTAGCATTAGATATTTTTCCAGTCCAGAGCAGAGAGAAAAGATGTAAATGTCTCAGAAGAAACTCAGTTCCTGTTCCACTGTCTCTCCCGCTGGTGCCAAATGTTGTGGAAGTTTGCCTGAGGCTATGTAACACTAAAACCATTATCTATCAAAATCTGGGGCAGCTGAAGTTGCATTCATATGTTCATTAGAGCTATTCTGGCAACAGAAAATGAAAGATTCTGAGGTTAGATTACATCAGAGAAGAGTCCTTTTTCATTCTCACAGTGCCCCTGAGGTTATGTCAACACTGTAGGTTGCCCCTTCTAATGTTAAATCAAACCAAAGATAGCTGTGTACTGTGACAATGAAATACCTCCTACCACCCAAGCTGTTTCACTTAACACCACCTGGCTAACCTGCTCCTCACTCTGCCTGTAGAAGTCCTTACAGTGGAAAAAAGGTCAGGCTCTGCCTGTGCTTCAGAAATTCTCTGGACTGCTGACTACAACTGAGAGATCTGAACAACAGGCCTGTTAAAACTAATCCTGTTTCTGTGTTTGGAGGAGGAGGTACAAGTACTGCAGAAACAGTTAAAAAAAACATTGTCAAGTCGCATGTCAAGAATCATAATACGTTATCATTCTCCAAAAGTGGTTTTTCATGTTTCCAGAAAACTATACCTTCTTTGTCTCAAATCTGTTTTACCAAATGTAAAGTAATCACATTTCTTAGTATTTGCCGTGCAAGGTTTGTTTAGGTTTGGTTTGTTTTCCCTTGCTCTTTCCATATTTGCCATCTGCCTTACTATCTTGATTTGAAACTATATTCTTTATTGTTTTCATTGTTATGGAGTTTGAAAACCCAAAAAAAATATTAACTCACCTCAGTGTCAAGCAATATAACAACACGGGGGGGGGG
>NDXB01011674.1:571394-604122 GCA_002631895.1 Agapornis roseicollis | reverse complement strand
GTTGTCTGTTTTTTTTTTTTTTTTTTTTTTTTTTTTTTTTTTTTTTTTTTTTTTTTTTTTTTTTTTTTTTTTTTTTTTTTTTTTTTTTTTTGCCATGGAGGTACTATTAATTATGGTGTTAAGAAGTAGGATATTATAGGAAGAGTATATGAGATCTCCACACTTACCTACATCAACAATATCTAAAAGAAGGAAAAAAAGACTAGCTCAGGCTTGTGTCAGAGCTCAGAGATAAACATGAAAAGGGGCATCTCTCTTTTTGCATTCAAGGAACTATATGAAACAAATAACAGGCTAAATACAAATCCAAGAAAAGATTTAGCATTGTGAATAAAGTGAGCATCTCACTGTGATACAGTTATGCTCCTCCATCTTGCTATCAGTTTCTAGCTTTGTGAGTTCTCTCTTGGCCTGACAGTGGCTAATCTTGATCAGGAGACACCTCATCTTACTTTTCCTGTTATGGACCATCTTCTACAGGTGTAGAAGGTGACCCCCTGTTCCTGAAAGCACACAGCTCTTTGCCTGTTAGGTAAGTGCTTTAACCACAGCATTCAACAACAACAGGAGTGATATCTTCTCATGAAGGAGCAGCAGGTATGGCTCATATGAAAAATATGAGATGGCTGTCTGTGCTTAAATGGTGCGTATGTTTTAGAAATGGCTTTAAAATAGTTTCCTCTTTCACCCTGGCACACCATTCAGGATGAGCAGCAGGGAAGTGTCTCAGTCCTGAGAGTGACAAAGTTTCAGATGAATACCACTCTTCAGCCTTTGCATCTTGGCTATCTTACAGGCTGTGGTGTTGTGTGTCCAGTCTCCCCACTTCTGAACTCCCTGTCTGTGGCACTTGGAAAATAAGTGGCTCAGGAAGGCTGTGAATTCCACTCTCATAGCCAGGACCTTCAAAATTAGAGGGTATCAGTGTGTGGTATCATTATGCCTATATCCCTTCAGTTCTTAGAAGTGGAAAAATAGCCTCTGGGAACAAATGCTATCATAAATCAGGTGAGGAACTGGGAACAACTTTTTTCTCTGCTGATCAGTGTGTTTCAAACTGTCATTTTAATTAAATCAAAACTACTGCAAACATTTGGGCACAATAGTACTGAGAAGCCACCATAAACACATCATAACCCAAGGAACAATCATGAGCCCCATATCCAGGCTATGTATTTGCAGGCATCAATTTCTTTTCCAGAATTAGAAAGGAAAGAAATTCAAATGAATCAATGCATTCTTTTTCCTTTTGTGCCTTCTATTTTGCAAAAATTTTCTGACATGAATTAGCACTTTGATATTTTGGTACAAAGTTAGAAGAGCAAAACCCTAGAACAGAATTTTAGAAGATACAGTCTTAACTTTGTATAAATGTTTACTAATTCTGGAGATAAAGACTCTATGTGGGACTCACCATTTACAGACAGGTCCTCAACCACCTTATCAACTGGTATTACTAGACAAATTGAAGTATTTTCCTGCAGGGTTCCATCTTTCACCCCTCTTTTCTAGTTTCCCCCTCCTTTGAAATGCTTCATTTTACACGTTTTTCTTTGTTGAGCAGTTTTCAAATGTTTATAGCAGAAACATTTTACAAGAGGGGAGGATGCCCTGGGCTTCTTCCCGGAAACTATGAGACTGCGTGTGGGGAGGCTGACGCCAGCTCTGCAAACCTTGTAGCTTTGCACTTTTAAAAAAGTTTTTTTTTTTTTTTTTTAGTAAACAATGGAAAGCCATTATTTACAGACTGTATTGTAAACATTTGTGGCAGAGAAGCCTTCTTATTGTATGCCTGTAATGACAAGGGCAAACCCAGTACAGGAAGAAGGAAGGACCAACCCACTTAACAGAATGGGACTTACTTGAATCCATTTTAAAGCCACCAACAAACAACTGATGGTTTAGCTGACGCAGGAGATAAACAAATAAGAAATATTCAGGATGCCTACATGACAGTCTGGCTCCATCAAAATGAGTAGGATGTTTAACATTGGCATTATGGAGTCAAGGCTGATTTTCTAATTTCTTTCTTTTCCTAAAAGCAAACCAACCAAAGTTGCTCATCTTGAATTGCAAAAAGTGTTAAAACTATGATTCTGATCAATTGAGGTACTAGACACACATTTTTCAGAAACTTCCAGAAAACATAACAATAGAAAAGGAAAAGTATAATGCTAACTCTTAAAAAAGAAAATACTGTGATAACTTTACAGACCTTGGCAAAGGACACTTCCACATTGTGATTGGCTGGCTGAGCTTTTAGCCTTAAGTCATCTGTTGTTTTAACTACACATTGTGCTTTTAACTTCAATTGTTGTCATGGCCTTGTAGCTGCATTTAGATATGGGAGATTGTCCACTGTTCTCTGCCATGTTGCGCGGAAGGTTCTCCCCAGGAAATCCCCACAGCACCTATGATATGTAGCTCATCCCAACTCTGAGCCTCCAGAGAATGTTGGGGCAAATGTTTCTTGTTATACATTTTCACACAGTTAATCAGATACAATAATGTGGTTTTTCATACTTGTATCAAGCCCTTTTCCTAGTTTATATTATCTGCTGTAGCAAATACCGCTGCAGACAAAGATATAGTGTGCTTCCCTGTGCTGTAGCCTTCTCTTCTCTGCTCACACTGATGTTCCTACACCCTTAAGGCTGACCTCGACTATCAGACACTTTCCGTGGGCTTCAGACAAGGCAGACCTTGGTGTAACTGGTATGGCCAATTACTCTTCCTAGTACAAGATGAAAAAAACCTGAATATGTCTCTGCAGAATTCAGTCCCAACTAATGTATTTTTATGTTGGTTGAAACTACTGAAGAAAGCTTACCTTTCCCAGCATTCAAGAGAAACAATTCACAGAATTTAGAGTAAATGCTGTACTTTACATACTAATATGTCAGGCAGTGGGATGTTAGCTTTCAAGAACAATATATTGCAAGCTACTCAACTTCGCCTCAGTCATAAAAAAAAGCTAGCAATACCCTCTATATCAGGTGGCAGATATCAGATGGTGCAAGTTCACTGGCTAAAGCTATTAGCAATTGCATTTAAAAAAAAAAAAAACAAAACAAACAACTAATAAAAGAGCCCTTTTTTTCTCTTTTGTCATTTTCTAAAATATAATTCAGAGAATCACTGATTTTGTTGTTGTTGTTGCCAGCTTTCAGCCAGGATGTCAATAAAAGTGCCTCAAATTCAGCAGAAAAAGTTATGTGGTTAAAGAACTTGGGTTTTGTTACAGAGAGCTGTACTGTCTTATGCAGAATTCCTCTATACAGCACTACAAAGCTAGGAATAACACGGGAGCCTGTGAGATCTACTTCACCTATTTCTACTGATTTTTTTCTCTTGCCTATTTTTTAAGGCAATCATATTTAGCAGAGTGGCTTGATTTACTAAGCACAGACTACTATATATGGTCAGACAATATATATGTCACAGACAATTATATATGGCACAATAAAACACACTCTGTTAAGCTTTGAAATAATTCTGTCACACTGGGAGTGGATCTTGCCTGGAGCTGTTAGCCAAGAACAATCTCTCCAGCAAAAGGGAGTTTCTAATGACTAACTGACAAAACAATTATTCTAATTGTACAAGCTGAACACTGGTCAAGACATACTCACAGAAGTTGGGGATGGTTTGGTCATTTAGTCCCATCCTGTAACAATGCAAGATTGTTCCTTACACAGTTCCTTCATGCAATGCAGATTTTATGCAGTCTAGGCTGATTTTAAACAACCTAAATTTGCATTTCTCCTCTCATTTTCTTTGAGCTGCTATTTACAGTCTAATAGAGCATAAGAAATAAGTGTTTGTCATTCAACCTTCAGATCTCTTTTAAAGTGTAAATCATGACTTTCTATGCACCACAGTGATTCTGTCTCCTTTCACCTTACAGACCCCACAGACCTTTAGAGACATCATTCAAACCTACCACATTCCTGCTAGCCAGGCTGTATGTATTTATCATTCCCAAGCAGAACAGAAATCAGTGTCATCAAATATGAAAGAAAAGTGTGGAGGCAAAGATAAATTAGTTAAAGAATGCAAGCTTACATTGGTATTCTTCAACAACTTTAAATGTTCTCTGTGGCTGAGAATTTGCATGTCTTTTAGCCCAGTTCTGGTTACAGTCAGGTAGGTGTTAAATGACCTAAAGCTGTGTTAAGTATCAGCAGAAAAGGCCCAACAGGTGACCATGGCAATGTCAGCTGCAGCTTTCATTTACACGGTTCACTGCTGGGGATCCTTGCTGTGTGCCTAATCCCAAAGGTCTAATTTCCCCAAGCATTTGTTTTTAAAATATTGACTTAAAGGGAAGGGACAAAACATGTGGAATGTGTCCTGAACACTCATAGGAAAGGAAATGGACTAAAAAGATGTAGCTGCCAGCAAAACTGCAACATTGGACTTGAAAAGCCCAGTCTTTGCCTTTGACTGCAAGCAAAAATGTAATATGCTTTGGCATAGATAGTGATGCTGCTGTCTAAAGTGGTCCAATTGTAATGGTGGCGGAGTATGAAGCAACGCATGATGACAGGTTAATGCTATGGTTTCCTCAGTGCTGAAAGGGAAGGACTTCACCTTTGAAGATGCAGCCATCTCAGCCTTGGATCCTCCATCAGTGGGCTGTCAGCCAGGCTGGTGGACTCCACAGGAAAGAGCAGCTTTGTGCTTCTCCATGTCAACAGTTTGGCCTGGAAGGAAATTGCCATCCTGGGCAGTCCTCCTCCCCTACATACACAAAAAGTAGACACATACTTTTGATCACACTACTTGTGATATCCTATAAGATCCTTTAGAAGAAATAATAGGGGGTTTTGTACTTTTCCCAGAAGAATAAATATAAAACAGAAAATTCAGTGGATGATAATTTTTCCTTGCTTTTTTCCTCAAGGTAGTTCTTAAAAGCATAGAAAATGGCCAAATAAAATTTATGTTAATGATGGAAAGCTTTAGGTTCCTGTGCAACTCGTATTTAATTTAATTAATGAAAAGAGAGCAAGAAAAGTTATAACTTTTCCCAGAACTATAGTGATTTTTTTTTCCACTGTTATAGCAGGAATCACTTATGTGCTAATTGCACATAAATTATACAGATCTCCTTCAAATATTAATATAAGCATATAATACGAACTTTATGTTAAAACTTAGGAAGGTGATGTTCTTCTGCCTTTCTATGAATGCGCATTTCTGACCTTAAAACAAAAGTAACTAATGATTATTGTTTCAGCCTGGTTTAATCCATTCAATTTTACCAGCATAACCAAGTGATCTGGTCTTTTAAGAGAGTCTAGGACTGGCACTTGGCTAGGTCTAGCCTAGCAGTTCTGAAAAGGGAATAAATATAAAGCCCACTAGCAAGAAGAACTTTGTTAAAACCTGGCTTATTAGGCAATATAAGACTAACCTCAGGTTGCAGTGAAGAAAGTAAAGGCAGATTTTGCTGTGAGTGTTCTGATGCAGATTGAGAAATCCCTCAGAAAAAGCAGAGAATATAGCCTAGACCATGGGAAGAAGAAACAATTGGTTGGATTGAGAGCTACAGAAGAGTTTATGAAGGAAACAGCATTTGTTAGGTCACTGCCATAGACTAAAGAAAAGAGACAAAAGGAAGTTTAATTTTGAGAGTGGATGGACAGCCTGTTAAAAAGGAAAGTGTTTGTTGGGTCTTGGTTATGTGGGAAGAGGGAACTGGAGGTCAGAGAGCAAAAATACTTTGAAGAAGGAGAATAAACTGGAGTTTATCTGGATACATGTAAAACTAATTAGTAGCGTAAACTGCTGTGGCAGCCATGAGTCTAGGCTGCTGTCTGGCTTAGAAAAGCTAATGCTTAGTAGATGGGAAACTGAGGCAGCAAGCAGGCAAAATAGCAGACTGTTGAAGTAGCTGCTGTGGCATGTAGTTCTGCTTCTGTTGTTACAAATGCTTTAATTATATTTGTGAAAAGCTCCAGCTTACTGTCCCTGAGGTCAAGGAAACCTTGACACAGGCTTCATCTAGCAGATGCACTACAAAATTAAACAAAACCAAGTCATGTTCACTTGTAGCTGAAAACTTGGATGAGAAGTTCGTATTCACTACTGAAAGCAAGTTTATCTAGAACAAAAATCAGTGTGCATGCAAGATCTAACAAGGGAGATATAAGAAGTCAATACCCTGTAAAAGATAGAAACGGAATTGGTGTCCTGCCTCAACTTTCACAAAGCTTTCAGCTCAGATCTAATGGAAAATGCCATTCCTCTGTTCTTCAGTACTGCCAAAGGACAGATGTTTTTCAGGCTCTTTTTCTGCAGCTGATTCACATCCTAGCTGGTTGCTTTTGGTCCTTACTGTCAGATTCATAATAGCATCATTAATAACATTAATTGGTTGTCCTACTGAAGTAAGTTTCAGTCCAGTAGAGACAGCATTGGGAGGCATAGGGCAAGAAGCCCGCAGAAAACTAATCTACCACTGACAAAACCCTCCTATGTCTCAATGCTTTAACTTTGCCAATGCCTTTGATTTTATCCAGTGCTTGAGCATTTCACTTGTACTACATGTATTTAAGGGAGGGTAGGCTTCTGTAATATTTTCTCTGAAACTAAATCCTACCGCTTTTATTCTGAAAGTGAAAATCCCTGCTAGAAATTCTTTCCAGCCTCTGTGTGCCCTTTATAGGTACCCTGCGGCTGCAACCTCTTCATAACACAGACCCCATGCATTTCGACTCAGCTGTCTAAACACATGGATGACCTGAACAGTTGCAATAACTCAGTGTTTTTCTCTATCCAGCTTTGTTTTTTTGGAAACAATTCTTTATTTTCTCAGTGTTTGTAACGGTAAGTTTGAATCAACAGCTCTTATTCACAATATAGCATCTCTAGGAAAGACATTAATAACTGTTAAAATTAAGGGAATGAAGCAAGCAAGCATGTGTTGACAGGTGAAATTTTAATGTTACTGTGCTGGAATGTAGCTGCCTGAAAGAGGGAGGGAAGAACAGGTATTCTTTTCTTTAAGTTCCAGTATTAGAATATCCCAAGATGCAGACATAGTCTCTTCAAAGCAGATATATTACTTTTTGGATTTTAAGCCCATCTGCCAATGATTTAGAACATATTTCAGAGCTTGAAATCTATGAAGATTTCTTCATCCTCTGATTGCAAGACAAAAAGAATTTTTCAAACATAGCCTATTGAAAAATGTATCTCTGTGTAATAGATTTGCACACAGACTGAGCATCCTTTTCACTTACTATTCCTTTACAAAGGAAGAAGGGGATGATATGAGAAATATTAGTCAGATATCACAGGGCAGTTGAGACTGAACTTGCTCACAAATGGAAGTTCATGCAGGAGAGACAAGAAATTTTAAAACAAAACAACCCAGAAACAAAACAAAGTATTCTTAATGACCTTTTCTAGTCAAAATAGCAACATGGGCAACTAATTTAGATTTCAAAAATAACACAGATCATACTTTTCACCTGACTTTGTATCACATACCTTCAATGTGCTGTTAGTATATAATCTGCTGCCTGGAGATTCATGAACTGGAGAGATGTGCTATCATAATAAGACTCTGCTGTGAGCTCTTTCATCACAGTCACATTTCTCTCCACATGTGGTTGCTTTTTGGTGGCTGGTAAAAGCAAATCATGCACACAGAGGTTAAAACTGCAAAATGCTCTGTGTTAAAAAGCACTATATAAAGCCAAGCTATTCATATTATCTGTATTATTAGAAGTGTGATTCACTTTTTCCAGTCAGATGTTGCCTGATCTAATTTCTATCCAAGCTGATAGAAAGATTCCCATTGATTTAGTGGAATCTGGATTGACCCGAAACTCACAACAAAAAGAAGCAAAGAAATGAGACTGCAGGCTAATCCTTAGTGTGCAGGGTTTTTTCTCAGTGCTTTACAGGAGTAGAGGTATTGAGAGTTTCCCAGTATTGGTGTTTTTTCTCGGCCATGAAGGATCCAACATATGAGGAACTGAGGGAGCTGGGTCTCTAATCCAGTCCTACCTTGTCTGCGAAGTGGGCATACCCACTGGGTGGGGACATGGGCTTTACCTCTGGCCCTGGGATATTACAATCCTAGCTTTTCCATAGCCTAGCTTCAGAAGGAAGGTGGGGAGATGTAATCTTCTGAACTATATGAAATCTTGCAGCTAGGGCACCTCTTCGGGACACAGGAAAGAGGGTTTAAACTGTAAAGCCCAAGGTCTCACATTTTCTTAGGAAGAAAGCAGGTGCATGAAACAGATACTATGACTAATTTTGGAGAATGGAGAGGGAGGCTTTGGACACAATTCACAAGCCATCTCCCAGATCACACCTTGGAGCATGTGTAAGAGGCCGAAGACCCCTTCCAAGGGAGGTATCAGGCAGGGTAGTCAATTAATGAAAACAGGCACCTACAAGATAAAAGGGACTCTGTAGTACCTAGCTATATGTTAGTCTTGTAAATTTGAGGTTTGGCAGATGAAATCTCACCCTGGACCTTCTTCCAAACTCAGTGTTCTCAAGAGTTGTCCAGACTCAATGGGCTGATGCTTTGGTGCTCCTGGTCAAACCTTTGAATTATTCTCAAAAGACAAACTATAGGAAGGTTTTACCCAATGTGGATTTATTGTGCTCAAGCACTTCTACAGCCTCTCAAAGCAACAAGTTTAGCCTGTGTGATCTGCCAGACTATTTATAACAGTTTCCCTCTTGAGAGCTCATGAGTGAATTTATATGACATAGGGTATCTTGCACTAGCAGAAGGTGACTTTAAATGATAGGTCTCAATCAACCTTTGTATTAATCATTTATATAGATTCTCCATTCAGAAGCTATTTCTATCAGCCTATGGGAACTCTTGGTGCCTGTTTCTTAAGGCTGTGAATTCACCATCACTCTTTCAGTCACAAAATTTCTCAACATCTTCAGTGTGCTCAGAGGTTGCTCCAGCCAGAAAAATGTCTGGGGGGAGAAACATCTTTCTTTTTGTTCTCTTATCAAAATACCCAAAATGGTAGTTAGTGTTGATTATGGTGTTACTAATGGAAATAATGAAAAGCGATGTGAAACAGCTACATTAGCATAGCCAGGTTGGCTACAGATGTAGATGTCCCTCACTTCGTCTGATGCATAACTAGCTGAGAGAACTTCTAGCTGAAGTCTCTATTCTTGTGCAAGCTACTGTGAAGATTGCCCAAGCTGTGACTGAAGATACAATCTGAGCTGCATTCCCAGGAACAATGACAAAGTTTTTAGAAGAAAAATTTACATGTTTTATCTGAAGGCTGAATCTGACTTTCAGTATCTTGATCACAAGTGAGATATTAAAGAGAAAGCATCAACTCACCTCAATTGCACATTGTGACTTTGTGTGCCTGGGGAGCAGGAGCCTCACCTTTTCAACCATCACTGAAAATTATTTGATATGGAAATAAGGCTGGAATTCCACAATGACATTGTCACAGTTATTCACGTTGACTTCAATGGCTATTACCATAATAAACATCACTCAAACACCAAGTGCCAGGTCCTGATGGATTGCTTCATTAACTAATACCTGGAGGCCATTACCAGCTTGACCCTGTATAGTGTATGCTCTGTCCCCTTGAAAGTAGCTCTCCAGCTATTACCTGGTTACTAATGAAGTAGCCATCACTACTGTTTTCAAAACTTTCCTCAGAAGTTCAGGAAGTTTCTTACAACGCACTTTTTAAATTTGTTAAGAGAAACCCTTCTGTTTTAATAGTAAGCGTTCAGAATCAGAAGACCCCCTCTCATACAGCTCTGCAGATGATAGATTTGTACCAGATAATACACTTTAGGTTCATCTGAAGACCCTTTTATACCAGCAGGGCAATACAAATTTAGGTTTGTGGAAATGTAAACCATGATCTAAATATTCAAAAAATATATATTGCTTTCAAAATACCAATAAGCATTTAATAGAATTACAAGTTTTCTTCTAATTGAAAGCAGAGCATTGGTCCTACAACACCAAAACGTCCCTCTGTGACTGTAATCACTGTAACAGGGTCTGCAGTTTTTGTAGAGCTGGGTGGCTGGAAATCAGCATATTAAGAAAGCAAATCAATCTGCAGGTGTTGTCCAGATATTCCTAACTCCCTTGGCTGCCATACATGCAGTTTCTGTCCCAAGCCTCAGAGAATGCTTACTACACTGAAGCCTAACCAGGACACATTGTTCTTCTTTAGAGTTTCCTCAGCTCCCTGTACAGTCCCAGTCTGTCTGTCTTGCTTCATCATGTTCGTGAATCATACAGCTCTTCTGAGTCCCAAACAAAGTATACTCAACGCAAATAAAAAGATAGGAAGATAATGGCCCCTTCTAAATATATGGTATGGGTGGGATATTCACCACCAGCTAATGTAGGGAAAAAAACAGATAAGGCACAGTTGCCTGAACCAAGTGTCTCTAGCAACCAACTTGGAAATGCATGCTAGCCATCAGAAAGACTTTGATTTAAAGTATAAAAAGATAATAAATTAGTTAAAAGGTATATGAGTAAAGAGAAGCCCTTGCCAACAGTCACAGGTTTGACATTAGATCATGTATACTGGATCCATTTTCATTGTTGTAACAGATCCATGAAAATCTTTTAGTGCTTTAAGTATCACCCAAGTGGTATGTGATTGCTAAGAGGACCCAGGAGGGTGGGGAATGAAAGATGGGGAGATGAATGGAAACCAGAAATGTGTGGAAGGCCCAAATGCCTATCTCACTATAAACACGGCTAGCATGAACCCTTTGACCTTTTGAATTGCCCACAGTTATTAGATGTTAAATCCTTCTGGAAGCAGAGCAGTGCTGGTTTTGTTTTGCATAATTAAAGGAAGTTTGCATTTTAATACCTTCATCTGTGGTGGTGTCACAAACCACAGAAACTCTAGGAGTAAATTATGCAAAATGGAGGTGTGACACAGCTTCCTGATTTGGTCATTTTGTGCCTATAAACTATGGCAAGTCTCTTAACATTACACATACAGTTAAGTGCCATGCATAAGGAAGCACCTCAGGCTGGAATATCATCCTCAATGATAACTCTCTTAATCAGCAAACTGAAGTCATCCCATGTGTTTGGGATCCACAAACATCTAAGCCATCCCAAACTTCCTCAAGAGTTCCAACCATTGATCAGGAGGTAGTCACAGACACAGGAAGTAATCAAAACAAGACCTGCTTACTAGTTGACACCCTCATAGGTTATTTATGCCATACCACACTGAAAATTAATAGCAAAAGCACATTGATGAAGAGATTCAAGCTGTAAGCATTTTTATTTATCAGTTTAAAATAGACTCATTGTATTTTCATGCTACTTCATGCTTCATGTTTACATACAAATAACTAACATCCTGAAGCTGATTATGCTGTCAGTTTTTCTCCCTGGGGCTGAGTTAAAACAAATTTTAATAGCTAGTGAAATCATCACAATGTGCGACCCAATGAGTGGTTAACAGCTGAAGAGCCTCTATTTGTCTAGGTCCTAAAGCACTCTAGGAACTGGATTGAAAACAAATTCTTAACAAGATGATGTTGGATTTTCCCATGTGATTGCCTCATTTCCTGGCTTGCAACTGAATATGAGCCAGCAGTGTGTGCTCACAGCCTGGAAAGCCAACCATATACTGGGCTGCATCAAAAGAAGCATGACCAGCAGGTCAAAGGAGGTGATCCTGCCTCTCTGCTCTTGTGAGACCTCACTTGGAGTATTGTGTACAGTTTCTGT
This sequence comes from Agapornis roseicollis, assembly GCA_002631895.1. Taxonomy (NCBI): domain Eukaryota; kingdom Metazoa; phylum Chordata; class Aves; order Psittaciformes; family Psittacidae; genus Agapornis; species Agapornis roseicollis. The sequence goes on along the minus strand of NDXB01011674.1, from coordinate 592,373 downwards.
ATCCTCAGCATAAGAAGGATATAGAGCTGTTGGAACAAGTCCAGAGGAGGGCCACTAGGATGATCAGGGGGCTGGGGCACCTCTCATATGAAGACAGGCTGAGAAAGTTAGGGCTGTTCAGCCTGGAGAAAAGAGGACTGTGTGCAGACCTCATAGCAGCCTTCCAGTATCTGAAGGGGGCCTATAAGCATGCTGGAGAGGATCTCCTCGTCAGGGACTGTAGTGATAGGACAAGGGGTGATGGGTTCAAACTTAAACAGGGGAAGTTTAGATTGGATATAAGAAGTTCTTTACTGTAAGGATGGTGAGGCACTGGAATGGGTTGACCAGGGAAGCTGTGAATACTCCACCTCTGGCAGTGTTCAGGGCCAGCCTGGACAGAACCTTGGGCAACATGGTCTAGTGTGAGCTGTCACTGCCCATGGCAGGGGGCTGGAACTAGATGATCTTAAGATTCTTTTCAACCCTAGCCATTCTCTGATTTTGTGATTCTATACATTTCAATACTATAGAGGCTGATATACAGTTTCTTTTTCCCCTCTGGCTTTCTTCCTTTGTAGCCTGCATGTAATATAATTTAATAGTCAAGCTAGACAAGTCTGTGGCAAGTCTCATTGTGCTGCCAGCAATCATATTAGCAATTGTATTAGAACCTCCAAATGTTGTAGGCCATTTTCAGATTTCCATTGTGAGCCTAGCTGACATGAGTGGGAGGCACAGCAGCTCACAGCATCCAGCTGGAGAAACTCAGTTTCAGGTAGAACAGATCAGGAATTAAAAATACCTAAAAATACAGTGTCTATATATATTGAAATATATGAAGATTTTGAAAAATAATGAGATTTTGTCTTGTCTTCTCTCTTGTTAGGACTGTGTCCTTTTAGAATTTTTCTCCATTTAGCACTTAGGGTTCCTTTGGACGCTACAAATTTCATAGTAGAGCCAGTGGCAAATCTGATGTTGGGTTTGATGTGACCACAGCCATGCAAACACCTCAATTAACAGCCACAGTCAACAGATGAAAGAATAAAGCATGAGTAAAAAGAGCTGCTGATTGCTTGGCTTTGCCCTAATTACTACTCTGGCAACAGCCAGCCACAACTTGCACTTGAACATGCCTGGCAGTTCAATGCCTCTCCAATCCACAGTTACTGTGAAGCTGTTTTTCTCTAGGAGAGGGTGATTCCCCAGAAAAGCATCCTGTGGGTTCATGCTCCAGCAGCCTACATCTTTACGCTTCAGTGCTTCTCCCAAGGGCTGAGCAGTTACTAGAGCAGCATTGGAAGGCAGGAAACGGGGAAGACAAAACGCACCAGGAGCAATTCAAATGACTACACAGAGGTGTCTGAGGTCACCTTTGGCCATGCACTTGACCTTCTGCTGCTGCTCCAGAGGGGCCTGCTGTTGGACATGAGTCATAAGCTGAGTTGTCTCCTTGGTACCTGCAGGTCTGTGCACCTGCATTGCTCTGCTTGTGTTTACCCTGTGGGTAAAATTGTCCATCTCACTGACCTTTGTCTTGTATCTGTGCTCTTTCACAAATAAACCTATACAGACACAAGGATCAAAACCCTGTCATCTTCACTGCCTTCCAGAGGCTGCCAGGTAGGTCCAGAAGCCTGAGGAGACTATCCTCATTCTCACCACAAAAACCTTATGACCAGCTTGGGAATTGCAGCACTGACTTTAAATTTGCTCTTAGCAGGGCAGGAACAGCTGCTTCAGTCTTTTGATGATGTACCTGACAAAAACTTGGAAATTCCAAATAGTAAACAAGCAAAGTTTGTCAATTCGGTGAAAAAGTGTGCTTGCTTAAAACGCAGCATGGGAGTGTAGTACTTTTACACAAGAACATTTGAATTCTGATGAAAATGATCCATTTCATAGGAAGAAAGATGCAATAAAAATGGTTGTTTCAAAGTGACATTGAGAAAGAAAAACATTTTCATATAATTTCAACTCACGATGTCATTTTATTATTTAAAGAACATGTTGTAATAGCATTCCTTTGGTCCAGACAAAACAATTCTCTCTGTTTCTCCTGTAGCTCCTTCACTTTCCATATCTCTATCATTTGTCTAAAAAACAACATTCCTAAAACCAGCAACAACTGTGTAAAATTTATTAGGCAGCCTAGGGACTCATTCTGGATTTTGTTCACATTCCTCTTTAACTCTGAGTGAAACTGGTGGGAATTTAACTAGTAATCTCAACAGGAACAAGATCATGTCCTTTCAGTGGAAATGTCGTGACCTTCTTCCATAAACTTGCTCATGCAGAATTTGTTTTCTTTCAGATTGTGTATGCATATGAAAGCTATTCCAAGAGAGGGACTGGGAGAGCTTTCTTTTCCTCTTTTCAATAAGGGACTGTCTAATGGGTGTCTCTGTAAACTAATGTGGGATGACATTCACTTAGGTTTCCAAGATCCAGTAGCCTGAAGTCTGCCTGCAGCATCAACATACTTAGCTTTACCAAGTACAGAGAAAATAATGATGCCTGTTTTTCCGTCTACGCAAATGAATAGAAAGAAAGAACAAGCAGAGGAGGAGTTTGCACCAAAGACACACAAAATTAAGTGTGCCTTCTATATGTAACTAATTTTTTAAAAATTCATAAATCCTGATGACTTTGCCAAGGAATTTGCCAGTTTGACTTTCAAAATTGTGACAAGCCACAGGAAGGTAGTCTGAACATCATTGAAAAACAATTTGTTTTTTCACAATTGCTGTGAAACTGTGCTATTCTGTGAGTTTCCTGCATATGAGAAGCAGAAAGGTGGATGCTACTTAACTGTTCTTCTTTCATGGTAGTGAAGCATGACTGGAAGATGGTCCTGCCTATAACACCAATCCTAGATACTTGCTCTGTCCACACAGCATCACTGGAATGCCAGAGCTTTGACCTCAATATCTTACTTTCTTGGAGGAGAAGGTGCTTCAGGTGTTGCACCTAATATTTCTGTGTGTAAACATAAGGCAGTTTAAGGCACTTTCTGGAGTATAAGACCTGACTGTACTGTCACAGCTATAGTATAAGAGTGAAAGAAGGGAATCTAAGAAAAGGATGATAAAGGGACAAAAAAGACAGCCAGGACCTTTAAGAATCCCTGGTTTTGAACTGGAATAAATCCAACTGATCTGTGAAAGAGCATGAAGATATATTAGGAGCTGCTATGTGTACAGTTCTTCATGACCTCTTGTGCTCCAGTACTTACAGGTGCTACCTGAATGGTGACTCATAAATCTCTTGCTTCACTTCTGACCTTTTGCCTGCTGTCCAGTCTCATATTTCTGGTTGTCACACCAACATTTACTACAGTTGTCCAATACTTGAATAAAAAAATTCTGAGACTTTTACCTCCACAACAGACCTAAACATTTTTCCTCACCAGCTACATTTCTAGACATTTCGCTTCTTGTCTTCTGTCAGCTTCAAGCAGACTGCTTTCTTGGGATCTTTATTCTCCTGGGTGTTTTATCATGCATTTCCTCATTATGGGTGCTACCTCCACTTTCTCATACACTGTGCCTCTTTCCTTTTATTGTTTAGATACTTCTTTAAAGTGTTTTTATTCCACACCCACCCCATCCCTATGCTACACTTGAATTTCTTTGCACTGGAACTGCTATTCTTGTATTTGTATGTGTCTGAATTTGATTGGAAATGCCTTCAAGCAATTTTGAGTGCAAAAGCTGAGTTGCAAATTCAAAGTTGCAGAGTGCAAGCTCTACTTTCCTGCAGAGACAAAGTGTATTTGCTGCTGAAATGCAAGACTTCCTTCACTATGAAACACCATTTTGTATCTTACTGCTTTCTCAGACGTTACAGCAGTTTAGAGGTGAGTTTTCTCTTGAATCTGGTTCTTATGCATAAGGTTAAGAAGCAAAATAACAGTTTTCTTTAAGATACAGAAATGTTCTGTTCAATACCTCATTAAGCAGTATAGGCAAGTGTATAACTTGTGTTGTTCTATGAACAATAATGCATTAGTCATCAAAAAGACATCAGCAGTAACTTAAGGCAACACATTTCCTTGGGCTCTCTAACAGTACCCCCTCCCTATGTGTTTTGCATCTATTTCCTGTTCCTTTACAGGGTTATTGACCCTTTGTACATTTTAGGTATTCTCATTAGGAGCATTATTGCACCCATATCTTAAATAATGTTAGAACAAAAGACTTCCCAAGAGGTTCCCTGCTGTTCAGGCATGGAGCATGTGACACTAAGTGATTCTGCACTCTCAGGCTGGAGACACTGTGCACTATGTAAGTGTCCTGCTGGCAACTTTCAGCATGAGGTGTCAACACACAACTTCAAATCAACATGCTTCAAGTCTCCCTTTCAGTTTCATGGAGATGAATCACCATTTTTCAAATGTTAAATCCAGAAAACCTCTGAGTCTCACTGTATTTGATTCATACTCTGTTCTTGCCTGTGCAGGAGCATCATTTACTGCCACAGACAGTGCGCACTACTGCAAAGTATCTCCCTGCAATTGTCACAGGGGAATTTCAGGCTAAGTGAAGCAATAGAGATTGCAGAACTACCAAAAATCAGCCTGGCATTAACTTCCATGAAATACAGGACATTTCTAGAAGCACTTTTATTGACTTGAGGCCCATGCTAATTACTTTTCCTCCCAGTACTGAGAATTTGATCAGCTTGAGCCTGATAAGTCAAGTCAAGTCATGCATAGTAAGAAGAAAGAGTCACAGAGCAACAAGCCACTAAGGTGTGTTTTTAGGGGATACAAAACAAATTGGAAAAACTGAATATGTGAAAAAAAGAGAATGTATTAAAAAACTGAACATGTGAAAAATCTCTTTCAGAGATGCAATTATTCACCTTTCCACTGCCATGTTTGATGTTGCTCTACCTTCTGTCCTGTCAGTTGTATTTCACTCTGTGCAGCTCTACCATAAGCAAAGATAGTGATTTTGCAGTTATACAACATCTAGTACATCTGGAGCACTGTGAAAAGTATTTAGTTATGGAAGAAAATAAATCAGGAATGAATCTGTGTATTGCACTTCCTATTCTCTTGTCCTGGCCACACCTTCTGTAAGCAGAGCATAAGTAGCGATACTATTTTATAGCAGCAATAACGCTGACTAAAATATGGAACAAAAGGTTCATGGATGCTAAATCAGGTTGTCCACAGAAAAGGAGTTTATTGAATGTTAAGTTAGAAACCTTTCTCAAAGACCATTCTTACCTACTCCTTAATGAATAAGTGATAAATACTTCCTGAATGAAGTGCTAAGCGAGTAGATCAACACTCATCAGTGGTACATAAGGACCAAGCAAGAATATCCTACCTGGTACAACGTGTACTTGACGTTTGTCTAAAACCTTGTCTTCTATAAACATGAGATTGTGTGTGTATATTTGCATCTTTGCCTACATCAGGAGTGTGCTTTTGACATGGGTCTCTCAGTCACCCCCATGGTCTGCATGCTATGTTACATATTGTCTTGTCTTCCATGAACTGAACAGCTAAAGACATGCCCTGGCTGCCTGTGGATATGCCGTTCCTCAGACCAGACTGTAGACAGCGCATAGTGAAAAACTTGTAGATGTTCGGTCTACCTTTTGCCTGCTATGGCTGTTTAAAATAAGAGAGTGATTTGCCCTCTGGAAGTTCCTGTTCTCAATTGACTATGCAAGCAGCCAATACAAATGACTGACTTGACAGACATATAAAGCTAGAAAAGATAAAACCCACCCTGGGCGTCTAACTCTAGGCAGCATGAAATACTCTTTGTTCTTGTAAACACAGTCATCATAAGAGACAGGCTTAATATATCTTCCTGCTTCTTTTTTGCCTTCACAGTGTGGAACATACTGTTGACAACACATTAAATAACAATAGGTAGAAAACTGTTGTCACAGGGATGTGGCTGAGTCTCTGGCTCTTGGAGAGCTCAGTGGTTGACTCCTCTGGTCTCATCTCATAAAAAAAAAAAAGAATCACGCCTCAAAAAGGTAGGGACAATTCACATTTGCAAAATCTGAATAGTTTTTACATTGGGATGGGATAATGGGTAATGCTTATACTACAAACAACTGGCACTACTCCCATGTCACCAGCCCTGACCTTTGCCCAGTTTGCTTCACTATACAGACCTGCAGACTTGAAGCTTTGCCATCAGCAGCAGGTCAAAGCACAACAGTGTCATAAAACACATTGCCATAAAAAAACCACATAGAACTGTCAGCCTTTCAATGGTTAAAAAAGTCCATGAAGGTGCAGGCAAGCCATACAAGGTTGTCTGTCTGTCTCTCCTGCTGGTGCTTTGACCAGGCTCTGCAGGATTTTTGGGGAAATCAGCTGCTCATGTTTGGCAGCTCCAGGCCCAGTCAGGCACATTGTCTCCTCTTCCTCATTTTGCCTCTACAGCAGCTTTTCTCTGTCTACCTCTATAAACTTTTACGGTTCTGAATCTTTTCTACTATGTTGGTTTCAATGGTTTTCTGTTATTGATGTGCAGGCCTGGGATTATGAGAACCAAAAAGAACAGCCAAAGATATTGCTTGGGCATACACCCCTCAGATCAGATGAGCTTTCAGTCAACTTTCCACTGCAGTTTTCCTGTTACTGTGATTTCTCTTTGCCACTTTCTCCTATGCTACTTTTATCCTGTGGCTATAACCTGTGGTTATAACATTTAACTGTTAAAAAAAAAAACAGCTGAAAATCTCAAAATCTGGCTACCTTACTACATGTGAGACGACATAGAAAACAAATGTGCCCTTACTGTGTGAACCAAGTCCAGTCATGAGAACATGAGTTCTATAACAGGAATCTTGGTCAGAGTCACAGTCAAAATTTCCTATTGTGGTTTGCCATGTTAAAGTAATAATACACCCATCAAGTTAACTTCTAATATACTCCACTGCACTTTGCTTCGCAACTCTTGGAATTAACAAGGTGTGAGTGTACTTCCAGTGCTGAGTTTCAGACACTGATTACCTCTAATTTCCTAATGAATCTGAAGAATATTTTCCTAGTTCAACTGGGGACTTTCCATGCATTGATGAAATCTGGGTCACAGCACAAACGTGTTCAGCAGTTGGGTCTTGGTTTAGTGGTTCCTATTATCCTGCCTCCAGGGCTCACCTTTGCTAACCCCAGCCACAACTAGGAACTAAGTTCAAAAACCACATGGAGGAGCGACAAAGTTCAGCTGTCTTACTTCTACACAGGAAAAATGCATTTCCCAACCTGCCCAGCAATCCTCCCCATTTTTTCAGGAGAGTCAGAGTGTAAGAATGAGTTAGGCTGTTCTCTAGAAAAGGAGTAACCATCCACTCTGGTTTTCTGTGTCAACATCCTCACAAGTTACAATAAAACGTTTTTATACAGCAGGTCCTTTCCTCCTTTCAGAGGTGCTACATGATGGGTATATCATTGGTCATCTTTCTTTTCATTTTATGTTTTTCCTTCACTGTGTTTCCTGGCTTTTGTCTTTATCTCAAGAAGCATGAGGAAGGATACTGCCCTGCCTTTTACTTGGAGAAACTGAATTGTCCTGTGGTAAAGGCTAATGGTGTAAACTACAGAGGTTGATTATTCCTCTGGCATCTGGGAGGGCCAAGACAGAACAGCAGGAGGTGAGAAGAAGTAAATGAGCAAAGGGGGAAATGTAGGAGGCACCTGACACCAGGTGCTCATGTGGAGGACCTATAACCATCATCATGTGGCACTCACTGCAGCCTGGCACTGCCAAGAGCCTCTCTTCCTTTGGGACATTGGGACATCTGGGCTGTAATTCTACCCCTTTTAGTGAAATTAAACCCCATAAACTCAGCTATATGTTTTCCTGGGTAGGAGAGCTACCAATTAATAATGTTCACAAGCTTATGCTGCTAATCTTTTGGGAAAATTGAGCTTTCAGATGTCCTAAAGCTGTGCATTATCTTATTACTTAACACTGCCAGTGGGCATAAATTCTGATTCATTATTGTTCACACGCAGAAACAAGGCAAATTCAGAGCAACCAGTTATGAACAAGAGGACTGGTATTTCACTCCATATGATTAGCTTTTGTCTCTTTGCATGTGCATTCTCAGAATTTATGGTCTGAAAGATAACTAAATCTTTGCAATTAACCCTGTGCTTGAAATATAATTTTGATGAAGCAATGCACAACTCTGCTGTAACAAACTTCCGTGAGCTCTGGGAATTCATTTGTTTTTTGCAGTTCTAGGTAAGTATTTGGTTTCTAAGTGTTCATCTGACCATACAGTAAATTCAACTTGTATTTTGATGGTTCATCTGTGATGTGGATTTCTGGTAGTAGGAGAATTGCGTAAGTGGTTGTTTTTCCAATACTGAAGGATGAATAGAATCATAGAATCATAGAGTAGTTAGGGTTGGAAAGGACATTAAGATCATCTTGTTCCAACCCCCTTGCCATGGGCAGGGACACCTCCCACTAAAATAGCATGGCAGGTCCTAGCTTCTGAGGAATCCATGCCAGTGGGATGTGCACTGCTCACCAGTAGCAATTCTAGTATAAAAAAATGAGTCAGAAAAGGAGAAAGGAAGTCAATGCATTTGTGATGACATCTGCTTTGACTGATCTGCGGGGTTTAAACCCGTGACCTTCAGTGTCATAACATGCATTTCTTAAGTAATGTCATTAACTAGTGGCAGAAGAAAGGTGTTATGCTTTAGGGAGACTGGTAAGGAGCACACATGTTTTATAAACCTGTCAAACCAGAATATTGGGATGTCATAAAAAGACAGTGGCAGTTTCATTACAGTACTGCTGTTTTATGTTTATATAAGGACAGTTTTAATGTATCTGGGGTTTGAGGGGGAAGAGGAAGAATGAGGTGTTTCCCTAATAAGGGATAAAGGTTCTTTTTTCCTCACATGGTCTCATTGCTAGAGGAGAAGTGTCTGGCAGGAAGTAATCCTGGCCTGAATCCGAGGGAAAGTCTGCGTTATGCAAGGCTTGCAGAGAATGTGGATTTCCCACAGGCTCCCTCGCATACTGATAACTGGCTGAGATTCTCTGGTCGTTATAATGAATAAGTGAAAGACAAGCAGGCAGAGGCTCAAGAAAAGAGCACAAAATTGCAACAAGTATTTGATCTCTTTCCCTCAAGCTGGGCTAGCAAGGCTTTCTACAATTGCAGGCTGAGGACATCAAAGGGGAAAAAAAATAAACCCAAACAGAAACTGATTACTGTTGACAAACTTAGCCACTGGTTTTTTAAAATTCCCTTTAGCAGCTGACTTGTGCTGCAAGTCCCAGGAGATTTTCTTCCATGGGGATATATGGCAGAAGCAAGGAAGATGAAGAAGAATTGTATTCCATCTCAGTTATCATTAATGAACAAAGATACCCAAATGTGTTCTCTGATAAAGGCTTTTCTTGGCTAGAGCAGGGCTCAAAAGGGAAGCAAAGAACATGCAGCTGTCAGGTACATTGCTGTTCCGTACACAGTAAGATTGAATTGAAGGAAATGCATAGCCTAGCCAGCCTGTGATAACAGCTCCCACCTAATCCCCAACCAACCATCTCCAGCCTCCAAGGCCTCACTGGGGATTTTGGAAGCTGACTGATAGGTTTGCAGAATCCACCTTTTATATCTTTCTGAAAATTTTAGAAGTATTCTAGCTGTTGTTCCACAAAGCAGCTTTCTCTGTTAGTGTAGTGTATGTGCAAAAGACAGAATTGCACCTGCATTTAAACTGGAAACTACAGGCAAATACGTCAATTGACAGCTCTGAAAAAAACAGTTCATAAACCACAACAGCTGATATCACATGTAGAACAACACAGCTATATACGGAAGAAGGCTGGCAGATACAATGCCAGAAACCTGTCCTCATTGATGGAGTCTGCCAGCAACAGGTGATGTAAGAGCTGGCAGTGAAAGAAGCTGTCAATGTGAATGTGACATCCGGCAGTATTTTTTGAGATGTGTTCACAACATGGCAGTCAGAGACTTACAGAACACTGTTAAAAAGAGATGCCTGAGGATAAACCTGTGCAGTCTAACTCCTATAGCTAACAGGAAACATCTCTCTCATGTTTTGTTCCTCTCTTCTGCGCATCTGTCTTGAGCTGGATTGAGCATTATAACTCATGTGCAATGAACCAAGTCCTGTAAGACAATCTTGGCACCTCAGTTGTTTGCTCCATCCCTCCACCGGTGTCACGACAGTAAGGGGGCAAAAGGTGGCATGAAGCAAGGCAGGGAAAAAAAAGTGTGCCCGTGTCTTGTGTCTTGTGCAAAGAATTGTAGGGCAGGGTTGACACTGTCCCCACACGACATCCTTGTCTCGAAATTGGAGAGACATCAATTTGATAGATGGAGCACTTGGTAGATAAAGAACTGGTTGGATGGCCGCACGCAAAGAGTTGTGGTCAATGGCTCAGTGGCTGGCTGGAAGCCAGTGACGAGTGGTGTCCCTCAGGAATTAGTGTTGGGACCAGTCTTGTTCAACATCTTTGTCGCTGACATGGACAGTGGGATTGAGTGCACCCTCAGCAAGTTTGCCGATGACACCAAGCTGTGTGGTTGGGTGGATACGCTGGAGGGAAGGAATGCCATCCAGAGGGACCTTGACATGCTTGTGAGGTGGGCTGATGCCAACCTCATGAAGTTTAACCATGCCAAGTGCAAGGTCCTACAGCTGGGTGGGAGCAATGCCAGGCACAGCTACAGGTTGGGCAAAGAGGAGATTCAGAGCAGCGCTGCAGAGAAGGACTTGGGGGTGGTAGTTGATGAGAAAATGAACATGAGCCGACTGCAGTGTGCGCTTGCAGCCCAGAAAGCCAACCGTATCCTGGTCTGCATCAAAAGGAGCATGACCAGCAGGTCAAAGGAGGTGATCCTGCCCTTCTACTGTGCTCTTGTGAGACCTCACCTGGAGTATTGTGTGCAGTTCTGGTGTCCTCAACATAAAAAGGACATGGAGCTGTTGGAACAAGTCCAGAGGAGGGCCACGAAGTTGATCAGGGAACTGGAGCATCTCCCATACAAAGACAGACTGAGAGACTTGAAGCTGTTCAGCCTGGGGAAGAGAAGGCTGTGTGGAGACCTCATAGCAGCCTTCCAGTATCTGAAGGGGGCCTATAGGGATGTTGGGGAGGGGCTCTTCATTAGGGACTGTAGTGACAGGACAAGGAGGAATGGGTTCAGACTTAAACAGGAGAGGTTTAGATTGGATCTAAGGAAGAAATTCTTTCCTGTTAGGGTGGTGAGGCACTGGAATGGGTTGCCCAGGGAAGCTGTGAAGGCTCCATCCGTGGCAGTGCTCAAGGCCAGGTTGGATAAAGCCTTGGGTGGCATGGTTTAGTGTGAGGTGTCCCTGCTTATGGCAGGGGTGTTGGAACTTGATGATCTTAAGGTCCTTTCCAACCCTAACTATTCTATGATTCCATGATTCTATGGTCAGTCATGTAAGTACAAGTACACCATCATCAGCACCATGAACTGTGGCAGCTGCAGGGTGAAAGCACATCACCTTCTGCGATCCCTGCTGTGACCTGGAGGTGGGGAGCTGCTCGGAGAGCTCACAGAGCTGGCACTTAATGGCTGACAGAGCCTCACTGGATCCCTCCAGAGCCCCTGTGGACAACAGTAACCCAACTGTGTTTGTAACACAGTGCTGTTACCTGTGGCTGGAATGAGTCCACTGCATGACAATTCACCAGCGCTTTCATTCTCAGTCACTGAGTGTCCTTTGAACCTAAGGCCTGGCCAGACTCTGTCCCTTCCTATTGCCTGGTGTGCTCAGCTGCCTGAAATGCTGGAGCTGCAATTTCTCTGTCAGGACACAGTTCAGACTAGCATATCTGCATTTGACTGGATAAGCCTGTTGTCATCCTTTCCCCTTCTTGGTGTGTTCTGTATCTTGCAGTGCTCAGCATCTTGGCTTGCTGTTTCTGGCTGCTCTGCTCTATGAACTGTGCCAAGCAAAGGCTGCAGTTTGCAGCAGCTCCAGGCAGCATGGACAGGCCCTGGCTAAGTTGCCTGGGGTGCTCCAGCAGGAGGGCTGAGGATGGTGCAGGGACACCTCTTGAGTGGCTCTTTGAACCTTTGTCACCTGTTCTTCTCTGAAGGGAGGAACAACAAGGCACTGAAATGAAATTCAGGGACTCTCAGTCTGTTTCTCTGGAAGCAGGTTTTTTTGCTGTCAGCATGGTAAGTAATTCTGGTCTTATTCTGCAACCAAATGGAAAAGGAAACAAATTTTTAGAAGGTTTCAAGGGAAGAAGAAAATGCCTCAAGAATTAAATGGACTGAAGAATAAGGAGTCCCTGTCAGCGAGTGAGTCAGTGTAGCCTTAAATTTCAGTTTAATGCCTAAAAACCTGTTGGGTTTTATGGAGTGAGATCATGGTTTCTCCCTGTTTTGAGAAAGCACATTTGCATACTGAAAATACAGCAAAGTCCGAACTCATGTGCATTACTTGGCAAGTGCAGCAGACAAGCCAGATGGATATCCAGTATGCTGCAATCCAAATAGCAGCCTGGATAAAGCACTCTGCAGCTGGGCAGGAAAAAGAGGAGCATGGGCGAATATTTGCCATGCATATGCTCAACAACTGCTGCGTGTCTTCCACAACAAAAATGCACATTCCCACATGTAAGGTGCCATGGTAGCACAACCATGGCTGAGGAAAGGGCTGTTGCCATGTGGCTCCAGCATGTGGCATGTCACTTCATGTGTGCCTGCAAAATGCCTCATTTTTTTAACAATCTACATTCTAGATTATGAATAATTTAGATAACACAGTAATTAGGGCCATATAAATATCATCTAGGCAGAAGATGAACTCTTTTCAGCTGAGAAAGCTCCCTTTGGCCTAAGCCACATTGCTGTTGCATCAGAGCTAGAACAGCTTGTGGGTGTCCTTGTGCCTCTCTGAAGGACTTTCAGTCATATCAGTTGTTGAATTGGCATCTTTCAGTAGCACTAAGTTCACTTTGAAAAGTAGCTGATGACTAATCAGGAAAAAACCTTTCAATAGAAAGGATATTTTCTGGGGAATTTTGTCTGCAGAGAAAAGTAACTTAGGAGAGGCCTTCACCTAAAAAATTGCAAGTCCATGATGCTCTTCCAAGTAGTCCAGAATTTTTCTTTTATTCTCTTGACTTTTGCTTTTCATACCAAGACCTCATCATTCAAATCTGGGTTTGTAAAATACTTTCTTTTTTGGCACAGAAGCACGACCATGTGACCTGCTTGTAAACACTTCAAATACCATGAGGCATTTCTCTTCTGGGAGGAATTCTCACCATACCTCCTGTAGGTACGTACACTGCAAGAAGAAATTCCTGTTATCCTCCTCTAAAAAAACCCATCTGCCAGGGAGCAAAATGTTCTTTAGCAGTGTGTGCCCCTCTCTTGCATGAGTTAGGAAATTCCCACCTATCATTGCAGAAAAACTTGCACACCCTAAAAAACATCTTAAAAGGAGCTGACACAAAGAACAGGACAGAGAAGAATATAGATTCTCTTACAGTGTCTATCTTTAAAGCAATGCTGAGGACTCATCCAGAATCCAGTGTGGGGGATCAGCCACATGATCTCTTGAAAGGATATGGCAAAACTAAAAGAGTTTGTAGATGAGTGATGGGACAGAGCAAAGGCTCAGAAAAATGTTCATATGTCAGAGAAACTGAAAAGATGGAATCGTTAACCCTAGAAAAGAGAATAATAAGGGCCACAATACAAGTCTGTAGGATAATGAAAAATCTAGACATGATAGATATGGAGTATCATTGCTTGTGCAGCAGCAAGAGAACATTCAATGAATGGAACGATAGCAAACTCAAAACTGGCAAAAGACATATTTTCTTCTCACTGTGCATAACCAGACTGTGGAATCACTGTAATCAGGAACCTGCAGAAAATGAAAAAGGAGTGAGCATTTTAATAATAATAAGGAATATGCTTTGTCTCTACATGCATAGCATAACATCTACACATTACACAACATAGATTAAAAAAACAAATTAAACAAAAATCTGCAAAGACATGTTATAAACACTATGTCTCACTTTGCATTAATGTGCTTATAATCTTTGTGATTAAATAACTTTGTAGACATTTACTATGAGGAAAAAATTTCTTCAGGTGAAGATCAGAAAACATGGCTAAAAGGCATGCTCATGCACACTCAGTGGCATAGAACAAGCTTTCCTCTCTGGTTCTGAGGTAAATTAATTTTGATACTCTGTCAATACAAGGAGGTTCTCTTAGGAAGGTGCTATTCCTTTAAAAATGGTTTTGTTTCTGACTGTTTACTGAAGAAAATGTGCAGAAGGAGGGCACATACATTTGACAACATAACTGCTATAAAAAAATAAAACAAGACAGGTAATCATGATCTTGGAAAGCATTCTCTGTGTATTATTATTACTTTTATTATTATTACTATTATTATTGCTATTATTATTATCAAATACTTAACAATAACTTATCTCTGTCTTGCTTGAGAGACCATGGAGCATTCAGATAGCAGGGTCTCTCACACAGGATAGGGAAAAAAAATATGTTATTTTCTGACAGATTAGGGACTGAGGCACATGGAGATTAATTGAACAGCTGAAGGCTGTGCTTGAGCCAAGAGCTGAACCCAGATCTCTAGAGCCCCATTACCATAAGACCAACATTCATAACCTCAAACTGTGTGGTGAATGTAACGATTGTAGCTAAACAGAAGACTTAATTCCAGGTCTCCAAAGAGCAATATTAAAGTATCCTTTTCCATATTATTCAGTGCTGCCCAGAGACCCCGCATCTGGTTGACGACTCTGTTCTGTTGGACACTATCTAAATTCAGCAAAAGAGACGCTCTTGACCAACCAAATGACAAAATACAACAACTTGGGAGCAACAATGACTTCAAATTTACTCCTATACAATATAGGACTTATTTCCTCAGTAGCTATGCACAAGGATTGCCTTTAGTCTGCACTTAGAGCAATTCTTTGGTGTATTACTCTTTAAGTTGATTGCACAGCCTGCTTTAAAACATACTGGTATTTTTTTAAGATTCTTTTCCCTGCTTTCTGGACATTTCAGACTTTACACTATAAAACCCCTGCTGAATCACATTGCTCTTGTGTGTACAAAAAAACCATCTAGCACCATTTTGAAGTTTTCCAAGTAGAACATGTCCTCAGCTCTGCCTTCACTTTTTCGCCCTGTGGTCTCAAGCATACATATTAATGTGCTCTCATCTGTAAATCTGATGTGCTTCTCCTGGCAAGTCTGGGTTAAAACAAAGACATCAAACAAAAATATAACCAATGTTTAAATGATTTTCCTGTGCCAGATATTTTGTTCTATTTGGGAAGAAAAAATTTTATGAAGATCCAGCAAAGATTGTCACTGAATGATTTTAGAGGGTGTTCATACTTTAATAGGCAGCCCTTAGTTAAGTGAAAGTTAGACCAAAGCATTGTGGTTTTTTAGTCTGATTTCTTTTATGTAATATAGCATGCCGTGATAGCAAATATAATAATGCCCTTAGTTATTTGTGGGTACGACTCAGCCACAGAAAAGGACATTCTGAGTCAACTGCTATTTTCCCCTTGATGTCCACTCTTAATGCCTTAAACACAGTTGCCATATATTATACTACTATCTCAGTCATATGCATCTTTATGTGGTGAGATCTAGCATTGTGCTGAGAAAAATTGTTGTTACTCTGCACATTCCTGGGGACTGAGGAGCTTTGGGGATGTATATGCTGCAAGTTTGTCATCAGGAGGCTTTGCTGTAGTGTGGGTGGTTTAAAGACATTTGTTTCTTCCATCTGAAGTTATCTTGGTAAGACATGAATGGACCTTCCAGATGTGAGCACATGGGTACAAATGGCCAACACCAGCTGGTGCCTGAGCAGGCCATCTGGCTGGGCTGAGATGGGCTTGCAGCAGCATCAGATGTGTGTCCTTTCTAAAGCAGATCTACCAGGGCCTGGAGTACTGGGAATTAGAAAAATCCTCTAATCCATGAGCCACTTTCATTGGAATGCTTCCTGGAACACAGTAAAGGGCATTATTAAGAGAGATAAATGAATGTATCACTCTCCATCAAAATACATGTTGCCCATGGACCCATATTCTCCTTTATGTTGTGGAAGGCAAAATAAAAGAGTTGCCACACCACAGGGAGCGAGACCCATTACCTTCTGTCACGTGCTCTGAGAAAGTGCATCTCCATCAGTGCCCAGCAGCCAGATTTCACCAGACCTGAGCTATTTACCTCTTATCTAATTCTGATGCTCCATTTTCCCTAGATTGTGTTTAGATTTTTCATCTTCCAGACATGCTTTCTATGTTTCTCAGAGTCCAAGCAGCAAAAAATTTGTGTCCCCAGTCCCCATGCAGCCTGCCTAATAGCAAAATTGGTTTTGAGTCAGTGAAAAATTCAAGTCAGACCATTGCAGGTTCTTGCAGTAAGATATACTACCAGAAATACATAATGAAAATTCATCTCATGTTGTGAAACATATTGAACTGCTAAAATCAACAAAAAGTTGGCAGGGAATGGTAGTTGAGGTTATCTTCAGATTGAATCTGCTTGGACTTTTGACACCTATTCAGCAATGTCTCTTGGCACAGAAGAAACATCTTATCAAAATGCTGAAAATGCTTAGTCAGTAACTAATTTATTCCCTCAGGAATATCTTTGCTTACTGATTTCTCTCTCCTTTTTATTTAGTGTTTGGATGCTCAACTATTATCATGTAATAAGCAAAAGGTGATGCTCTTGGGTAGGACATATAGGCTATGACCTGGAGAAGAACTCATCTCTCTGTGTAAATGGACAGGTTTTCATTTAAATGGTCTTTCAGTAGTTTTGTGTCTTCTACTGTCAGCTATTACTACTGTAATGTTCATGCATTTATTTTACACAGGTATGACCTGTAGTTTTGCCTACTGGTGGGCAAACTAATGACTTAAGGAACTATATACTTATGCATAACATGTACATACATTACAGTGTTATTTGAAATTTTCAGTGTGACAACAATACATGCTTATGCTTCAGTTATTTTTCTCTGTTTCTTTTGCAGCAATTGCACAAGTAACGTGCACATCTATTTCTATATAGAAAAATATTTGTGCAAGTGCTGATGTCAAAACACATACATGGATATATATCAAAGTGTTGCAGAACAATCAAGATACGTATATACAAAAGGCAAATATCAATTGGCAACCAGAGTAGTACCATACCAGGTGACAGCTTTACAACTCTCTCTTACATCTATTAATGTGTTCATACAGGGCTAGGCAGTCTGTTTCATGGAAAATAGTAGAAGTTGAAGCCTTGTGAGCCATTTCTTAGTATAGATTGTAGCACATGACTGCCCAAAGCATATATCTTCTAAGGCAAGCTTATAACCTTACATTAAGTTTGGAAGCAAAGACAGACTAGTACAAGAAACAAGTCAAAACTAAAAAGGACAATAAGGGTGGTAAACACAGATGAATGACACACTCCACATGTACCAGGGATCTAAATAAATTCAGCTGTGTGGGAGCACAAATCCACATAAAGATACACACACAGAATTAGCACATATACAAATGAAACTATGTGGACTTACCCTTACAATGCAAATTGATGACTTTTTCTAGAGTATAGATTTATCACCTACTTAGTGATTTGCTTTAGTAATTGTAATTCAGCACCTTCATAAAATGCAATCATATGTTCTCTCCAAACCTCCAAGCTGTCTTGCCTCTGGATTTTATTTCTGCAAGAGCTTGTTTCACATATTCTTTAAAGTTTAATGCTCTGACCCTCCCTACTCAGTCCTTGAATTACTTCAAGACAAAACAACACTAAACTAAATTCTAAACAAAAGATAGTACAATTCAAGTACACAAAATGTTTCAAAAGTAAAAAGACAACAAAAGAGATATATCTTTTCTGTCTATAAAATCCCAGCAGTAAACTTAAGTTAAGGCTTTAGCAGAGCAGCAAAAATATGTATGTTTCAGTCTGAAGCTGTGAACATGCAGATACATTTCCAAGGATGAAAGCAGGACTTTAAATCTGAGCTCCTCAGACATGCTTGCAAAGAAGAGTCAGAAAATTTGCCTTAAATGTTGTTTCTGCTAATCACTAGAAAAAAAAAAGGGTGCTATGAAGGTTAAAAGGAAAACATTATTTTTCTATAACTGGTAAGCTTGTTGTCATAGAGAAAATCCACTCCAGAAAAGGTTTAACAGCAGTCAAGAACATGCTTTTTATTGTAATTATAATATTACATATCACCTAAAAAGTAGCAATGGTAGAGAATGAGAGATGAAAAGTTTTAGATCTCATCGTATGACACATGAGTTTTGTAGCATTCCCATATTACAGAATTAGAGCAATACAAAGCCTTTTGGTGCAACAGGGTTGAAATTAACAAAGGCAAGTATTTAAAGTAACTGAACAGCTTTATGTGACACTTCCTTTCCTAGCCTACCCAGCTTTACTGCAAGCAGGTATTGTACATAAACCTTCTCCCTCAAATAGGTTTTGTTGCAGTCAGTAGCCAGAAGCACTAAAGCACTAAAGGAAAGTGGAAGAGGAAATGAAGGAGAATACCACACTCAGAGGAATTTTTATCGAATTCCACTCTATATTCCTTGTCCTTAAAGAACACAGTGTTATTTCCAGATCTAATCTCATCAGGAGGGACCTTGGCCAAAAAAACCCTCAACACAAGCTGATTTAGACCCTGGCCCTCTGAGCACTGAGCATGCCACCCTCTGCTTCTGTGCAGAGGGGATTGCCTTTAATGGTATTTGGCTCATGTGTTTTCTAACACAGGAATAAAGTCTATTTTTTTTTCTCCCATTAATATCTTATCCTGTGTGGTCTCTGGGACATTATTTTTTTTTTAATAAAAAAGGCCAAAAGGCTTCTCTGTGTAAAATAATCCCTAGCCAGAATGGGTTTAGTGAGTAGCACATGCATCATTATTTCATTATAATGCTTCTCTCTCCACCTCTCTAGTCCATTATGGTCAGGTTCCCTGTAACTGTTCTTATTTTACTATGTTCTTGTTCTTCTCCATTTTCCTCTTACATTCCCCAAGACAGCAGGGACACACTGGCATTTTACTTTGTATGAAACTTCCAAAGGTACCCTATTTGAAAAGGTTCCTCTTTAGTAGGAAGAGGGAAGTCAACTTTCCTTATTATGGCTTCCATTAATTGTGCTTCAGCAGGTCACAGGAAAGCTCAAGAGGAGTGCACAAAGTTGACTCTATAAATCATTAGTAATGGAGATGAAATTTTCTTCTGGAGTCTCCTAGAGGGAAGTGATTACAGTGGTAAAATATCATCTTTGCAAGAAAAATTGTGTAATAATAACTTTGTGGGTTTTTATATTACTGCTGTAACTTAGAGAAGAGCACTTGGGTGCATCAAGAGCTTTAATAATGTATGTGTAGGTGGCAAATTACCCATAAAGAATCTACTGAATTGTGGATAATGTTCATTTTATATTCTCAAAGATAACCTAAGCCTTTGTACAGATGTCATCTCATGCCCCTTGCTCATGACATCTCAGAGGAATACTGAAAGTACAGTGTGCTGGCCACTTCCCTAAGCATAAATATTCTTTCTCCTGCAAGCAGTATGAATTCCTATGGAGGCAGGGGATGAAACACATTTATTAGAGGTATATTGACACAAAATAAGCTGAACTTCATGTCAAGAGCCTGTATCAGTCTACTGTACAATATTTCTATGCTCTACATTAGAGTAAACTTACTGGAATCACTTTGGTGTCTTATTAATCAGAAACACAAATAAGAAATACATAAATGAGAGGGAGGCCTGTGATCCAGTCTCTTTACCTACAAATATTTTGTACAAAGTTATGCAATATCCATTTATGCAGCAGCTGGATGCCTACACTTTTTGCTTCATCCACTGGATGCCCAAAGTGGACTCTCTCTTGCTCTCTCTGTCATTAGGAACATTTGATTGTTCCATGTTGATTAGAAGACCTCTAGCAGAGAAGGTTAAGTATCACAAAAGAGGTGAAAGCATTCATGCTCATTCCAGTGCAGTTATTTATCTAGCAGGACATATTAAAAGTAAGCAATGCAATGGGATGTCAGAACTTTTGTTTTTAATTGACAGCTTGGTAGTAACTTGTATAAATAGAAAATAAACAGCCATGAGCTCACATGAAAGAAAAACATCCCTCCACCCCTCTCAAACATCCTCAAGCATCAGATAGGACTGTATTTACCCCGTCATTGATTTGAGGCCAAGATTCTTATGTAATCACCTGACAGAAATATTTTGTTTTATCTGAAGTGATTTTGGAAAAGACACAATGTCCCAATGTGGCAAGACCATAAGTTTATCAGTCCTTTACATAGGTTTCAGATATGAACACACCTTGAACTTCTGTATCCTCCCTTTCCTTGAATCTTGCCACCTCAGATAGTCCCTTACCTCTTTCTGCTGGAGCTCCTGTTTGTTACAGCTGATTGTTTAAAACAGACCTTTCCCCAGCCTATGTGGCTCAGCTCAGTGCTATCTCTTTTTTCAATCAAAACCAGAGCCACTAGTGACCAGCTCCATGACAGAACAGGCTGCAAACCGACTGTTGCTTCTAAACAAGGTAGCAGTGTCCTCTAAGCCACTTTCCCTTTTGTCACTGTGTAACTGGAAAGGCAGTATCAACTTCATCAGTCGTTACAGATGCAGATGGAGCCAGAGAGTCAGTCCAAGGTTGGAACCAATCTAATCACAGCTGTGTTGGGTAGGCAGGTCTGCCAGAGATTCTTGGACTTAAAACTGTGTAGTAAGCAGAAGCAGAGCATATATTCTCAGGGCAGAAGGATATTTAGAAGATTAAACCCCATTTGTTTATTTTTAAGTGGCAGAACTAAAAATCTTTTAACAGATTACTCTTTTTTGGATCCTTCATAGTAAAAAAAACTTCTACTAAAGGCAACTGTAAAAAAAAAAAAAA
>NDXB01011674.1:544370-571256 GCA_002631895.1 Agapornis roseicollis | reverse complement strand
AAAAGGCAACTGTAAAAAAAAAAAAAAAAAATAAAAAAAAAATTATTCACATGCTAGCTGTTTTGCTAAGGATTATTGTTCTGAAAGGTTTATACATGGAGAAACAATAGACAAATTCATACTTCTGAATAGTCACACAACATTCTGGAAGAATATTAAGACATTTATATGGCTTTTTCTATTTATGTCTTTATGGTGTGTGGCAGGAAACCTGGGACTATATTAGCTAGATCCCTCAACACCATGCCCTTGAAAACACTAGAGGATTGTTATGAAAGACACTCTCAGTAGTTCAAAATCCTTGTTTGCACCATGCATAGCAAATCCAATACATTAAGTGAGTTACTAAATATAATGAACTTGAGAGACTTGCCAAGCTCTTTGTACTCTGTGTTTGGCAGGCAGGTTTCGTCCTTGTCTCCTGCTAGGGACGTTCATGTGTTTATTGATCTTAATTTGTCACCCTGAGGTCAAATTACAGCTATGTGGAACTGTACCTTCACGCCACTTGAAAATTACAGCTGAGGTAACACAGCAGGGCACAGTCTCTCAGCTGTGCTTTCCACCAAGAACTCATGAGCTCCAAGGGTCTTGGCCACAAGCTGGACAACTCTCAAGTGACGTGCAAGCTGTTCTTCAAGTGAGAGGCTCCAGGATTCTTCCTTTCCATATGTGCCTTTGTCATAATCACACATTGATGTTCAGCCTGGCAGCAACTTATTTCTCTGAAGGGTTCTGGGACTGGCCATCAGGCAGAGCTGAGCAGTTTGGTCTGTACACCTCCTTGCTGATACACTGATAACTGTAACTAGAGCAGAGGTCTGTGAAAGTTATTTGCTCTCCTCGGACACAGGCTGCTGGGAGCAGAATCAAATTAGAAAACGAAGGGATTTTTCTTCAGTCAATGTCTTTATTTTATGGTAGGTAAGTTTTTAAATGCAAGGTTTAAAATGAAACTGACTCAGATGCAGAAGGAAGAAAAGTAGCCCCCTCAAGCATACCTGATCCCTTGAGGGAAATACCTGAAATATCACCCATGACAAGAATTCCTGGACCTCCCCATAAAAACTCAATATATCTGATTTTAAAATGAATAGAAGGAAATATTCTTGGCCAAAACATGCAACTACACTTGTACAGCTCAACGACATACACCATCTGCAAGATGTTTTAAACTGAAAAGACTATAAGCAACAGCAGTGTCTGCAGGTAACTGGGACCTAGAGGAGCAGCTAGACACAAATAGGAGCTTGTGTATGTATAAAGTCCTAAGGAGTATTTAGAAATATAATAATCTATGCCAACAAAGGTATTGGAATTAAAAATATCTCTTGTTCAGTACTTCCTTGTGCTGGAGGTGTGGTCAGAGTCCTCAAAGGTCTTAATGCAACAACTGCCTAGCACTCTGCTTTCTGTAGTCATTTTGAGGCTTTTTTCACATATCACTTCTAGCTGCAGGTTCTAGCAGCCTGAAAACATCTCTGAAAACCTTTCCAAGTGCACCTCTGTCTTTCTGTCACTGTACCATCACCACAGGTGACTTTCCCTCCCATTTGGAGAACTCAGCTTTGGTCAGCAGGATCCTTGCTGACCAGCCCAAGCAGTGTGCACTTCTGGATGGGGACAGGATAAAGCAGGGACCACTTCCCCCACTCATAACTTGAGGAAAAGCTGCTAAAATGGTGACTAATTGAAAAGTGAAGAGCATCTGTGTGTATTTTTGAGCAAGGCTTTAATAATCTATTCTATACTTTTGGGGTTTTGCTTGCATAAGCAAATATGCAATATCAGGACTAAGTACTCACATAAACTGAAAATCCAAACTTATGCATATATTGTTTCACTGCATCATTGCACAGCCTAAATTTCTATTTCTGTTGATCTTTGAACAGAAGACAAAGAGCAAGAATGAACTATTGGTTTCTTTCAAAAAGAAATTAGGACCTCTGTTACTTTTTTGTAAAGATTGATCAAAAGCTTAGAATAGTGTAAAGATAAATATATGTTTATACAAAAATTTTCATCAGCTTTTGACTGTTATTTTTACGAAGTTTCATAATTCAGAAATTTCACATCTTGTGAAGTCATTGAGAATTTCTCAAAATGGGAATGTAGAAGAAAAATCCCAAATCTGATCTTTTGTTTTAAATGAGACCTCCTTTAAAGTTACCTAAATCTGCTTTGGAAGTTTCAAAGTGGAAAAGCTTTGGTTTTTTTAATTGTTTCAGTTTCATTTCCAGCTTTTATTACACCTCTAGCTGGACTGGTTTTTATAGCTGTTTATAGTAATCACTTTTAAAATACTGCCTTGGGATTCAAATGTTCTTTTCTGTTCTCCATATGGTCAAATTCCTTTTGTATCCTAAACTTTATGGGGGTAGTCGTATGACTAAATAGGTTTAAAAAAAGAGCATGCACCTGGCTGTACATAATGAGGGATTGAGTGAACGGTGTTGATGATATAAACTCGGAAGGGAAGTGATAATGTGCATTAGAGCATTATATTCCCTACCCATTGGCTGTGTTTTATTTCACCTGCAAACAGGTAAACATGGCAGGAGATACATCTTGTCCACCTCCTGAGCTGAGGACCTTGCCAGACTTAGCTTGCTAAGTGTGCAGAGACCCTGCACTGGTTTTGCTGCTCACAGGCTGTCAAGAGTGATTTGCCATCTCTCAAAGGAGATCTTATTCAAAACCCAGGGCCCCATCCTGGCCTACTTGTCCTGCAAAAGGGTGATGCACAGGAACTTGAGAAAAGTTGCCTGCATCCCCATTCTTGAAGCTGAGATCACTGAGAAAAATCAAACCCAGCACCTCCTACAGGCTCTGAACCACAGGGTGCCAGTGAGACTTCTGTCCTGCACCATGGGGTGGGCGGCATGGGGCTATTTGTCACCTGATAAATGGAGGTGAATATATGAGGTCAGATGTATGAAAAACCGACTAGAGCCTTCATCCCGAGGTTGAGCCAAACCTGTTGGGAAATATTTTCCATGTTCAAAATACGTCACTATGAAAAAAAAAAATAATAATAATCTCATGCTGAGCAGTTTCCTCTCCCTCAGTGTTTTCTGATTCCGAGACCAAATGACAAATTGCTTTTGGGTCTCTTTTGTTGCATTTTAAAGAACAGCAAAGCAAAAAAATGCAGATTGCACAAGAAACTGAGTTCCCATGAGAGATTATTTTTATTCAGTTTTTCAGGTCAGTGTGTTCCTTGTGGTTTAGCGACATTTCACTAAAAAAACCAGACTCTTGACTGACATCTATTTTATATGAAACTGCAAATCCAGCCATCACTAATGAGAACTGTGATATTGGTTGTTCTTATTCCATCCAGAGAACTGATGTGAATGACATCACTGGGTACCTAAAAGACCTGACATCATCACAAAATTGCATTCTACCTTCCACTGTAGAAATACATCATCATTATTTCTGTGGTCTCTAAAAAGAAATCGAGTTTTTGTGCCTCCTGTGGATGCTGCAATTCTATTTTAGTGTAATGCTTTTATGTCTATAGCAGCCAATTGCTTTGACCCTGAAGTCCTTATTGCAGCGCTGCTGACTTGCTGAATCACAGAGTTCATTCACATCCTCTTGTCAGAGAATAATGTGCTGAGTGCAAAATTTGCTACAGTAGCAATATAAAAAATGAGATAACACAAAAGTAAATACAATATAAAGTAAAAGAAAAGAATGCAAAATTAATGAAATAATAAAAGACCTGTCAAGTTCAAGCAAATGTAATGGCAGCATGACTTTATACATCGCAAATGACAAGCTTGGTATATGGGGTCATGCAACAGAAAAAGAGGGCTTTTTCCTGGTGCAATTTAACATTGAAGGCTCCTCTCCACCATGCCAGGTGATTTGTTGTGCCCAGAATTTACCTGACTTCTGAGCTGGTGTACATGTACACTCATTCCTGCTTCATGTCTGGTGCGTGAGTCTTCTGTACTGGGAATTCAGGGGATTTACATGCACTCAGCTTTCTTCCATGGCACCTCTGTCACCTGAGGGAGTCATCCTGACCTGCTTGCTTAGAGCACATTTAGTACAGCATAAATCCGACTAGCTGCTAACGTCCACCCACGTGGAGATTAATCCTCTTGTTTCTTAAGTCAACTCCTTTAACAAAGGAGCTCAGAGGAAGACTCTACCATGTTTGCTGAAAGCAGTGTGAGATGCAGGTGCAATGGCCTGCAGTCCACACTGCCTCTCAGAGATGCATGGGGTGAGCTGTCCCCGCCTAGTGGGATGCAGCCTCTCCATCCCAGTCTTCTACCAGAGTGTCAGAAAAATGTCCTTCTTCACCACACACTGGTCAGGATGTGAGGGAGCAAGGTGGATGGGGAGCCAGGGAAAGAAGCTGGGTACACTGAGATGAACCCTGACTTCTGTACCCCCAAATTCCTATCCTGTCTTCCTTTCTGCATAGTGTTCTGAGTTACTTGATCTTCTCCATACAGGGCAAGGAGAGTCTGTATACCTAAAGTAGGTTTTTTGAACCCTGCTAAAGGCACAAGGCTTGTGACCCCAAAATCCTGTTGAGAATCTAGGCAACAGTTTCAGCACATTTCTCTGCTAATCACAGCTATAAAAGGGCTCCTCTGCAAGGTGGTAACCCATGCTACCTTGCTTTCCATTGGCAGAAGTATGAAGTGCCAAATTCATCATGGACAGACAAGTGCTTGAGTGTGCTTGGATACCTCCCTACCCCAGCAATGATTTCAGAATTTCCTTAAACTCTTGTACCAATTAGATCTCCAGACCATGATGGAACTCTCATTGCTTTTTTATTTCTTTCTGCCATTTCTTCCAGAAATAGGAGGAAGAAGAGATGTTTGCATATGGTACTGCACTGAATACAACCTGAAAGTAGAGAAGCATGAAACTCAGAGGGAGAAATAAAGAGGAGGAAGAATTTTTTTTCCAACCATAACTGAAACAGAGCCTTATTTGGTTTCCAAAGGATTCTGGGCTTCAAAATCCAAAGAAATCTTTATACCTGTATTATACAGCTGGAAGAAAAGAGACTGCTAGGTACTAATAGATAACTTACAGACCTGTATATGCAACTTGAATTCCTCTCTTAAGAGACATTACTGAAAGATCAAGTACTCTCTCTGTATACCAGCCGCAAGTGTTATATCCTATTATAAGTAACTGAACTAAGTTCAGTTTTCAGCTTTACTTTCTTCTCCTGGGTAGGCTCCTCCAAGATGCTCTGCCTCTCCATGGCAAAGCCTGCAGTGACACATTTTCCTCAGTAACCCTTCATTGCTATGGTGACCTGGCCACACTGGGGCCTGCCCTGGGGCACAGACCCCATCTCACACCCATCAGGCACAGCAGGCTAGTGGGGTGAGCCCACCCCACTGCGTTCCTCTGCAGCTTAACAAGGGAGGTAGTTAAGGAGTCACAGCTTACTCACAGAAAGTACTGGGAGGGGTGAGGAAGGAGAGGTGGTGCAGTCTTCTCCCACCCATGGGCTGCTTGGTTTCCCATAATGCAGTTATCACATTGTAACCTTGTACAAAACAGAGATGCATACTACAGACCAGGGCTTTGGTACACAGCTAATAACTTAGGGTTATTAATGAGACCATTTAAGTCAGATTCTTGCTAAAAGCAGCACTTTTACCTTACCAGATCTTAACCAGGACTCAAAGCTATTAAGTGCCATCCAGCTCCTACGCCTGGAGTCTTTAACAGACTTACGCCTTATATGCTCACAAGATGTATGACATGGTTTGCATTGCTGCTGCTTTTGAAACTGGTGGGCTGGAACACAAGTCTGCTGTGCCTCAATGCTCAGCAATCAAAATAGTTCATAAAATCTCCCCGCACAAAAACATTTCCAAAAAATTTTTGATTTTCTTTTTGTTGCAGTAGTTTTTAATGGAGATTAAAGACTGAGATTAAGCTGTCTGGCACTAGACTGCATTCAAGAATGTAGCATAAAACAGAACTGAATTTGTGATGTTGCTCCATCTCAGCTTCTGATGTAAACCAAACGCACCACATCTATCTTCAGAGCAATTCTTGAAAGCCTTACATGGCTCTTTTTCAAGTTCTGCTCCTGTTGGCTTCCATGAGCTTTAGGATTTGGCTTTCTCTTGCATGTACCATGAGTTCCCAGACAAAACAGAGATTTTTAGACAGTCATATTCATTATCCTTCTTGAGAAGGAGACTATTTTTCTTTTTGGAAGAATAAGAGGGAAAGGTGGAAGGAAGAACAACGCATTAACCTAGGATTTACTGTCACTACAAGTAAGCCGTGTTATTCAGACACAGGATTCCCTGAGTCTGTTAATTCACTGGAAATAAATTGTTAACTAACCCTTCTCTTGGTGTGACGATCACACTGGGCAATCCTCTTCTCTGCACACACATGGGAGCAATGACCCTGAGCTGCAATGAAAGCCACCCTGATGTTTGGAGGTATAACTGGGTATAAATTACTCACTAATCCTCTAATACTTCCGCTCACAATGAGGCTCAAGTCTAAATGACAATGACATGATCCTCTTTCAAAATGAAAGGGATGAGTCCTTGTCTGCTCCCCACTGCGTTTGTTGCTGTTCTTATATTCTGAATCAGATGGTGAGTGTGGAGAAGCAAAGCAAGGAACAGAATCTCTTTAATTTGCTCCAGATGTGTCTGATGAGACTCTACCTCTCTTCACGTGATCTTGCATCTGTAATAACTGTTGTCAGTGTATTGCTCAGCTGAGGTAGCTGGAGTAAAGTCAGGCCTCTGCCATACACGGAAAATCTGACAAGTTTGCAGATGAGCTGGGCTGGTCTCTGCAGGGCATAGTCAGAGCTGAGTTGTGTCCTATGGAAATGCGGCATTGTTTCCCCATCTTATGCAGGGGGTGTGTGGCTAACATTCTACTCACTGTGGGAGAGCGAGAATGAGAACATGCTCTAGGACTGGGTAATCTGTCTGTGTTGCTAAGGAAAATAAAACAGACGAGGCAATTGCACAGCTCCTGTGAATGATGATGATGAAAGAGTCCTTGTCTGCCTGCATTGCCTAACCATGGTCCTACATAAACAGCAGAATAAGCATGCTGGTAAAAGAGATCCTGGTCATCTAATAAAGATGACCACACAGATGAAATCAAACAGACCCAGGCTGGGATTTAACCATGTTACCAAAGCAACCTGCAGCCTGTAAATATCTGAAAACAAATTTATGTAGGTTCCTATTGACTCCTGCCTATGTGGAGTCTGGCAAAAAACCCCAGGGGAGGAAAGCCTGCCTGGAAGAGCCCAGAAGGGTGGCATGCACCATCTTCCCTGTCAGCATCGGGCAGGGGAGGGCTCCTCCAGGACTACCAGGAGATGCACTGATTCAGGGTCACCGCTCAGCCCTTTCCTGCCCATCAGTGGGGCTGCCATCGGGGAGAAATGTCAACAAAGACTTAACAGCACCACGGTACTACTTTTGTGAACAGTGACTATGTCTTGAGTACATGAAGGTGAGATTAGCTCCAGCTCTCTACCCTGCTATTACTGCTTGTGACACCAGACATGTAGCATACTGTAGCAATGTATTAAGACTCTCTAAGTATTCCACTGAGTGACTCAGACATAGCTAGTGCATATTCAGTTCATCTCAGAAGAGTGGCTCTTTCTTTCGGAGATTCCCCTGCTGCCACTTTTAGTTTATGATGTAGGATTCAAGGACAATCTGTCATCAGATCATGAAGACAATCTCCTTATGCTTTATAGGTAAAGAGAAATTGAGGGTTTTCTTCTTAAATATAATTATTTTTATTACTGCAAAATTAACATGTTCCTGTTTGTCACACTTTTGATAGGAGTTCTAGGGTATACTTATAAAAAAGTCACACTACCACCACTAATATGCCATTGCGTTGATAAATGCTATTACTTGGCCAAGTCAGTATGACTTTATAGTGCTTGTGATTCAGAGGTTCTTCAGAAACTCTACCATGTCATGTCATGTCAACACTGCCTCAAAGATCTGAAACACTTTGATTTAAATCAAAGCTCACATGTCAGCTCAGATCCCACTGGAGATTATTAAGTTTAGTTCATGTTGTTAAAGAAGCAGAACTAGAAATATTTGACTTATTTTGAAGTATTCATTTCCAACAGGAATGAAGAAACATAAAAATAATGAAAGTGATAATGAATAATGCCTTTCCCCTGAAATGTATCTTTATACAGCATTTTTTACATAAAGACTAATTCACATCTCCCGAATGATTTAACAAGCAAGAAATGCTCCTCCCACAACCTTGGTAGAGTCACCTGTGCAGGGGAAGGAAGTAGAACTTTTAACAGCATGACAGAGTACTGTGAGTTTGAATGTAAACTACAGTGTCTCCAAAAACATGGAGGAATGCAGACAAAAGGAAACTAATAACTCTAAATAGAATTTGGTCAGGAAATCAGGCTGACTCACTCTCCTACTAATTATATTGTCTTCTTCTAGCTTTTCCTACAAAAGATTTAAATCTAGTGGCTTACAAGAGATTGTCTGGTTTTAATTGTCATGATATGCCCTTATCAAGCAAGGAAGCTGGCATCTGAAAGGACTGTGCAACACAAGGCAATATAAAATGCAGAAAAATTTCCTGAAGTATCTGTTTCTGTTGTGTCTGTGCCTATCATCTCAGGATCAGTGGTGACGCCACTTGATGCAGGGCAAAACCAACTCTGATGACAACATTGCAATGTTGGGCTCTGAGGTTTCTGTTCCCCTATCATTCTGCTGTTGGGATGAGCATCTGCTTCAATGCTTCTGTACGCAGATGTGCCCAAACTACAGGTGACAATGGCAAACACCAAGGTGATTGTGTCACAAATCTTCTTTCAAAAACTGTGAGTGACCTGGAGATCTAGCTTACACAGTCTTCAAAGCTGTTTCTAGTACAGCACACTCTTTCCATATGCCTGTGTACATTGGCTTAAATCTTCCAAGCACTGTCATTGCAAGGTGGTATTTATGAAAATAGCTGGATTGCTAATATGGCATTTTGGTCTGTATTGATAGAGTCCATGGCAGTGATGCAAACAGCAACCTGAAAACACATTATCTTGGTGCCTGTATCTGAATGGATGAAGTGCTCCAATTCATTTGTTTGGAGCAACTTGGTCACTGAGCTGTGAAGCTCTGGCTCCAGCTTCTGATACATTTCAGATGTTTTAACTGCAAATGCTTTTAATGTACCAGCCCATATGCAATTCAATTCACTTCACAATATATTAATCTTTAAATTAAAACAATTGTGTATAACTAGAAGAAATTGCTGTATCTTTATGATGGATAACAGTGAACAAATGAAGAAATCATAACAGTTTATATAGTGCATTCCTTAAAACAATTAACAGAATAATTAAACTTCATCATCTGGATGTGTATTCTTGAAAGTAATGCTGTTGCTAGAGTGTTAATTTAATATAAAATACTTTGTAGACAAAGACACTAACACCATTTAAGGCAGAAAGACTGCTAATCTTAGATTTAGGAGCCCAGTCAGATTACCAGAAAGGAAATGGCTCATCCTTGCTTGTGAGGCTCTAGAAAAAGCCCAGACCTGATGTAAGTAGTGCTTAAAAATAAAGCTTTTGCACTGATAGCAAACAAATCAAGTTGTCACTAGGAAAGGGAGAAGCCCTCTGAGGCATCCGCCACAGTCTGTACCTGGTATGACAGAGGGACTCCCTATACAAAGGACACTATATGGTCCAGCTTGGCTACTGAGGAGCAGCAATGTTAGAATAAGAAACAGATAAATCAAAGTTGCATCAGTGTTAGGAGACTATTTCTGTCCAGCACTTTTTTTGGGGGGTGGTGGGATTATACTGAAATAGATCAGCTCCTTGCACGCTTGCTGCAGAGAGGCTGTTTACTATCACACACCACTCTCCCAGAGCATCTTCCCCATCACCAGAAAAGAAGTCAGCTATTCACATCATGTTCTTTCATACCATTTTTAATCTACTATTTAGTTAAGCAAAATATTTAATTAGAGATTTCAATATAAAAGCAATTAACAAGCTTCCTATGTATAAGCCATAATTATGATGTAGCTTAGTAACAGAAGAATGACTAAGGAAAAATATTTCATTGAAATTCTGTTTAAAGGCTTTTGTGATATGTTTTAACTGCTGATTTGGTTTTGATTTCCCAGGCTTGCTTAAAAACAAACAAAATCTTCCCTATTCTCTTATTTTGGGTTGCAATTCTTCTTGCTTTGCAAATGCCAGCATGTCACTTTGAAACATAGTGACATAACAACAAAAGAGCATGTGGCAATGGCATCGCATGCCTACAACATAACATTGCAAAATAAAGTTTTTGTGAGCAAGAAAATAGTTTCCAGAATATTAAAGTACAATTGAAGGTTCCGGGATGTGGACTCGCCTTTGTAAAATCAGGCTGATCCTTTATGAAAGCAGAGGCTTCAGCCAAAGCACTTATTTGCAGCAGCATACTTCGTAAGAACAGAACCAGATAAACAGGAAATACTCTCTCTGTCATCTAAATAATAAGCATCCTCGCAGACTTCTATTCATGTAGAAGTCTTGTAATTAATGATTTATGATTATGGGGTTCAGGTGAGAGGTAAGAACCACTTTG
The DNA here is from genome assembly GCA_002631895.1 of Agapornis roseicollis. NCBI lineage: Eukaryota > Metazoa > Chordata > Aves > Psittaciformes > Psittacidae > Agapornis > Agapornis roseicollis. The sequence goes on along the minus strand of NDXB01011674.1, from coordinate 560,625 downwards.
TCTGATGAGTGAGAGGCAAGAGTTTGCAAAGTAAAATGAGGAAGGAGGGATGGAAGTGCTGGAGGATGGGACAGAACTAGGAGGGAGAAACAAAGTGTGGAGGGAGTGGCAACTGGCATGCAGGACCTGTAAGCTGTGCGTGCCTGTGGCTTCGTGTGTCACTAGAAAGGCGCAGCAAAGAAGCAGGTAAGGAATTCAGCTCTGCGTCATTTAATTTGTATCCGGTAGCATCCCAGAAAACTCTCCCCTTGGAAACAATTTCAAAAAACATTTAACAGTACTTATATGCAATATCTTAGAGCAATTACAAATACCAACTTATAAAGGAGGTACCAGACACTCAAAAATCCTACAAAACTCAGAGACAAGTAGATGCCGGCTATCTTCATGTAAGTTCTGCCTCCAGAAATCAGGTTGTCCAACCACTACACGTCATTCCAGTCTGCCAATAGTCCTATGGCTGTTTTGATGTTCATTTTATCCAAGGGATAGGAAAGATATGGAGAAGCCATTTTGTTCGCTTCACATCTAAAGCAGGAAAATATTACCTGAATAAAAGTTATTCAATGGTATCCATGCAATCAGCAAGACTGGAAAGAGACAGCGGCTGAATGCTGTGCTCCAAGCCTCCCTCCCCCACATTGCTGTCTCTCCACCCCTGCCTCTTTCTCTCCCTCCTGAAACTCAGGCATCCCTAGCAAAGTGTGAGAAATGGTCTCCAGTAAGGTGGTGAAAGACGGTCACTCTGCCTTTATCTTCATAGAATTCACCACCTATAGATACGTACCCTGGTTAAAGTAGACCAAGGTCAGCTTTACATATATCCTACCCAGTTTTCCCAGCTGCCATTATAAAGTGGATTTCTAGAGAAGCTATAGACAAAGTCTGTCCTTGTGGCTTGATATTCTTCATGCTGTAAAACAATAAACTACCAGCTTCTTTGATTCTCAGATGCTCTTTCATTATCAACTTCACAGAAGGGAGCTGGTCAAAACTGAATGTAAGTAAAGTTAAGCAGATGCAGGCAGAAGAGAGAATCATTTGTATGCCAAATGCTCATGTATTTAAGGCTTCCTATGTCTGCATGGTGTTTGGATGGAGTCTGCTACAGCAGAAAACAGTCATTTCTTGTGGCTCTGGGAAAGGTTTGACTGAACAGGATCACTTTATTTCAAGGAAATTATTTTCATTTCAGTGTTGAAAACAATCTGAAAGTCTGCTAGGAATAAAAAATAAATACTGAAAAATGTACCATATTGTGTCCACAGAATTGGTTAGGGTATGTTTCCATTCCTGTGTAATATGCTTAAGCAAGCTTCATTTTGTTTAGAAGCAGGACCAAATACCCTGGAAAAGGCAGCAGATACTCTGTGAAACTGGGCTCCTTTCACAGTTTGAGCCAAATCTCGATGAATCCCCAGTAACATTTAGTTTAATTGGGTTCAATATCAGGGCAAATTGGTATAACTTTTTAATAAGAGACCTAACACTTAGAAATGCCTCCTAAGTTTACTGGGGAGATGATATTTCATAGAGTCTGTATATGTCCTGTAGTACAGATCACCCTTTCCACCTTCAGCTAAATACAAAGCTGATCTCCCCAATTTGCCTGTAACATAAAAGACTTAACAGAAATACAAAGACTTGTAAGGAGAGGAAAAAAAGTATTTCTTTTTGAAAACTCTTGGCTCACAGGAAAAATAAATGAACCAGGGTATTAAGACATGGCTGGCTGGTAGGTAGGCAGATTATCTGACAGGAAACATTTGCAGTTCAGATCTATGTACCCAAATTCCAGTGAAAAAGACAGTACAAGCCTGGAAACTATGACAGACTAAGTTCTATCAACAGAGAGAGTATACTCAGTGTGACTGAGAACACTGAGAACTATGGACTAGGTAAAGATGCACACCTTAACACTGTATTTAGTGAAGAGCAATCTGCTGTCAAATCATTAATTTTGGGAAACCCAGCAGCTTCTTCAGGAAGAGTACTGCTGTAGGCCCAAACACTGCTTCCACTGATATTATTGGCAAGACATTTTATTATTTCAATGGGGAAAGGATCAGGACCTTAGGTGAAGGCATGAAAATGTATCTACATATTAATGAAGCAGCATCAGCAGGAAGTAAAACCTGCTGTGTGAAAAGAGCTAATTGTAAATCCAAGTCCAAAAGAGATCCTGCATTTATGTTTCTAAAAACGAGGCAAGACATGAAAAACAAGTCTTTTAGCCAAAGAAAATGGATATTAATACAGTTCCCCAGCTAGGGCACCTGTGCAAACAGTACCACCCCCAGGCAATTATAACAGAGAGCTCCATGGCTAAAGTGTAATGTTAATTAACACCTGACCGTTTCACAGGCAGAGAAAAGTAGAGCTGGCATATTTGCAAAATGAAAGGATGTCAACTAAAAAGCCATTTCACACTCAATACTTCTACAGGAACATTCTAGATTTGAATAATGTTCCTCGTCCAAAAGTGGAACATGCAACTGCTTCTGTGAAGTTAGAAAATAAGCTTTGATTTGGTAAATCTAAATATTCTAAATGAAGCTAAAACTAGAAAAATATTTTGACACAAGAATTTTAGCAGTTTAAGAACATTCTCCTAATGTTTTTACAAAGCAGAAATTTAATTAAATCAACTGATGTTCATGAGTAATCTCAATATCAACTTTTCTTAAATGTTCAGTAAAAATCTTATCAGATCAGCTCTGCTCCAGAAAGTTCTTGGACAAGAGGTTTAGGGTTCTTTTCCAACCCTAGCTATTCTATGATTCTATACATGGTTTAGTGGGATGTGTCCCTGCCCATGGCAGTGGGGTTGGAACTAGATGATCTTAAGGTCCTTTCCAACCCTAACTATTTTATGATTCCATGAAAATCAGTTACAAGGCCTGGAGACCTCTCTGCAGCAGATTACACCATGCTGAGATCTTGCAGGTGGTATCTGTGGCTTCTTTGGAGAACTAAATTTGGAAGTGGCCCTTAGAAACATGTAGGAAAGTGAGACAATCTCCTCCCCCACCTCTCATTTTAATTATTTTATTTTATTTTATTTTATTTTATTTTATTTTATTTTATTTTATTTTAAGAACAGCAAGTTTCCTTGCCCATGTGCAAAAACATGCTTTGTTTGTGTTCGCATTCTGCTCTGGTGGCTTCTCTCTGGGAGAGAAATGAACACCATGTGTTGGTAACAGGTACTAAAAAAAAAAATCCAGGATCTGAAAAAAATAGCTGAGAGGGCTGTTCTTATCCTATTGCTAGGAAGAGTAGAGATTTGTGGGACCAGAATAGTTCCTATCTTATATTGCGATCTGTAACTAGATTGACAGGAGTTAAAGTAATCAGAACCCTTTAGATGTTTTTAGTATCACACATATATATCACCTACCTAGCCTCAGACTGACCTCAGTTTAAGGTAACCTGAAGTTTGTTGCAAGTTGATTTAAAAGAAAAAGAAAACCAACCCCCAAACTATTAGGTAACTGCCGACAGCTGAGCAGGGCAGCTGCCTGTCACGCAGATTTGGGCTTTTCTGAGCCTCTGACAGCCAGCTCAAGCCATTCCTTGGCTGCTCAAAACAGTCTATTCGCAGTCCAGCAAAACACAGACGGTTTTTATTTACAGCTTGCCAGTATCATCCAGACCAGCGGCTAATTGAGACTGTGCTATTTTCATGCTTGATCTTTGCTGAGGTACAAATGATGGACCCTGAAAAAGTATTTTTCCCTCATACACTTATACAGTGCACCTTAAACTTGTGCTCCTCAAATTTCCAAGCTGTCACTGAACAGTGCCAAAATCTCATTAAAGATGGACCACTGAATCATCATGAAATGATGTTTGAGTGATCTAGGAAAGTATTTTATGTAAGAGACTTTGTGGATTGAGGGGGAAGAATATAAGCAAGCTCTTTTAGCACAGGCTTGGAACTAGGTGTAGGACATTAGGCTTAGAGCTTGGAAACTGTGTTCGTTTCAATTTGTTCCAATCCCAGCTTTGCTGGGTGAGTCAGAGAAATCCTGGCAAGTAGCTATGTGAGACTACCCTCACAAGAGATAAGAAAGCACTGAAGGATACACTGAATACCTCCATCAACTTGGTTTTGTCACTGCTTAAAAAGAAATTGCAGTGTAAGACCCTACCCCAGCTTTTATGTGTTCTGACTTTTCAGGACTCTGCTGTTAGTTAGGTCTGCAGAGTAGGATAGAAGAGAGAATTTATATAAGGCTGTGGAAATGGAGATTGAGAAATTTGAATTGGGTCTCCAGAAGAAAGGAAAGAAAAATAGGACTGAGTAATTATTGTGCTAGAAAAGTCACTATGTAGCCGCATATGGCTGCCTGTGGAAGATAAGAATACAAAACATGCTTAGAGTGAAATAGGCACAGAAGGAACCCACTATAGGAGGACAGAATTATTTTGCTTCATATAAGGAGAGTTCTGGGGTAAGAATTGTGCTTCTGTACCGTTTGCTATCTAGATGAGAACATAAAACTCTGTTGTCCATTCCATTTACATACTTATTATTCGTGTTGTGAAGGATCAACTGGAAATGGAGATCTGCCCTAGGCACCGTGTGGGTGAGGGGGAGGAGACAGACCACACCCTGAATTGCTTATAGTCAAAACAGACAAGACAGCCAAAAACTAGGGAAAGGAGATGAAACAGAGAAATTCCATGGCAGCAACCATGATGGTACTTTCACAGCCCTGGTTTCACTGGGGGCAGGGGCAGGAATGTGATAAGTGAAAGGGAAAAAGCAAAGGAGGGAGAAAGAGAAGGAAAGCAGGAAGGAGGGAGGAGACTGGAATCATCAGGGGCAAGTCCAAGGGTAACTGGTGATGAAGAGCCTTGGATAAGGCAGGCATCCCAGCAAACAGCTGCTTGGCACCAGCTAGTCAAAACTGTAAAAAAATATTATCAGTATCCATGAGGCTCATTCCATGTTTTCTGTGGCTGTTGGCAGAAATGCCCAGTTACACCCTTGACGGTCACACGTTTGGAAAGGCAGGAGATCCCAGTCCTACAGACAGATATGATTTTTCACTTGCACTTTTCTAAATATGGAAAGAATTGGAAACCTTCTTGTCTGTGTATGTTATTCTCCAAAAAATGAGGGGTTGGAACAGGCAAAACTGCATGGGAATTCCCAGCAAACTCATGAAATTGTTTCAGCTAGGGAAAAAAATAAAGGAATATGTTTATTTAAGTTCAAACACTTTACTTTGAAATTTTTAAACAAAAAATTACCTGGATTTGTTTTTTTTAATGAATTAAACTGTACTTTCATTTCATTGGGCCTCAGATTATTTTTTTTAACATTAGTTAACTTTGAAAAGTCATTAAATAGCGTCCTGGATGCAATATGAGCCTAGTGTTATTTGCCAGCAAATGGACGAATGCAATGAAAAGCTTGTAGTCGTGCTAAGCACAGCAGTCAGAATTTATCTTGAGTGCTACCTTTTAACATGTATTTTACGTTATACTTTGTTCTTCTGGTTTTTTTGATAAAATGATCTAGACAAATGTATACCTGATCAGTTGATCCAGAAAATTCTCCTTGTTCAGCACCACCTATGCTTCCTTACCCTGCCCTCAAAACATGCACACTTAACATACTTTCAGCTTTGCAGACACCAGGCCTTTTCCACCAAACACTGGAGGAAACAGAACTGACTACCTGTTATTCTGCAGGTTGGCTGGTTCAAGGTCACAGGAAAGGGAGCTCTGGAGTTGAGCTGTCTTTGTGGAAATTGTCTTTCCAGAAACATATTTGCATAGAAAATGAGGGGTTCATATGTTGCAGCCCTCCTCTATTTCCATGGTCTCACACAAGGAAAAATGTAGTCTTTAAGGAGCCATTTCCATATTTGGTTTAACAGTCAAAGACAATACCCTAATTTGCACCCAGGAATGAAATCAAAACAAAGTGTAGCACAAACCACATCCTTCATGAAAGCCTGGTCAGCAGGCTAGCAACAGCATGCCACCCCAGCTGTAAGTAATCCTAAACCATAGCCAAAATATGCAGGGCCTAAACTGTGCTCTACACTTGGCACAGCAAATAGTCAATCTAATGGGCAAAGAATTTACAATCTAAATTTAGATGTGCTGCTACAATGAGAACAACCAACATGGTCATTATGGACTAAGGGACTATGAGAACTACAGTCTTCAAAAGGTAACTGCTTGAGTCTGTCACGTATCTTTGAATAAACTTGGACCTCGTCACAATAAAAACAAGCTTTACAGAGTGGTGGAAAAAGAGGGGGACAATACCTTTGTGAGTAAGACCTCAAGAACCCTTTTGCTACGAAGAAGTTAGGGACAGGAAGAAGAGGTCACCCACAATCAGATCAAGGACCCAGTTATAGTGACATAACTGTGAACAAGAACAAGAGGCCCTTGAATTTGCAGTCTGGAGAGTTACAGAAAGTCTTTCAATCCAGTACAAGGAGTTTGAATGTGATCTGTAGGTCGTTAAGAAAAGAGTGAAGGATTTAAAGTGAAGAGAGGCTTGGATGAAAAACACTTCTTTTTTCCAGACCAAGAAGGAACAATGAAAAAGACCATAGAGGAAACCACTGCAGTAATCACCCAACCACTGATACATTCCTGCACCATATGCAGCAGGGCTTCCTTGCACAGTCTAATCAGGGAGAATCCATGGCAAACATCCCTTTCCAAACAGGGACCTGGGACAGGAGCTTGGCTCTTGCTGTGCTTGCCGCACAGAGGCAGCAAACATACATAACCAAAAAAACAAAAGCTGTTTTGCCTTGCTATGAAAATTCTAATATGTTTTGTTTCTCTGCATGAGGGAAGTCCAGTAAAGTGACAAAAAGAGAATGTCTGATGGTACCCAAGCTCCAAATACACTGGCCTCATATCTTTTCATAGTTGTTGCTTGAGGTACACATATAAGCCTCTTGTTTAAGAAATATACGCACATACTTCTGCCCACACACTTTCAAAACACAGAAGTATTTAGATCAGTCTAAAGATGCAGTTGAAAGTGAAAAATGGTTGGAGAAAATGAAAAAATTATGTACAGATACATTCAGTATGATTCTGTTCATCTTCTGTAGCTTCAGAAACTCAACTTACATTAAGATATTAGTTTATCTACTTCTCAGTAGGCTAATGTTCAAAATGGCAGCTGAGAATGAAGTAAATTATTAAAATTACAGGAAATGTAAGTCCAACATGCGAACATATAACATGCAAGATGTCATACAATTGAGAAAGAAACAAAACATTACTCCCTTAGGTATTGCACGGTGATGTAGCTGTACTCATCTGTAGCTGTACTCATCTTCCATTCATGCACAATGACAAAAAGAGTTTCTAATTATTCAAAATGGAAAACTAGTTCTCTGGCAAAAGAGCTGTGAAATACAATCATAAAAATATTTGGTGGGGTTTACACAAGCTTATAGTTGTGTAGAGATTCACCATGAAAAGTAAGCAACTGAGAAGCCTTTTCCAATCAAACATCTTCTGTTCTTTCATTTTGCAATCCTCCGCAATGGTCATGTGAGTTGTACCGCCATTGTTGGAGTTTCATGTTTTTCAGAGAAGCATCTATTCTATCTTGTTTCTAGCTATAACTTTATTTCAATCTTTCTTTAGAACCAGATTTTGCCTTTCCTCTGTCAGAGCAAGAGCCTGGGGGATCAACATCTGACCTAAGCAAGACATCTACAAATGCTGTCATCTGCATCAGTTGTTTTAACTCACTTCAGAGTTAATAGTGAAGAACAGGCAATTCCAGAACCTGATTTCCCTCATCCATAAGTGGACTTCTAAAAGAGAGCTGCTGCACTGTGTCCTCAAGAGCAGGAAAGGGCTTCCTACTTGACACTGACTGAAGAATGGAGGACATGAAGACTAGCTAAGAGACGAGAGGAGATAATAGTGAAGACATTAGATACTGAAATTTTACAAGACAGAGGCACAGTGTCTTGAAAAACAATTTTCTTCCATGTTTCAGAAGCAGGAATATTTTCTCCCTGACACTGTGTTGCTATTATATTTTTTTTTCCTGTAATATAAAATAACTTTGCAGCATTAAAATAAGTCCTTTTCTTTTTTCTCAGGGAGAACAACTTTTAGGATTACAAAATGGAGGTGAAAAGGCATCCAAAACCTGGAGTAAATATGTTTTAATGATATAGTTGGTCTTAGCAGAGGAATAACATGATCTAAAGAACACCTGATGACAATCAAATCCACACCTGTGGCATTTTGTTCATATATCTGCCTGGCTGAGAGAGAAAACACAATTGTTGCAGAATCTGAGCCCCATGAAAAACAAAAATATTTTTTGTTTTTCATTGCCTTTTGTGGAAATTGGATTAGATTCTTGATGCTCATAACAAAACGTCTAGTTTATTAGAGCATCAGCTAATAAAAAAAACCAGAATGGGAAGATACATACATTTGGTAAAACTGAAGGATCTTTACATTTTGCTTCATCCTCAGGGTCTTAATTTTGAATAATGCTTAAAAAAAATAAAGTTAACATTTTTAAATAAGGTTTAAAAATTTTAAATTAATCTACAAGCAATCATAATTCCCCAGGCAATCACCATGTTGCAAGCTTTGACCACTAAATAAGTCTCAGAGGGCAGAAGAAGGGTAAAAGCAGATAACCTGAGTGAATGACCAATCTCTGTTTATTTATCAAGAATCAGAGAAAACATTTCTTGGACCATGTACATGTTGGACTTTGTGCATACTTACCACCTATCTTAATGCAGTTACTATATACAAGGTCATGATGGTATTAAATATGAACTGCTATGGTACCACACCCAGGTGATATCTCTGGCATTTAAAGGTCTGGAAATAATCGGCTGCTTATCAGAGTTTAGAGCAGGGCTGGACACTGAACTGAAGGAGGAAGTGGGGAGTTGCAGGATGTCTCCTGTGACCCCATGAAAGCCACGTTTGCTTAACCCAGGCAGTGCTACTTGGATGGGAGCTACCAATTCTGAAGTCTCTATGCCTTCCTGGTAAATCTATGCATTTTGTTGTTCTACGCAGGATAGAAAATGAAGCTTCAGGCTACTTTTTTCAAACCTGAGTTTTGTTACCCTGTTACAAACAGCATTTTGGTAAAACTCACTGTTTTCAGCCAAACAGGCAGTGCAGTATCATGGCAATGTGCATTTTTCCATATTATGTCAGCAAAGCATGGGATATACTTCTTTAAAGCTTGGAAATGATGGGGATCAACATACAAAATGTTTAAATTTGGGAGTGCATCACTGTGATGCAGTGAAGTGCAGCCTAATAATCTGCAAGCAGGGTTGTTACAGTTTAGTGGTGATGTGAAATTTTCTAAACATTAATTAATGAAATAATATTTCTGAAAACTTTTGTGTGAATTTTCTTCTCATTTTGTGTGTGAGATTTAAAATTTTGGAAGGGAATGTTCTACTGTATGGTTGCAGGCCTTTCCAAAAAGACATCTGCTTCCAGTTATTCAAATGTAACCTCTTCTTCCAACTTATTACAGTTTGATATAGATAGAGAACAAATATGGAAAGAGGGAGAGCTTCAACCACAGTTCTTAACTGCATCACTTTAACAATACTGTTCAGAATTTCATTTTAGGTCAGACTAAATCAGGATTAATTTTGTACAGTGTTTTATATGGCTTTGTGGTACTTGAATGGATCATTCATTCTTATTTCTGGTCCAATAAGACAAGAAGTCTTAGGAGATTTTGTCTTCAGATTAACAAGCCGAAGTCATGTACTTTTCATGGTTTGAATAATGCATGTCACTGAAGACGCGGGGACAAGTTCTTAGTGTTGTGAAGATTTATATTGCTGCACACCACTGTCTTGACACATTAAAATCTACAGCACACAAAATGTGAATGTTCTGTCTTTCACATACTGCTGATTACTTTAAAACTCTGCAAAACAATCAAGGAAGTGTGAGAAGTCATAGGGCTACCTTCTGCTCACACAATACAGATTACTTTTGTTTGTTTCCGTGAATGGTCTATCCCTTGAGCAGTACCTCTGCAAATAAACACTTGATGGAGAAGTGAGAATCCTTTGAGAGAGTTCCAAAAGTTTTCATATTTCCTGCAGATTTTCCCTGTTCAGAAAACACAAATCTGCTGTTCTACATCATGTCAGGTTTGCAGCAGGTTTGAAAGGCCATCTGTTCTGTCTTACATCACGCACTTTCTCTTCCAGTGCTCTAAGAGGAGACACTTAACGCTTTGTGGGAAGTTTCTTGAATTCCTAACACTTGCACCCTTCATGATTTTTCCAGATTAAATAAATTATTAAATGAGTAGTGCTAATTTTGACCATATGACTAAATTTCTCAAGCATTAGCAGAGGTATGTGTTCATCTCAATACACCTCCCTAATCAGGAATCAATGAAGTTGTTTGAGGGTACCCCTGTGAAACACCCTGTTGTTTTGAGCAAATACTCTGAAAGCATATCTTCTGAGTTAATGCTGAAGCCCACATTCTCAGATGCACTGATGAGCCTAACTTCATGAAACTGGGGATTAGGGTCTAGCTGTTTATCCTGGCAGGCATTTATAGCCATAAACCAGACTGGATGCAGACAGAGAATTAGTTTCTTTTCCACTTTTAGAAATAAGCATTTGAGCTGAGCAGAGAAGCACACTGGAGGCTCCCAAGACATTTTGAGGGTTTATCTCTCTGTTACAGAAAACCTAATGCATTTAACCACGTTCTCAGCAAAGCACAGTCTTGGTTCTGGTCTTGTGCACTTTGGGAGTTCTTGGCTTCATTTTTTTAAGCCCAGTGATCTGTCTGTATTTCTGCCTGAGGCTTCTGATGTGCTTCTGATAAGCTACAATTACAGGTGAACAGGTTAAACAAGAATTCAAGGGCATTGCTGAAATCCTGAGATCAGCATCCCTTCCTCCTCCCCTTCTACCACCACCTTTGTTTTTCTACATTAAGTACATAACAACAGCTAAAAAAGAAATTGCAAAGACCCATGCCATTGTCTGGCTGCTTGTCTGTAACTCATCATAGAATCTGACTACTTTCTATCTGTATAAGAAAGTAAAAAAAAAAAAACAATAGTGCTAAAGTCCATTGAGAAATGTGAGTTAGATAGCAGTGAGATTAATTCAGATACCATGGTAAGGATGGTTGGATGTAATGGTTGAATGCATGGATGTATGGAAATGATTCTGCATAGAGTTTAGTTTCCAATGTGAAACTTTATTTTTAACTCTCCTCCCATAAATGTAGCCTGAAGAGTAGAACAGGATACAAAATTTCCTGAGATAATATATTGCATATAAGCCATAGATTTCATTGTCATTTTAAGCCAGAAATGCACCAGAAAGATGCAATCCTGTCCACCCTCACATTCAGTTTCTTGCTGCCACCTTCTTTCTCTTCCATTTCACCTCCACCCATGCAGCATGCACTAAACCAGGGCCCATGGGTGATACAGACTAAAACTAACTTGCAGAAAAACAAAGGGTGTCACTCTCTCCCTCCCTGCTCCATCCTCCCAGTCTAGTTGGGCATAGATCTGTAGTGATTTTTCTAGCACAGAATGAGAGGTTGTAGTGGGCAATCAAAAGGCAGAAGAAGATGACAAAGGGAAAATGATTCTTCAAGCTATCTGCTTACATATCTACTTACAGAAAGACCAAGGGAGGGACCAGGCACAACTGCCACACTGTCTTTTCCAGCTAACCAGACCTCTGCAATTCTTTTTCTTCAACACTAAAACACTTTTTGATTTCTTTATGTAGTTGTGTGCATATGACTATGTGTGGAAGTGTATGTGTGTAGGAGACACAGTATTTCAATGAGAAATTAAACATCTGGGACCCCTACCTGGTGATAAGTTCATTCCAGTATCTCAGCAGGGTTGTTTGAGAGGTTAACTAGTCATTGCTAGAATATGAGGGCCATTGCCAACTCCTTTGAAAGTAGGTGCTTTCTTCAGGAAAGCTGGGGTCATCATGATACCAAATGGTACAGTCATGCAGATCTATTACACAAACATGAGGGCTCTTGTCCTTTTTTGCCACCAGCCCCTCCCTGCTTTGCACACATATTCCTTGTCATACGATGTGGCAGTCTTGTGACTGCTCAGCCTTTCTTCTCCCCAACATCCACACTCAGGTTTCACTGGGTTCTGTAACCTCCATCTCAACCTGTTTGCACAAGGTGAAAAAGATGCAAGTTGAGCTACAGTCCCAAATCAGCTCACTTGTAAGATAACATAAAATGGGAGCCTTGCAGACCTCAGTCCATGCTGTCTCATGAATCTCAATGGAAGAGTCATTAGGGGAAGCAACTGAGTTCATTTTATTGTCACCTATGGTGCCTTTTCATACAATCCCAGCTACAGTCAACAGGCAGGCAGTTTCTTCCAGGGAATACCAGCATCACTGTGAAGGCCTACCCTACTTACACTGCTCCTCAAAGGCTGAAAGCAAAGTGTATCTGCATGCAAACTCAGATGATGTTGGCTGATTGCTTTTAGCTAAGTGATCCCAAGCAGGGTGGCCTGGTAGCTTATTCTTCCTCATCTAAGTCAGCAAAGAAAACCAGAAAGAGTTTATTTTAGCAGCCCTTGTCTATGCTTGGTGTTTGAAGTAATGAGAGCTCTGAAATATATTCCTGCTGCAGGTAGGAATTAGCAAGGTATGAAGTGTGCCCAAAAATACCCATTCAGTGACATGAAATTTATGCAGCATTCTTGTTGCTACCTTGCTGGATAGGCTGATACACTATGTGAATAGGCAGGCACCTTGACAGAACAGACATTGTTGCTGATATATGCATGAATCAAAACTTTTGTATTTACTGCAAACAGAGCTCAATAAATTATTTGCATTAAGGACTTTTCAATGAGTATTACTATCTTTTGTTCACTGCTTTCCCATTAAAGCATTTGCCACATGTTTCAAGTATTTTTCAGTATTTGGACAAATGCTGTCTAGACAACACAAATTATGCTACTTCCTTGGAGATGCCTGGACAAGCTGCCCATTCATTCTCTAACCAAACAGGGAGCCAGACAAATCATGATGACTCCAGATAGTAAGGTTGCCTGCAAAAGGAGACACTTCTTCAGTGGGGAGGGCCGACAACAGTAGTAAACTAATGTTCAGCTGAAGCCATCTTCCTATTCAACACCCTATGTAATTTGCTTTCTCAAATCCAGAATCAGATAGGGAAGATATCCTCTACCTTGACACACAAGGAATCAGCCAAATTCCTTATTGACAGGTGGGCTAGGGCAAAACTGAAGCGTAAGAAAACTAAATGTAATTTGTTAATTTAAAAAAAAACCCAAACAATGACTACAGAAGAAAAAGCTTGTACTGTTTCCTCAGGTCCGTTTTCAAGTGCAGTTTCATTGATGGACTTGGTTACAGCACAAGCCACTCCCTGTACCCTTAAAGAGTGTTTAGGTCATTGCCTCATTTGAAGTACAAGAGCTTTTTGAAGTTTCCACAGCAATCTTGTTCTCTGATCAACTTGTCAGCTACATTTACAGAACTCGAGTGGCTGCAGAAACTGCCCACGTGTACAGTTGGATCCCGCATGATTAATCTGTGCTACTGAGATGACCTAAGTCACCTTGCAATCTGTGCAGAATCTCACCTTGCAAATAACAGAAAGAAGGGTTGTCAGTGCTTATGGCAAAAGAAAGAATCCCCAGAAGTTTTTCTACAGCTGCCACTGTTGGACAGGGAGTTTTCCATACAGTCCTCAGTTTACTTTCCTGCAAACATCTCTGCAGCTTGCCCCACGAGCAGCGTGACAGACTCCCACCAAACCTCACAGCACCTCTCTTCCAACCCCAGGTGTGGTCCACAGTACACCACTGATGAGTTTGGCACCTTTCCACACAGCTCTGTAATCCACTTTGTCCCAGTCCCACGAACAACCCTACAGCTCAACTCTCCTACTCCTGGAATGCATCCTTAGCCTATTTCCTCTTTCATGCATGCATGACTCTCTACAAAGCTTTTGACCCTATCTCCCCAAGTCCTGTTTTATTCACTGTCTGCTCCCCAATCATGTCACTGCTAGAGCATCAGCCAGGTGCCAGGACCTTGGAAGCTGTATATCTCTGGCATTTTTTTGAAGTCCACAATTGCTTTGTGCTTGGTTTCTGTGCAGCCAATTGAACAAGCCTCCAGAGAGTGGTCTGGGTCTGCTCAAACAAAGCATTTAAAGGCATGCGTAACTTCTGAAGCTGAAGTGATGGCATTAAAGGCAACAGAACTATTCACAAACTCATAAATAAACATTTGCACCACTGCTTTGCCAGACTGGGGCTGATTCCATTCAAAAATCAGCCTTACAGATGAAGCCCTTAGTGTCTGAACCTTTCTCCTGCTGTTTTTAATAGAAAATGCCCTCATTTAGAAACAGGTCTTTCCCATGCACACCACAGGGGAGATTAATTATATGTGATAGAAGTCATGACTTCCAAGAGGAAATACAAGATATCTGATTCCCTGTCTTCTTTATAGACTTATGCTTAGATCATTGCTGGTTTAATTAACTCTTAAATTTTAATTATCTTGCTGACTATAGATCTGAATAAATGATCTAATAAGTAAAACCTGGCTTTAAGGTCAGCATAGCAAAATTATTTTTAACATTAGAGGTAGAAATTTCTCAATTTAACTAAACGTTTTCAAATCCCCCTACTTCGCTTTGACCATCTGATTTCATTAAAACTCAGAGCAGTTCCCAGTGAAGCAAGGCCTATGCTCAGGGTAAAGCGAGATGCATGACTCTTTTGAGGCTTTTTGCAGTACCACACTTAGTCCCTATATAATCATGCTGCCAACAATTGACAGGTCTTAAGTGCTGAACACGAGTCTGGGAAAGCAGATGTTTGCTTTTTCTCCCCTTTCCTCTCCCTTTCCTTTTCCCAAATGCCGAATACAGCTGCAGAACGGTACCTTGGTACTGCAATTCCACCCATCGGGCGTGGCTGCTCAGTGGGTCACAGATCAGGTTGAACATCATGGAGGTCTGGGATGTGTAGGAGATGCCCTGGCAGCTGGAGAATTACTGTCTGAGACATCATGTGTCTCTGGGACCTTGCAGGAAATGGCAACAGCCAGCCACTGCCTATACCTCATAAGGCATGGCTTCACCATCCTGGGGGCTATCCATGGGGCTGGATGCTTTCCCCTTTGGGTTGCTCCACAATGGAGCACTCTTGGGATTCTTGGGGCAGTGATATTGCCCTGATTCCCCTTTCATACTGGTGTCATCCTACATTCAACTGATATGTGAATGGCAGTGGCAGATACTCTCTTGAGGTAGCGGAGGCGAGAGTCATGAGGCTACATTTGGTGCCGACATAGTCACTGGGAAAGTGAAACAGGTGCAGGTGGGTTTAAAGTAGAAAACTAGTGTGACTTCTTTCAGATTTGGCATGCAGGGGGTGTGCAAACCAGGACAGCTTTTACATTCAGGGGCAAAGAAGTCAAGGAAAAAAGGGTTTGTCAGGACAGAAAAACAGCCTGCTACACACACTTAAGTCTTCTGTTTGCCTTGACCAACATCTGCATTTTAACCATACACAAAGGTATGGTGCTACATAACACAAGGCTGAGGCCGTCATGCCTGTCCAGAATAGCCATGCCAGAGTAAGCAATCTGCACACAGGACTGTGCAGGCAACCTACGCAAAGGACTGTGTTTCCTGTCATGATGGTGACAGCTAGACGATGTTTTATGAGCCACTTGTTTCCAGGAGTGCTACTGTCGCGGTTTAAACCCAACCAACCACGCAGCTCGTTCACTCACTCAACCCCCCTTCTTGCCCTCCCCTGCTTCCAGAGAGATGGGGGGAGAATCAAAAGAATGCAACTTCCACAGGTTGAGATAAGAACAGTTTAGTAACTAAGGTATAACACAAATCACTGCTGCTACCACCAATAATAATAATGATACAGGAAAAGAATACAGCATCCCATCAACCACAACAGATAAC
This sequence comes from Agapornis roseicollis, assembly GCA_002631895.1. Lineage (NCBI taxonomy): Eukaryota > Metazoa > Chordata > Aves > Psittaciformes > Psittacidae > Agapornis > Agapornis roseicollis. Next base: position 544,611 of record NDXB01011674.1, on the reverse strand, counting down.
TCACGACACCCCACCAACCGAGTGCTGACCGACCAACTCCTCCAACCACCCCGAGAGAACTAGGCCTTCCAGATCACCCCCAGTTACCTCCTGGGCATGACGTGCTATGGTATGGAATACCTCTTTGGTAAATTTGGGTTCTGTCCCTCCTTTCTCCCGGCTTCCACTCCTCCCCGGCAGAGCATGAGGCTCACAAAGTCCTTGGTCAGGGCAAACATCGCAACAACCAAACCAAAAACAT
>NDXB01011674.1:513665-544351 GCA_002631895.1 Agapornis roseicollis | reverse complement strand
GGCAGAGCATGAGGCTCACAAAGTCCTTGGTCAGGGCAAACATCGCTCAGCAACAACCAAAAACATCGGCCTTATCAGCCTTGTTCCCGGGTTAAGTCAAAACACCAGCTACTAAAGAGGAGAAAAGCTGACTGCAACTGCTGAACCCAGGACAGCTACCCTTGATCAAATTTTGATGAGTTCACAGGGAGCTGGGAGTGCTCAGTATTAATGCATATCCATCCAGTTTTGTATGAATGTAAATGATTGTCTCAAAGAAATTCTGCTCAAAGATATCCATAAGATGCAGCTGTTCGTTCTGTTAGTCATTTTGCTGGGAAGATTCGGTCAACCCAGTAGAAGATGAGAGTTAGGGCTGGGATCACTCTTGCAGCTTTGTGCACTGGTCCTGCATGTCCCTGCATACAAGAGAGCCCTTCAGACTCATTTTGTCCGTAACAGAGAAAAATGGGTGGTCCCAAGATGTGGCTCCTCTTGGCCTCAAGCAGATGTCTGCAATGGGATGAGGAGGGGCCAGCAGCCCCCCACTTGTCCCCATCCAGTCCCTGGAGAGGTCCTTGCAGAGGTCAAGGGCAGATGAGCTCAGCCCTTTGTCTAAAGCTTGCCATTATCTCCCATGGGCAGAGATAATGATGAGTTTGAGCACTGCAGAAGCCCAGTGGAGGTGTGGGTAGCCCTGGTGGGCCTTGAGCCGCTGCTCATTCCCCTTGCCTAAACACTTCTTTTTAATAGCTGATGTAGATGAATTCTAACTAAAATCACAGTGGCTGGAGGCAGGGATAAACACATGGGCAAGCAATGAAGTGATTAACACCAGAAGACAAAGCTGGGGCTGCGCACTTCCGGAGAAGGCACCAGCATCCTGAAAAGGAGCATTTTGTTGTTTGCCAGGCAGCACAATCACAGATATGCCATGGCCATGCCACCGTGTGCCGTGCTCTCTGGAAAACAAATCTCTGGCCAGGTGTTTATTTACAATGTGCGGGTATTCCTATGCAGCTTTTATTCCCCTCCTCTTCCCGCTTTTTGTGTCCATCTCTTCTTGCTGCATCACACCATGCTGGGACAGCACAGCAGCCCAGGTCGCCCCAGCTGCCAGCCCCAGCAGCTACTAATTTACCTCCCAGGCTGCCTGCAGCCGATGAGCAGCATGGCTCCTCACTTTTGATAAGTGCCAGCTCTTCAGCATTGCAACGTTATTAGCTGTCTCTAGCAGAGAGGCTTGTGACCAGTACAAGGGACAGCTTTTATTGCAGTTGTCTGTCCTTTACTCATAAAAACACTCTTTTCATCTTCTTACTGTGCTGCTTGTCAAGTTGCTGGTTGGGGAGTGAAGGAAATGCCTACTTAGACATCAGGGAAGGTGACACGTCTGTCAAACATGCAGTCAATTCAAAATCATGGGGAGCCACAAAAGACAGGAAAGAGTGTGAATACATTGTGCCAGAAGTACTATTGCAGCAGTTAGGAGTGAAGTGTTAAACTAATTTAAATTCAATTGTGTTCATCACTGGAAATTCTGTACTGCCACTTGCACTCACCTTTCCTCATACTTCGTCCTAGTTCTCATTTACTGCTGCAGCACTGAGGATCTCTGCTGAAGTTAGGGTTTTCCCAGGCACGAATACGGCATTGTGGAGCACTGATGCAGAATCTGATCCATCTGCTGTGTTTGCTTACTTGCTGTGCGTACTTGCTCTACTGTGAGTCAGACCTAAGAAGTGACTCCAACATGCTATATATGACTATTGTGCACACAAGAGGTAATCTGTGTTGCATGTGTGCACTTGCAGTCATATAAAATCATCTGTGTGAAAACATACAGATGTTCTTGACCCTTATCCAGATAAGTAGATTACACCCACACAGCTCAGAAGTGTGAAAGGACCCAGAAGAGAGAATATGAGAAAACTGTATTTGGCTTGTCTCTTTTTCCCTGCCTTAATAATGTAGAAAACCATTAGTGTAAATGTAAATAGGGCCTGCAGAAATTTCCTCAGCAGAAGCCTGATTAGCACACTGCTACCAGACACACAGCTAGTCCTGAACAAACTCTTCATGCCTTAGTTGACATGTGTCACCGAGCTAATATAAGTTATACAATTACTCACAAAATGGTCATCACTGAACCAATGGCTTGTAAAGTAATAGCTTTCATGGCTAATAACTGAGAATTGAATGAGACCTCACATGAGCTATTAACTGTGCACTGTAAAATTGATTTCTGTTACATAGTAGGATGGGTTATATTTACACCATACAAGCAGATAACAAACATAATTTTGGTGAACCTAAAATCGCTATAATTAATTATGTTGCCAGAAAATGAGATTTTTCATTTCTGTAATTTGAAATACATATGAACACAGAAAAATTGGATAAAAAGATCAAATGTGTCATTTTTTAATGTATGTGCATTGGCCATCATGAATGAATAAGGTCAGTAACAAGATTCTCACCCTGGTATGTTGGACGTGAAACTCAATTATCACTTTGCAACCTCTTAAATGTGTCTTAAATATGCAGACAGTCAGGATATACCAATTTCTATGCATGATAGCACATTGCAGATGTTTTTCTCCCATGCCTCTCTACATGTTGGTCAATTGACGCTTGCTGTCCTGGAACTATATTTCATCCACATGTTCCCTCCATCCTCGCGCGCTCTTCCCAAGAACAACAACAGAGAGCTCTGCATGGATATATTAACAGTGAGAAAGCGATGACTTGGTTACGTGAGTCTGGACTTGCTCAGGCTCACAGCTGGCCAAACAAACCTCCCTGCATGCTGTAGCCCGCTATTCTATTGATGAATCACAAGCAGCAGTTCAAGCATTTAAAAGCAATAAACTAGTTTCTACTAGCCTGTGTTTCAACCTGCTTTTTTAAGGGGGATATGTTGGAGTGGGTAAAGTAGCTTGAGCCCTTCTCCTTTCATTAGCTCTAGCTGGTATCAGGTGGTTTGGTCATGGCTTCAGGGCTGATAAGCTTTCCCATTTTTGTCAGGACTGCACCCTGCATACATTTTCCTTTTCGATAGGCACAGATCTTGTTGGCTGATTTCAACCAAATTTGACAACCCTCAGACATACTGCTGCTGAAAATTTCCTGCAAGGGTTGCAAAAAGAGACAGCTATTTAAGGGGTTTGTAAGTGAGGTGCAGACTTTCAGAAACTATGGATATTTTTCACAGAAACCAAAAGTCAGATGAAAACAATGAGTACAAAACATGAAATCGGATTTCTCATAGGGCTGTGTCTCTTGGCTAATTTAACAGACCAATATTAAGATTTTCTGTCCCCTCTCTAGATTCTCCTGCACTTTCTTATCTTCCAACTTCCCTTCAGAATAATGTTCTAGCAGTAGAAACCTTTGAGGGTTTCATTCTTATCTAAGATTAATCCAAACCAATGAGTAGGTTCAAAAACTAAGGGGAAGCAGAGCTGCATATACATACAGAACACTTAGGTGTGTTTTAAAAAAGGCTAAAAATGTGAGTAAAATAGGCATACCAATAATTCTTATTTCACACCAAAGATTGGGTTTGTTCTTCTGCTCACAGAATAACTTAATATGTGACAAAAGGTTTTGTAAAAGCCCAGGTATTTCTCTAGGGCAGCTTACAGAAGTGACCATATACTGGAAATAGTTTCAGGTTTCTTCTTCTGGTATAGTCTTTCTCTGTTTCTCTCTTATTTGTCAGGAAATTTCAGAAATCTTTAAGCTTCAAGTTCACAGAAAGACTACCATGCACAAGCTCAGGTATTTTCTAGTCCTGGGATAGGCTTTTCATACAGTGCAGTGGAGCACAGCATGCCACAGAGTGGATAAAACAAGAGGGAAGAAAAGATGATGAGGCACTGACAACAGGTCTAGAACTCCTGTATTCCACTTCTTGAAGGCAGGTGTCTGAGTACTTTCACTTAATATTCCCAAGCCTTAATTTACATGAAAAAGGATTTGTCAATGCTCGTCCTTCAAATACACAGAGTGGACATTACATTTGACTGGTGGTGCTTACCCACTTGTAAAATGTCCTTTTAACTAGAGCGTTCAAGGGAGTGCCAGAAGCAAAGATTTCTTCCTCTGGAAATCTGGGGTTTAAATTCCCTCAGACAATTAAACTTGTATTAACTGACCATAACTTAGATGGCCATGTTCACTCTTTACCATGTAAAGACCCTCTTCTTCTCCAGCTATGTTTTAAAAGCAACTGTCATTGCATTTTGAATGCAGTGTGTTCAGTATGGGATATTCTCAGAACACCTGACAGATTAAATTATTAAGCAGAAAGTGTTCCAATTTATTGGTCCTGATGGGGAACAAAAATCAGACAGCTTCAAGCTGCTTATTGGTGCCATCCTGGGGCTCTTGCATGAGGAGTATGGGCATTGGTAGGATGGGTCAGTGGCTGAGAAGGTTTTTCTGGGGCTTTGTTTAAAATGTTAAACTTGGCTTGTCCTTTTATTGGCCTGAGAGAACTGTTTAAATTCCTGCATATCCCAAAGAGCACAGCTATAGTAAGAAGAAAAAGCTCTCTGCCAGGTGCAAAGACAAGACAATCAAGTATCTGCACCTTGAAGGCCTCTGGGACAATGAGGAATTCCAGCCTGCAAACTTCACTCCTTGCTGAAGATAAAAGAAAGGCCTTTTTAGGACCCCTGCCTGACTACTTTTTGGAGTAAAAAGCTTTTCCTACCCCAAATCTCACTACTGTCATGACTGTGAGCATTAGAAGAGGATACACAAAGCAGAAAGCTGAGACCCTGTGTGTTTTCTGTCAGTGGTCTAACCATGCCGTTTCCAACTGATGACCAAGGTCTGATACTTCAGAAAGTGTTAGATGGGTAGGGGAATAATCAAAATATATCTCGGAGGCAGGCAGAAGGAATTCTTTTATAGCTTGAAGGCAATCATGTGAGGTCCTTACCGCTGATTGCAGGCTGTGATTTGAAGTTTCTCCCACCAAAGGACATTTATCAGTGATTGGATCTTGTCATGCCTTTGACAGTAAAAGTTTAAAAGCTCCCTCTTGTCAGATATCCATCCCACGTGCCAACACTTGCACAAAACACCCAAATCACCTCAGGGTTCTTTTTTTCAGTAAACTGAATAAATTACAGTTTCCCCTCCTACAGTCAGCCTGGCAGCCCACAGCCCAGCTTTGTGGCTCCCCTTTGAAATCTTTGTGGCATTTTCTCAGCCTCCCTTAAGCCAGAAATGCAAGCCAGATTGTAGCAGTGGCTACAAACACCAAATACCCACACCTCTACTTCTGTTTTCTAAATAACTATTAAACACTTTTGACAGAGCACTTAAAGCACTCATTAAAGGTAGCAGCAATAGTGTTCCTGAAGGTAAACCTCCACTGCACTTGCAGTTACACACCCAGGATTCAGGAGGTGATGGAGTTCAAACACTGGATTTGGCATGTGCCTTTTGGGAAATCTTAAGAAATTAATTTGACCTTTATGTGTTGCCATCACTCTTCTTCATCCCTGCTTTTGAAGGACATGTACAATACTTGCACTGCCCTGTTTCCACCCAGTTTCCACCCAGTATATCTGCAGGCACATCTGCACAGACAAGATGATAGCTCTGCCTGCACTCTGAGTCAGCCAAGTGAAAGCCTTCTCCAGGCTGGAAGCTGTTTCGGCATGTTACTGAAGGCTCTGCCCATGCTAATTTTTCTTGCTTCCCCATAGAGAAAAAAAGCATGTCAAGGAATTGAATTTACTGTTTTGAGTCTCCTCAAGTATAAAATTACCGGTGCTTTCCAGCACATTGGGAGATGCAGAGCTCTGGTGCTGAAGCAGTCTTCAGTCGCCCATTTCTCTCCTCCAGCATCTAATTTCTCCCAGCTTGCGCTCAGCCCACTTTCCTCTTTCAGCCCCTACCCAGCCCTCATGGACGGCTGCATCAAGGTTGTGTTACAGACAGATAAAGATCTCAAATCCAAATGGGCTGCCTCTAGCCCCAGGTATTTAATTTCCCCCTAGAGCTGGGAACATGCTGTGCCTGTGCTGCTATGGGGAAATGCTGTCATGACACAGCAGCACTGTCCTTTCTGGTGACACAGATTCCTCACTCAGAGCAGACTCTGGGTCAGGTATCTTCTGCATGCCAGCTGCCCCAAGAGCTCTCCTGAGAGTCACAGCTACTGTGAAACACCAAACCCTTATATGCTGTACCTCCCTGTGCAGTTGAGAGCTTTTACCTTGCAGTGAGTTTAGGATGAATTACTGCATATAGTCAGTCTATAAAATTACTGTTAATTACATGATCTACTTGCAGTGTTGGGGATTTATTACAGCTTGGTAAAAAAATTATCATCTATAGGTGGAAAGAGTTTAAAAGCAATGAACCTTTTTCCTAAAGCTGTTGTCCTTACAAATAATAAATAATAACAGTGTGAACCACAAAACTCCTTCTCCTACCATCACCACTAGTGCTGGAGCAATGTTAAATGTATGTCTTTAACTTAATTAATGTCAAATGATAGCTAAGCTTCCTGACGCACCTGATTTAAAATATCGATAAGAGATTCATGATAATCTTTCAAAGTGTAGGTATTCCCACACACTTCTACTGCACAGAAATCATGTAATACTTCCTATGGCTTTCAGTACCTAAAGAGGGACTACAAGAAATCTGGAGAAGGACTTTTTATATAAGCAACTAGTGATAGGACAAGGGAGAATGGCTTTAAACTGAAAGAGATTAGGTTTAGATTAGATATTCAGAAGAAATGCTTCACTGAGGGTGGTGAGACACTGGCACAGGTTGCCCAGAGAAGCTATGGCTCCCTCTGGTCAGGGACCTTGAGCAACCTGGTCTAGTGGAAGGTGTCCCAAGGCTACTGCAGGGGGTTAGAATGGGTGATCTTTAAGTTCCCTTCCAACCCAAACCATTCCATGATTTGAGGATTCTATGATTTGCTGAGAGTTCTCTGCATTCTGCCTGTACTCACTTCTGAGCTTGTGATAGCGCTGCAACAGGGTTATGTCCCTGCAGCAAAAGGGATAACAATTAAGATGGTAAACTGGCAAAGGAACATGTAAACTGGTAAAATTCTAGAGAGATGATTTTGGTATTGATCCTGAAGCATGGCCCAAACTCATTTATTTTTTCATTTATCAATTTAGTCATTTATTTGTATGGTTTAATTTTTTAATATTTGCACAGGATTTTCTTAATTCCTCCAAGCAATCAGCCACCAAATAATCTCTATGAATGCTTGTTGTTGTAAATATATGTCTAGACATAATTTAGATTAATTCACCATTACAATGCTGTCAGTTTGAATATATTACAATGCAAGTGCATAATGTGCAGTTCAAATGCAAACTCCAAATAAGCTTTGCTCTGACCTGCCTGGTGTGTCTTAATATACTGTAATTATTTTAGTAGGAAAAGCAACAGGGAGCATGTTCTTCCCTCACTTAGAAGTGGAATCATTTAAAGAGTTGTGTGCAGTTCAATGGGCTAAGATCATATAAATGCAGGGACTGATCTTACAGTGTTGCATAGCTTCCGCTTTAAATACCACTGCTCCTCTTTTCAAAAGCGTTATTGAGAGAAAGCAGTGAACATCTTTTTGGTACTCGTCTCCAACAGATGCTCAAGATGAGTTGTCTTATTTTGCAGGTGTGACAGTCTGAGACACTTGGGCTTCCTATCCCAATCTTCTGTATTTCTTTCACCATTTAAAACTCATCCCTGGGTGCCTGGCTTGAAAACAGCATGGAGGATGTGACTGAAGGCATCCTATCATGGTGTATTTAAACATAACTGATCATTTCTGAGGTCCTTTTCCATGACACAGAAAAGTCTTTATGTATTGTCTAACCCTCTTTAATGAATTGGTCTGAATTTCTTGTTTGTTCTTCTATTATTTGACAAAAATAAGATCACAAAGGGCAGCAAGTTGCTTTGTATCAACTCAAACAAGAGACAGGCCAGGCCCTGTGTCTGAGAAAATTACAATCTATAAAGTTTTTTATAGTGCATTTTAATGATTTTGTGATGTTTGTGTTAAGCTTATTACAGAATGTGAGAAAGTATTATAGAGTTTTATGTCTGTATAGTACCAGTTTCACTGCATTCAACCAGAGACCGTACACAACTGTCCACATGTGCAAAACGCTTATGACTGAGTGGAAGAGACAATTAAACCTCTTTGTAGCAGGAAAAAATGTGAGTTTCTAGAAGTTGCTGCCCCAGCCCAGTGGCAATCCGTGGCCACAACTAATGCACATGGTCTGAGACATCCCCTTGCACCTCTTGAAAGAAGACAGATGGTAAGAAAAGCATGGTCACCTTCACATAGGATGCAAAGTCAGAGCTTGTCATGGTAAGAGTTCTCTGGAAAAGCAATCCTGGAAATGGAGGACAGTGAAAGGATTAGCTGCTTTTTGCTCTGAATATGCTTTTAAGGGGATAAGTTCCTTATACATTTCCTGACAATAACAGGGATTGCAAGGAAAGGAAATGTCTGATTTATATAGTCATTTTATACCCATAGCTGAAAGAATTCTGCATGAATGTTAGCACTTTATAGAACCATAGAATAAAAGAGTTATATAGGTTTATCAGTCTAATTGGCTGATATGTGCATGTAGACAAATATATATGGATGTATATGTATCTATGCTGACTCTATGGTATGATTTGATTCTCTGGGCTTTCTCAGAAGATGTTAAGTTTCCTCTGCTGTCATCTTGGTTAGCAGCAAATGTGTCTGCTTGGCATCTCCCACAACCATGTCCATCCCAACTTACACCTTAGGAACTGGCAATTTGAAAGTGTGATACAAGCAGTGATATTCCAGCCTGCTCATCCATACTACAAGTCCTGTCAGTGTAAAAAGAAGTTTTAATATTCTACCTACTTCAAAGGTGGACAAATTTTACCATTTCAGAACAAATAAGTCTGAGGAATATAAAAAGCTAGGTGAAAAGCTCCAGGCCACACACAATCTCTCTGCTGGATACAGACAAAGAATCTAGGATTTAGGAATCTGGTCTTAATGCTTTGACCATTGTCCTTCAATGCTCTTTAAACCTCCTTGAAAGCATATGGCTCAAAAGGCATGAAGATTAAAAAAATAACAAGTGTAACCCACCACAGGAGGGCTTCTCACAGATTATCTCTCTCAGAAAGAGCAAAGAAATCTGTTCCAAATTCATTCTGATGGCATGAAATCACTACTGGCTTTGCAGGTATGAATCTAAATAAGCAGTGCATGCCAACCCTGCAGTACTGCAAACAGACTTCTCACATGCCTGCCTACATAAAACCCTGCAGGTAAAAGAGTTACTTTACCAGAACATTTTGTAAATCATTAACCTAACTTATCCTTGCATGAAATGCTAGTCTTACAAATGCTCTTCCCCTCACCTTTCCAGCAATGAACAAATCACCCTATTAAATAGCTGCTTTCAGGTACTTGAAAAACATGCTCCCCTTCCACATTTTCCTTGAACTTCTCAAAAATACTGCCTGTTTTTTGTACACTTGCCCTCAACTTTTCACTCCAAGTATTCCATTAATTGTGGAACAATACGATGAGTGTGTTAGAAATTCTAAAGGAAAACAAAAAGCTATATAATTATATAATACTATATAATGTAATAATATATGGAGGCATCCAAAGAGACCTTGACAGGCTTAAGAGGTAGGTCTGTGCAAGCCTCATTATGTTTATCAAGGCCAAATACAAAGTTGTGCATGTGGGCTGGGGCAACACAGGTTGGGCGGAAAATGAATTGAGAGTAGCCCTGAGGAGAAGGACTTAGGGGTGTTGGTTAATGAGAAGCTCAACATGAGCCAGCAGCGTGTACTTGCAGCCTAGAAAGCCAACTATATCCTGTGCTGCATCAAAAGGAGCATGATCAGTAGGTCAAAGGAGGTGATCCTTCCGTTCTACTCTGCTCTCGTGAGACCTCACTTGCAGTACTATGTTGAGCTCTGGGGCCCCTGACACAAGAAGAATGTGGAGCTGTTGGAGTGAGCCCAGAGAAGGCCATAAAGATAATCAGATGGCTGGAACACCTCTCCTGTGAAGATAGGCTGGGAGTTGGGTTTGTGCATCCTGGAGAAGAGAAGCCTCAAGGGAAATGTTAGAGCAGCCTTCCAGTACCTAAAGGGCACTTACGTGAAAGCTGGAGACTGACTTTTTACAAGGGCATGTATAAATAGGACAAGGGGGAATGGCTTTAAACTGAGAGAGGGTAGATTTAGATTAGATGTTAGGAAGAAATTCCTTACTGTGAGGGTGTTGAGACACTGGCACAGGTTGCCCAGAGAAGCTGTGGTTGTCCCACCCTTGACAGTGTTCAAGGCCTGGTTGGATGTGTCTTTGAGCAACCTAGTCTAGTGGAATGCATCCTTGCCCCCTGGCAGGGGGTTCTTTCCAACCGAAACTATTCTATGATTCTAGGATTAAACAATATATATAAGGTGCAGGCTTGGTCTAATCAGGTTACCATAGAGCTATTTCATTATAAATTCTTTGCTCTGTTTTTTGAGACACAGAGCACTATCACTGCCTAAATCCTTTGGCTAGCACATCTAAATCCTATAGAATACTTCTGAGCAGTCTAAAACCTGTAAGTTTTCTTCATCACTTGTAAGCAATTATTTCAGATAAACACATTTTAGCATGAAATTTAATAAAAGCTTTCTTTGGTTCAAAACAATGAATAGGGTAATTCTTGGGGATGCTTGCTAACAGGAGGAGGTGAAGGGATCCATGGGATCCAGGCAGTGAGCTGTAATCAACTCATGCATTTTGTAAATGTGCAACCCTCAAAATCATGTTTGTAGACAAAGAAAAGACATGGGGAAATTGCATTAAAATTAAAACTGGCTTGGGGTTTTTTTTATGGTATCTAGTCTTTTTAGGTTCTCAAACACCTGGCAAACAGTACCAGAAGTAAAATTTTCACACAGCTCCTATCCTAGACATTCCCTTTACTAGACCAATTTTACAAACAAATGAAATAAGGCTTATAAACTCTGGTCCTTCTTGTAGCTATGCAACTGCTGAACATTAAGCTCGAAGATAATTACAAGTCCTTGCCCAGTTCTTCATGTTTCTTTCTACTGTTCTCTCACAAGGAACTTGATTGACTAATTACCAAGCATGACAATAATTAGATTGATATTCAGTCATACTTTTTATGTCTCTTGGCATGCCAACTCAATAAGAAATGCTCTGGCAAGCCGCGGTGGCAGCACTCCGCATGCTGCATGCTGGGGGTGGCCCCCATAGACAGAGTTTGTTCCAGGACACTCCAAAAGTTAAAAGCACATAGTGATCTCTCCATACTATCACAGACAGTTAATCTTATTTAAAGGAACACATTTTGCCTGTAGACATCATAGCCTCAGGGTGTGACTGGGAGAGGGACATGCAAAATAGAACAAGAGTGGCCAGAGGCGTTTTGCTAATGCAGGGCACAAGGGAAATGCCTGGGAGAGAGCTGCCTGCTTACTCCCCAGACAAGGACACAGCCTACATCCAGGTAGGGAAAAGAGTACTTTACCTTGTCCCCTCATACCTCACGGCTCCCTCTTACCCTTCCACAATGTAAGTGAAGCCATTCCCCTAGGGGTATTGCTGGGGGAGCAGCTATTAAAATGTCCATGGGCTTCAGTGAGAACAGGATTTCACCAGTATTTCTCAAAGAAGCATAGTCTGCTACAGGAAACTTATGCTAATATCTGTTAGTAATGCTTTAGATCACCCCACACATGCTTCCCTGCAACCTTTCTTATAACACAAGAGCCATGCACACTACAATGCCTGCAAAATCGACCAAAGTGTTACAGAGAGATTTCATTCTCTAGGTGATTTTGAATTACTTACTAATTATAGGAACTGCATTAAAGTGTTCCAAAAGAATATATCAGCATAAAGGGAAAGATCTATTTCCAAGAAGTAACATATTAGGCCACTAGATTTTTCTTTTTTCTGCTTGCTAAACATACTGAAGCAATGCACATTTACTCTAAAATTATTTATCTGAATGCATTTGAATTGATTATTGTCGGTTTACTTCTATCATGGGGAACTATGGTGCATAATTGTAACTCAAGCTGTGCTGCATGGTTGAAAGCGGTCAGACAAGATGCAGATTTTATTCCCTGAGTGAAGAATGCAAGTATTTCCATAGCAAAGCATTCATGTTTAAAGTCTCCTTGAGTGTGGGTGTTTATAATTCCAAATTCCTTTAGAGCAAATATTTGTGTTTATAAAATTCATTTGCAAGAGATTTTACAGGGTGTGTGCAGAAAATAAAGGTCAAAGCCATAAAAGTGTCCTGAAAAAATAAAAGTAAAGTCTTTGAGGTATGGTGTGTGAGTATTGGTATGTGTGTGTTACAGGTATGGGCCATTTGGTAAAAAATAACTGTAACTGTGTGGCTGTAAACATGCAGTTCAGAAAATACACGCATTGTAGGTTGCTACTTCTATAGCCATAGAGAGTGTGTGTGTGCTCACATGCACGTGTGCATAAAGGAGAAGGAAAATGAGGAGGAGAGTGGGAGAGAGAGAGGTACAGAGCTAGAATCCTTTTTTCTTAATCTCCCATCAAGATGATTATGGTGTCCTTAGAAATGAGAGGGCTCTACTAAAGATTTTCACTTCAAAGAGAAGTTCTCAGCGAAAGCTCATCCTCTCCTCCTCTCATCAGTAGGCAGATAAGTCTTTAACTTAATTGATAATCTAGCATAGAAAAGTAGAGGATAGAACTTGCCTCTCAAGTCAGGCAAAGCATTTCACAAGCATGTGACTGTCTGAAGTTAAAGAACAAAAAGAAACAGCAAGACTTTTAAAGGACTTTGAACACAGATGTGCAAGTATTTGTGCAACTCAGAGACACTTCTGATTGCTTGTGGGTAACCTTCAGTAAGACTCCTCTGGTAGCTACCTTTCTGCTGTCAGTATCAGTGTTCTATTTTCTCTACCAAATGTTTTTGGGTAGCATTTTTTCCTTAAATCTGTGTTTTGATTCTCCAAATAGACTGGCTGTGTGTGAGAGGGAAAATCTCTTACTTGCCTGTGTCTACATGGCTCCATGTGCTCCCTCATGTCCCAAATGCTCAGCCGTCTGCTGAACATGCCTGCAGCTTTGGCACACTGTCTGCAGTTGCAGGTGTGCAGTGAGGCAGATCTCATGGCTGCCTGCTGCATATCTGTGCAGTCTGCACCCTCAGTGTGTAGTGAAGAAGAGGCACATCTGAGCAGTTGAAACTCAAAAAACACTGAGCTCCCCAACCCAGCTTATAAAATTACGTCCAGCAGCTCTCACTCCTACAGTGTTTATGAATGCTTTGGTCTAATTCCAAATTAATGAATCCATGTTGAATAAATATTATCATGATTTTAATCATCCTGCTCATTCACAGCCAAATCATAACCTAAGAGGTTCACTTTGTTCAATACATCAGAACCTAGAGAATTTCCATAGCCTTTTGAATCATGGAATAGCTTGGGTTGGAAGACGCCTTTAAGGCTTATCTAGTCCACCCCCCTTGCAATAAGTAGGGACATCTTCAACTAGATAGGCTGCTCAGAGCTCCATCCAACCTGACCTTGAATATTTCCAGAGGCATCTACCACCTTCCTGGACAGCCTGCACCAGTGTTTCACCACCTTTATTGTACATTTTTCCCCCTTATATCTAGCCTTATATCTAGCGTTTTAGTTTAAAATCATTACCCCTTGTCCTATCACAACAGGCTCTGCTAAAAGTCTTCCCCCATCTTTCTTGTAGGCCCACTTTAGGTACTGAAAGGCTGCCATAAGGTCTTCCCAGAGCCTCCTCTTGCCCAAAATGAACAAGACCAACTCTCAGTCTGTCTTCATACACAAGGTGCTCCAGTCGCCAGATCATCTTCATGGCCCTCCTCTGAATTTGTTCCAACAGCTCCATGTCCCTCTTGTCCTGGTGGCCCCAGAGCTGTATGCAGTACTCTAAGTGGGTTTGGTTCAGGATACAGTTGGATTTTTGGACTTATAGCACACATTGTTATCTCATCCACCAGTACCCCAAGTCCTTCTTGGCAGGTCTGCTCTCAATCCCTTCAGCCCCCAGCCTGTATTGATGCAGTGGGTTACTCTGACTCAGATTCAGGACATTGCATTTTTCCTTGTTGAACCTCACAAAGTTCACAGGGGCCCACTTAGCACTTTTTGAGACTCTTATCCAAGAGATTTCACTGGTCAAGTTTTATTAATATCTCCAGTTGCACTTGCTCTTTTCCTTTTAGCATGCTGTGCAAATGGACGTTGTGGCAGCTTCCTTTCCAGAACTAAATATTTTACAGTCCTTGGATTTAATTAGCTGCATTTCCATGTTATTACACAGAGGTAAAAACTACTATTTGGTGACAACAAAAATAAAGACTAAAGGAAGTAACACCACACCACCGCCTCCCCCCCTCCCCCCCTTCTCCTTCAAGGAAGACTCAGCTTGCAGAAAGGGGAGTTACAAGTCCTTTTACTGCCACAGCCAAAAGCACGAATCAGACACTGACATAATGAGCAATTCTGTACACATGGGAAACTGTCATTCAGCTAATTTGCATTACAAAGGAATCAGAGTTATTTAAATGGACAAATACGGGTTGAGAGATGCTAGGTCTAAGGCACTACTAATCTGTGTCAAGTATGAAATCAGCTGTCTAATATTGGATGCCAAGTTTCCCAGCATAAAGCAGTGTGAATATGGAAGGACACTTTTCTCTGTTTTTCAATG
This sequence comes from Agapornis roseicollis, assembly GCA_002631895.1. NCBI lineage: Eukaryota > Metazoa > Chordata > Aves > Psittaciformes > Psittacidae > Agapornis > Agapornis roseicollis. Next base: position 529,584 of record NDXB01011674.1, on the reverse strand, counting down.
TCATCACAGCAGTTGCCAAAATATATACCAACTGTAGAAATTTTATGTGTCAGAACAAAAGAATGAGGAAGGACATGCTGATTTACTGCCTGTAGTAAGCTAACATATTTATGGAATGAAATTTTATGAAATATAGCAAGAAAATGTGACACAATTTTTCCAAAGCCATGTGCCTTGTAAGCACACTGTCGCTCTTAACCTATACTGCTCTACCTTTTGCAGTACTTTTGTCAATAACATTGCAAAACCAAGTTGCGTACTTACGGTTGTATCTCTTTCCTATTTAGCTTCTGAAATGCTACCAGATCAAAATAATAGCATGTTACATCTGCTATAGTCCAAATGAAATGTTATAAGAACTGGACAAAGCAAAAAAACCCCAGTCCTGTGACTCAGACATGCTGACTGCTATTTAAGACCTTTACTGTATTTACTTTTCGGTTTTCATCACTACACAAGCTTATGTTGTAAATCCATAAACAAACAAAATTTTATTACAGTTCACTATGGTATGAGAACTCCTCAGTTTGACTGGTGTCAGGAGTCAGCTTGGCCATAGGAAAACTCTTGAGGATTCTACCAATTAAATCTAAGACTCATTATTAGCAGTTATCTCAACATATTTTCTGTATATTAATTTAGCTATTCTGATTTAGACTATAATAGGGAAATGATACCTCTGTCCAGTCACCAGTCCTGTATTGTGATGAATTATGGACTTTCGACAGTTACCAAAATATACCTTAAAGACTAATGAAATAAAATTAAAATAACAAAATATAAATAATCTTAATTCTTCTGAAGTCATAAAGGACTAATAGGAAGCTATACATATATTTCATTTCAGGCCTGCAAAACTGAATATTTGGGCTGGCAGAATCAGAAAGGTTTATTTTGAGAAACACACCATATCAAAGGTAGTTTTATTTGGAATTAATCCATTTTTTGCAGGACTGTTATGTCTTATTTCACTTGTTACCATTTGCTAGGGGTGTTTTTTGGCAGAGAGCAACTGAGCACAACTACGTTTTGTTTCTGCTGCTTATAGACTAGTTGCTCTTACTAACCTCCTTTATTCACTCTTCTAAATGTGACCTTCTCAGGGTTCAACTCATAATTGCTTGCACTGTATTTCTGTGAAGCTGGGCAGTGATCAAGACTTCGTTTTTCATGTTGCTCCAGGGGGAGTGTCTACAATTGACATTGAAGCTAAGTACTCTAGATTAAAAGAAACAGCCAAACCTAGTAAGTCCCAAGTCACATTGTTGTAACATCAAAAAAACACTGAAAACACTTTCCTGAACTCTGAAGAGGTTTATGGCTCAGTATTTATCATCACTAGGAGAAATTTTCATGCATAATGACATGAAGCAGCCAGACTTCAGCATATTTTACCCATCCACAGAATTTGGATTCTATTAAACATAACATGGCATAACATAATGTTTGTTCTGGATAAAGCCTGAGCAGTTGCTGTTATTTTCTGATGTTGCTTTTGTGATCATTATGGCTCCTGCTTGCCCTGATATCTGTACCTGTGTCTGACACCAAACTCCCTTTTCATTATGAGGCTGATCTGGCCTTCTCTGATGCAAATTTTGGGTGCCTGGTCCTGAGGCTGGTGTGATAAGGTTTAATGTTTCCACACTGAGCACAACCTAATGTTAGATGGTTATCTAGCATTTACCTGAGATATACCAAACCTTCTTACCCCTTGACCTTTTATCTCAAGGGAGACAGTACTGAGCAAAGGCCATATCCATCCATATCAAAATCCAAGGGTAGGAGGTGGAATGGCAACTTCCAGTCAGAATCTTCTCTGCTTGTCCTCTCCAGATGGACACTCTTGGATACTGATGCATAGATGTGCATGCTAAGCCTTGAAAAGCTCCTATTCAGCTGCATGCTTGAAATAATTTTCTTGTGTAACATAACCTCAAGGCCACAGAAAAACTTGTGTAAAAGGAGCCATCTGTGCAGAGTGCAACTTGAGCGTAAGGGTGCAAGATCCCACCACCCATAATAGCAAGTTGGCTGGCTGAGGCTGAGCCTCTGTACTACTTATGGTGAGGCCACAAAGCTGAATACATCTGCCTTTGGATTTGGTTCTTAATATGTTGCTGCTGACTGAGATGCTGAATTATTGCCATCTTCAGCTCTGTTCTGAAGATGCCACTGTTAGCTGCATGTTCTGTTTACATTCAGTTTCATCCTATCAAGGTAAATGTCAATGCATTCCACAATTTATTTTTTGCAGGATTTCCTAGCTGGGGGGACAGAAAGCATCAGGACATTTTTAGCCACAAACTGGATGCTTGCAATCTGAAGGAGGCTGTTGTGGTGCCTCTTTCTAGGAACAGTATAGTGAAAGTGTGAATCTTTTTACATAAACCAGTTTGTTTTCTGAGAATATGGTGCATTAAGAATCTATGTGGTGTTCAGAACAGTAGAGACAGGCCATCAGACAAACATCCTAGACGATGAACTGGATAATTGTTCTTCTAATGACAGATTAGGTAACTGTTTATTTTCCTTCTTGCATATCCTATACAATCTATTGATTGTCGTTGAGTCATTTCTTATTTATTTTTTCAGAAAAGTAAGGCAAGATTGGGACTTACTGGGATTCAGCTTATCCTGAACGCTGACAGTCTGAGCACCTGCATTAACTTGCACATAAACAAACCCCCAAAACTGTGCATCATCCACTGCTTTCCCTGCCTTACACCTGTCCATCTGCATTCAGAAGAGATGAAAAGTCACCTGTTACTGATTTTGGTAATAATTCTTATTAACTCTTAAAGTTCATTTCTCTTCCTTAGGAGTGACTTGTGGAAAGCTTTGGAAAGTTATTTAGTAGGTGGGAGCATTTTAGCCTAAAATCTACATAGCTCCAATTCAAACCTGCCCAGATTCTTCAAAAAACACAATTAGATCAGATTATTTTCACATTAATCCTGAGGTTACCAGTATGGGTCTAGAAACAGAGACCTTGGTCAAAGTCAGAGTTAGGTTAATTCAGCTAAGTGTAGCCATCAGTAGGATATGTCAGTGAGTAACAAGGTGACCCTTACTGGTTCTCAGTAGGATGAAAGACTGATGATTTGAAGCCTTTGTTTCTTTCCTTGCTTGACATCTGAGAAGGTCAGATGTCAAACAAAAAAAGGACTAAAAGCACTGTTATGCAGCATTGTGGCCTCTCAACTGTCCTGTTGAACATGCATAAGTCTTACTCCATTATTAAGTGATAGATCTGTATCAGTATGCTAATGATTCCTGGCTCTGTATGTCCATCTTCTCTGACCCATTCCATACCCCTACATGAATGACATGGTGCCTTGCACAGGTGTAGTGTCTGCCTGCAATCAGCAGCTGGCTGAGTACCCCCCTAGATAAAGCATGAGTAACGTTATGGGGTTGGTGGGACTAATGTCAATAGTTCCACTGCATTGCTGGTCCAGAGGCACCAGCCATTTCTGTTTAGCGTCTGATTCTTTTGAGGACTTTTGCAGCTGCTGCTGGTGAATGGAGTACAAGCCCTCCTTGAGTCACTTCAAATGGGTCAACATGGCGTACAGGGAGATTGCTTTGTCGGCTCTTTGAATAAGCCAAACACTGAGATGTGGACTCCTGGAGCAAAAAACTGAGATGTATCACTGGATAATAGGCATCTGCCAGCCAAAAGCCCTGAATGTGATTGTGTCACAGCAGATGTGTTGCCTCACTCACCAGAAGTCTTAGTCACTTTAGGAGGAGGCTTCTTTCCTGCTCATTACAAAAACCTGCAGTCCGATTCCCTGAAAAACTGAAGCTGATCCAGCAGATAGCTGCCTCTGACTAAGTCTTAGTACACTGAACTAATGCATTGATGCTTAGGTTTGGTTAATGACAAAGATCTGTGTGAAGGTTAAGGTCTTGCTTTCATGAAGTAGTCCCTTCGTTGATTTCAGAGCTGATACTGAAGAGGCATTTTCTTTTGGGGCATAACGGCACTGTCTTAACTAAAAACATCCAAGTAATCAGGGAATAGTTGAGAAGCTACCTGCATCGATGCTATTTTTAAAATTCTATTTGAATGCGCCCAAGCCCAGATCTGCTGTCCTTCTAAACATGGCATGAATTTTAACATTCCTCTTGGCATTTGGGAGAGCACAAGTCAAAAAGTAGCATATTAAATGCTTTTATGTGGAAAATTAGTCAGTTATTTGTGGTTCCAAATTAATTTATTCAACATCAAAGGAACTGCATACAAAAAAATTATGGAATCAGCAATGGAAGTGTTTAACAGAAAATTAAAGGATTTGCACATGAACCACACTGATGGATCAACTGTCTATCACAGGATGATGAAGAAAGGTGTAATGTCACACAATAGCTATTTATATAATGTAATAAGGTTGGAGGGGAGGGGGTAGGAACGAATGCAAAATGTTAAACATTTGAAACTTCTATCTGTCTGAAAAGACATGCTGAAGAAAGTATGTCCCCAGATAAAGAATTTGGAGGTTTGGACAGGTTTCATAGTACTGGCATTGTCTCATGATTCCTAACTAAAACCAATGGTACAGTAAATCAACATAATCAAATGCTGACATGTGTGCAAAGGCTGAATATAAAGCAGGTTTCTAATGTGAAGGAATATTTGAGATTCCAAAGATCACTCAGGACAAAGAGGGGGAAATTCTGTGTGATGTCACAATAATGAAAGAGATTGGTTTAATCAGAATAGGATTTTTTTTTCTCATAACTGATTTTTATTTTTAAAACCTTTTTCATGATATATTAGTGAAAATTGTTGATAAAAAAATTACGTCAGCAAAAAGACATCCTTTAAAGACTCAAAAAGAGGTATTTTGACAATTTGGAATTTAAATTATTCTGAGACATACCAAACCCAACCCTTTTCTGTGAACATTTTCAGTTTTGATGTACAGAACTTTTTATTGAAAAGTGCTTTTTCCTGGAAATGCTTGAATTAATTTTACCTTTCTTTTCTTTCATTGCAGTGCCTGGCTTATGACATTCTAACATAACAAGAATTCTCTTTAGATTCATAAATATCTCTTTAGATTCTGAATAATTTTCCATATATGAATTTGGTTTATAATAGATTACAATCAAATTTGCTAATCATATTTTTCCATGTCTCTGTGTGTTTGATCAAAAATGTAATTTGACATAATCTATTATGGGCAGTACCTCAGCACTAAAGTTAATTGCTAATGGATATTTTTAACATTGTATGAACCAAGACATTTCTTATAACTAATAAAAGAGCATTTTAGCTTACATGGAATTTCATGACATACTAAGTGATGCAGATGCATTTACCATAAATTCAGTCCCTGTGAATGCAGAACTATTGACATTTCAAGGAAGTAAATACAGGGTTGCTGAAAAATATTCAGAGGAAAACACAAATCAGATGAAGAAATTTAAAGACAGATTTTTTGATGGCACCAGATTCCCATTATTTAGAATTTCAGAAGATTGCAAATTCTGTGTATGACTGGACAGACTTTTAGAAGTATCAGTTTCTCAGGTTAAGAACACTGAGATCTTCTGAAATAGTGACATATCTTGTTCAACGCTGTGCCCAAATATGTACCAATGAATGCCTGTGTAACATGGATGACTTTTAACATGAGCAGTGAAACATGTTATTAGTATTTGTAAAATGTAAACATAGGAAAACATTCTAAACAATGCAGGTTAAAATGGTTCCACTTGTCAATGTTAATATGGCAGTTTTCCCATCCAGAGGTGTGTCATACGCAAGAATTCATTAGCAATGCAAGCTAAATGTTAAAGCATACTACTGCTGATGCCAACAACTGTTACTCAGAAAAATGCAAGTCTTATTGTGGAGGAGTGTTTAATATGAAAAGGCTGAAGTCATCTGGCAAAACAGCCTCATTTGGGGTATTACTTTTTTCATATCTTGGAAATATGCTTCATTTTCACAAAATGATTCCCAGAGAGTGGCCTAACACATTTTCCTCACACTTTCAGACTACAGAGAATTGATCTCAAGGAAGCTGAATACTTCTCACTCCAGCGATACGAATATTCACAGTTCCATCCTGGTGTCAAAGACATGAAAACAGCATCTTTTGTCTCAGCTGCAACTCACCTGCTTTGGACCACAACTACACAGTGTTGTCATTCACTTTATGCCCCTATCTGTTGACATTAGTTGCAAATACTTCTTCCATCCCTGTACTTATATGTAACCACCCCAGCGTTTCTATGGAACTATGGATGTTAAGTTGCTCCCCTGTCACCAAAAGGAGAGGACAGACTAAAAGTTGTACACAAAGCACAGATGATAAACTTCAGGTTCTTGTTAGTATTATGTATTATCCTATAAAGCTTTCAGGCCCATAAACACTGGACATAGAAATCCAAGAAAATCATAGCCCTACTGCAGACAGTTCAGAGTTCTAAACTGTTGTCTCACTATTGTAAACATATACGAATACAGTAACTATAATATTCGAAGTTATGCCAATCACCACCTTGACAGTGATCTTTGCAGATGAGTTTAAAGCAAAATGTATTACAGGAGGGAGAAGGTCACGAGGAATGTGATCTGTGCATTTAATTATCTTAGGGAAAAGTTCATTAAGGTCTTTCTAATGGTATTTTTTTCATGCCAGATTTTCAGTGCAGACATGCACGTACTTTGTAGGCCATTGCTAGATACTCTCTGGTAGGAAGTGGGAGAAACACCTTCTGCAAGGGAACGGTGGTTTCTGTAAGAGGAAAAGCATTACAGGACATACCAAGTGCAGAAATCTGTTGAGTAAATTAAAAAGCATGAGCTGGTATTTCCTTTGGGATTCTGCACAGAATTGTCAGGACTTACCAGGCAACCCAAACACTGCATTTCTGTTTGCTTTTCCATCTAAAAGAGAGTATTTCTGTTGAGTTTCTCTGGATTTTGAGAATCAGGCAATATGAATCACAATTCTGGGAAAGCCTGAAGAGATGTGATGATTGCATGATGCTAGTCAAGGAATATAAAACCTACTGCAGACACAGACACAGTCTGAAAACACAGCATAAGCCTCTGAAAATGGAGACATTTTTCTGCCAGAGCAATTATGGTGTAATCAAAGTTTCATTATAAATGAAACTGCAATTCCCACATTGCACATATGAAACAATTAGTGACTTTAATTTGCTTTGCTATAAATGGAGGTTTGGTGTAGCTGAGCTTACTGTGAAAATGGAGTCAGGTAATTCAGTCAGAACATTACCTGAATGTTTTCAAATTGCCTGTACACAGGACTCAGGTATTTTCTGATAGAAGCCTCTTTTGTCTTTAAAACACCAAAAACATAGTCTTCTGGAGAGACAAGTTACCCCTTTTCTCCCTAAGGATACACATGTTCATATGGACCACACTGCTGCTCAGCCCAGGTCTTTGAAGCAAATACTGGTTGACAGACCTGGAGATACAATGCAAAAGTCAGCCAGCATTGCCATCAGGTTTTGCAGAGCAAGATGATAATTTGGCTTATTAGACTGTGTGTCAGTGTCACCCTGTGCCTTGCTTGCAAACACTCCTACAGAGACAGCTCATACCTTGTTTCTGACTGAATGTAAGTCAGCTACAAGTTTGGGAGAGAAGTGATGGAGGCTGGGTGGATCTTGGCTGTGTCTCCCCTACATGACTGTAAGTGAATTGCATGTGGGTTGTTGCAATATTTAGATGTTATGCACCAATATTAATAATGTATTTCTCCATGTCCCCCTCCCCAAGCAACTGAAGGAGGGAGTGAATGAGTAATCGTGACTCATCTGATACTTCTGAGGGATCAAGTTTCTTGGGAATACTTCTATATTGGTGTTGGTCCCATGAGAGACCATTTCTCATCTCTGTATCAAAGAGTCATAAACAAGCCCTTCTGAGGTGGATTACATCTGGCTGGATCACTTCTCCTATGAAGACAGGCTGAGAGGGGTGGGGCTGTTCATCTTGCAGAAGAAAAGGCTCTGGAGAGACCTCAGAGCAGCCTTCCAGTACCTAAAGGGGGCTACAGGAAGTCTGGAGAGGGACCTTTTTCAAGGGCATGTAGAGATAAGACAAGAGGTGGTGGCTTTAAATTGAAAAAGGGTAGATTTAGATTAAATATAAGAAAGAATTTCTTTACTGGGAGAGTGGTGAGACACTAGCACAGGTTGCCCAGAGAAGCTGTGGCAACTTGGTCTAGTGGAAGGTGTCCCTGCCCAGGGGTTGGTGGGTGGGTTGGAACTAGAGTATCTTTAAGGTCCCTTCCAACCCGAACAATTCTGTAGTGATTCTGTGATTCTGATCACTATGACTCTATGGTAGTTGCTTACTGTACTGAAATAGCTGTAAAACTACCATTCCCATTGATTCCTTTTTTTAATAAACAGGGGAAAGGGAAAATGCAACAGCACAGGGAATGTGGAGGCACTGACCTAGAATACGCCAGGAAGAAGAATTTAGAGGGAGATACCAAGAGGTACTCCCCCAAAGTCCAGCTGACTAGGGAGAGGGGTTAGCAAAAGTTGAGAATGGTAGTCATTTCATTAGGGTAATTCAGTAGGGTTCATGCCTAATGGCCCTGTAGTATGTGTGAAAAAGGCAAGAACACCCTGGGAAGTGAGCATATGAAAACACCACCACCTCATCTGCAGACAAAAAAAAAAAATCCCCCTAAAAGTGAAGGACAATGAGACCTCACACCTACCTACTGTGACAATAAGCAGAAGGGTTTTGGTGTGGGGGAATGGTTGCTGTAATTCATTTCTGCACCTGCTAGTCAGAACCAGCAGATTTCCACAGCATGAGAACTCTAGCATGCCTGCTGAGCCTGCTGAAGGAAATGGACAGCATCTCCACCCAGGTAGGACCTGTGTACACCTGCCTGAAAAGCTGCCCTTGACAGCACTGGCAAATGTGGGGAAGATTATTTATTTTTACAAAATGCACACTTTTAAACAAACCTGCAGTAGAAAGCTGAGACTACCAAACCCATGCTTATTTTCAATGTCATCTAAAACTGGCTATGATTCCATGGTTTGAGGTATCAGTGGAGGAAATGAAGACCAAGTCTTCTGTGATATTTCTTTTTAGCTATTGCTAATGACTTAAATCCTTTCCCATCAAATAAATAAGGCAGCTGCTAATCCACCCCAAAACATCATGGGTTTGTTCAAATCTGTCCCAGCTTGGACCTTTGTCAACATCTGTCTGCTCAGGAGCTGCACACTTCATAAACCCACATCCCTGCAAATGTTATGACATGGCCCTAGCCTGGTCGATAGTAGTGGAAGTAAGTGTGACTGAAACTGTCATTCTAAGACCTTTATTTCCATATATTAATGCTTTTTAATTTATCTTTAGGCATTTATCAAGGCATTTTGGAGGGGGTTTATTCCTGGCAGGCATCCTTCTACCTCACAAGTTCTGCTTGTTGGCTGGGGCCACACAGCCAGCACCCCTTTGCTAGCAGCTGGGAAAATCCCAGTGATGCTGGGCTATGCCATGCAATCACTGTGCTGAGCCAGGTGCCTGTGCCTGCCTGTGAGCTCCTGGTGAACAGGGAAGAGCTGCAGAGACAGTGGGCACAGAGAGCTCATTCAGCCCGGTGCTGACTCTGGCAGGCTATGCATGGAGATGCTGCTGGGAGGTTTCACTTTGTGAATGGACTCAAGGAATGAGAGAAAGAGCCAGGGAAAATTATTGACTCAACAAGGTTTCCATAAAACTCCATTTTACCCTAAAGCTTTTTGGCTCCCTATCTCCAAAATCCGTACAGATCAATAAAGATACAGTTTGAAATATAACTAAGTGCCTGCAGTGATAATGATGACCATCCTCTATCCTGTTGGTTTTTGCTTGGTTGGTTTTTGTTTTGTTTTGGCTTGTTTTTTTTTTTTCCCTAGATTGGACTTTTCTGGCAAAAGCAGAGTTCTGGCACAAACAAAGCATCTCTGTTTATTCCAGTGAAATTTTGCTTGCTTTAGAACCAGATATCCTTTTTTCTCAATATTGGTTTTATTTCATTTCATGGTTTTATGTATCATTTTATTTTCATCCCTCCTCTAAATAATACTTGAGGAAATGAGATGCCTGAAATAATCAAACATCAGAAGTCAAGTATGCAAAATTTAAAACCAGCTACCCACTTAGGCTTTTTAGCTAAACCAACTGATTTTGGTCATGGAAATTTTCACAGTATTAATTCTGCTCAGGTCAGCAGCAAGCAAAGCTTATTATTTTCTGGTGATTGTTTTGTGGCCTATAGAATATAGATGGATGTTCTCTTCCTGTGAAATAGGTTTTATATCTCCAGCTCTGTGTAGGCTAGAAATGGGAACTACATGTGGTTCCACAGAAGGGAATTTCAGCTCACTTATGAAATATGGAACAATAGCTTCCAGGCCTGGAAGGATTTCAGACTATCAGACATTCAAATTGCTTCTGATATTGCGTATGAACAAAATCTGTTGTTGAAAGCCATTTTTAAGAAGTTGAAGTGCTGGAGAGTGACTAAATCTCCACTCCTATTCAGCCAGCACTGGCTGTGAAAGGCCAGCATAGTCAGTCAAGTCAAGAGAAGGAAGAAGGGCTGGAGTGCTCTGGCAGAGGCAGGCCCAGTGCCCCTGGATGTGCCATATTTCTGGGCAGCATTCTTCAGAAGGATCTTCTTTCTTCATCTGTTACAGCTGAGGAAATACCCCTACACTTTTCATTCCTCTTCATGTTTAGGTTCCCATCATGTTTAAGTTTGTCCCTAAATAAAACCAATTTTGACTATCACAAGCCTGTCAGCACTTTGAAAAGCCCTCAAAATACCTCTCAAATGAGAGAGCAGAAACTGAGTGGATGCGGTGCTAGTTTTGAGCAAGCTTACAAAGTGTTAAACATGTTTTTCTTTCTTCACAACAGATTTATTTATGTTAGTCTTTTATTGCTAGGCATTGTACCACCAGATTTAACTTCTGGTATGTGAATGTGGTGTTTGTATGTTGGGACTGTTACTATGTAGCTCACTTCCCCATTCCTTCCAGTGATAGAGAGAACAAGGAGCAAACAAAGATGAACTACAGGAAAACCTGGCCAGCAAGCAGCAAGCTGTCCATATGGTCTTGAAATGCATATCGTCAGGAGCAGGGGTAGAAGTGGACCACAGTGGCAAACACAAAGAGGAGCTGAGGGACATGTGCTCCTGATGAGTGATACAAGATGAAGAGCACATAAGAGCCAACATAAGGGGGTGTCCACATAAGGAGGTTACATGGTAGATGCTGACAGGGCTGGTAGCTAGAGAAGCAACTAACGAAGTGTGAAGAACTGCCCTAAGGCACAGCTGAGATGAAAGCCATATGGCAACTCAATTAGTCTAATTTTTGGAGATGGAATAATGTGTATAATGCTCATTTTTCTCTCTTCAGCATTCATTCTTACTCTTTGAGCTGCTTCAGTGTTACTCTGTGAAGCAAGCTGTGTCAAGATACTAGAAATGGTCTGCAGCATTTGGTTTTCTCCCATGCCAGAGATGTAGGCAACTTTGAAAGCACATCAGAGGGAACCACATGAAGGTCTGTAATACTAAACCCCAAGGCTTCACGTTGAACATTCTTCTTAGGCAAGGGAAGAATAACATTTAGCCTGTTAAGACTGTAGTTGACCAAACTCATCAGTATAATTTACTTTTTCCTATATAACCTGGACTGATATACCACCAGTTACCTGTTGCATTGCACTTGTAAACATTGGAAGGCAAGGCCAGTTCTTGGGATGCTGTGTTCATAAAAGGCACAGCAGAGCTAGAATCCTGATCCATGCTTAGTACCCTCTGCATACTATGTTAAATTAAATTTATGCTACTCCTTCGAGAAGATCCGTGATCAAAAACCTCCACATGGGGCTGCCTTCCAGGGACTCAAATATTACCGTGTGTTTTTCAGCTCTCCAAAATTTTGCAGCTAGGGTATCTGTGCATTTCTTTCTTGAGTGCCCTAATAAAAAACTTATATTATCATTGGGTGAGTATATGACAGTTTAATGGAAACTGCTAAAGGCAGTTAAAGCATAAAGTACCTGTAGGACTTGTTTAAAGTGCTTGGTGTATCTGGCAGGCCACCAAGTTGATGAAAGCCCTTGGTGACAGTCACAATAAAGCACTGCTGAGGGTGTTGGCTTGGCTCAAATTCTTTTTTTCCTGCTCAGTTTTTATGCTTTTTGATTACAGTTAAATGAACATGGAGTTTAACGCTTATATCAGGTTTAATTATGAAGCCATGATTTTGGTGCCATAATGAAGTGGAGCACTTTTTCTTAGCAAAATCTCTTCAGGTTTAAATTTTTGTCTGCTGGTGTAAAAACAGATATATGGTGTCCCTTTTGCTCCTCTTTACGACTTTTGGTCTCTTGTGCTAGATACAAGCTCTGCAGCCACTGAGTCTCATTTCTCATATCTGTGGTAAAAATGTTTGCAAAAAAACCCAGTCCTTTAAGGCCATAGAGACCAAAGGATTTCAGCTGAGAAGAATTCTTACTAAAATATGGATTTCCTGGAGAGGCCAGGAGGACTTTACATGATACAAGGATAGTATCCTAGCTCATTCCCCTCGCAGTAACACACCTGCCTCAACAAACAAATGCTACAGTACTTTAAAACTTCCAGGTTACTTTAAAGTTCTAGTTTTTTCTCGCTAATAGAAATGTGCTTAACTTCAGTGTGTAGCTTGTCCAGCTGAAAAGAGGCCAACACCTACATAAAATAAATAGCAAAAAAGGTCCGAAGGCCATGGCTCTGGCATTAGGACCCATGAGGTACATTCACAGGGGCAGCTACCACCACCAGCAGTATGCAGGTTGCCAGGTCTGGAAAGCTGGAAGGAGAATGGTGTTTGAGCCAGCACTCTAGAAATCTTATGGAGGAGTCAGAGGCAACACAAATGCTTTTTGAAAGAGATGATAGTGCTGAAGCCTCAGGAGAAATATCTGAGGCTGAGAGAGATTAAAGCTGTGGCTGAATAGATCAAAGATCTCAAAAATAAACGTACGTGCTGTGCATGCTGCCTGGTTTGCCTGAGTGAAAGCCATTTTTCAACAGTAGTTTCCTTGAATATCAGATTAAGTGAAAAAAAAAAAATGTGGTGCTCAGAATAGAGTCCCAGTTGATGCCACCAGTACAAATTGGACACTGACCATTATCTACTTCTCTCTATATAAGCACTAGAATATAGCTGTTTTACTAGACTAAAGCTGTAAGACGCAGGAGAGGATTAATGAGAGATTTTTCCCAAACAGCTCCAGACTGAGGGACAGGCTGTGGGGGGAGTACTCAGCTCAGGGGGGCCTGGCTGAGGCATGTTGAGAGCTCCAGATTTTCTGAAAATCCCTTCAGTGTGCCTCTAGCTGGGCTCTCTGAGTCACTGGTCAGTTTTCAGAGGCTGGGCTAAATTGCTCCTTGATGAAATTCGTTAGCCCTAGACAGAGGAGCAGAGTGGGAAATTCCCGCTTTCCTTGATCCAGCAACAATTAGTTAATATAAAGTGAGATACTGGCTCTTCAGCCCATTGCTCCAGGCAGTCAAAATGATGTCTTTTGTGCTGCTTCGATCTTGAACTTGTAGCTTCCCAAGGGTGTATTGTGATTTATGATCCAGGATGGGGCTGTACCTTTCCCCTGCAGTTTTGACCAGAATTGTCATTGTGGGCCCAAGGAATATTTCTCTATCAAAATGTTACTGTGACTTCTTCAACTAAAGACAAAGCAGAAAGGCAGAAAAAGAACAGGACAGGACAAAGGAAAGGACAAGGTAAAGGGCAGAACAAAAACAGGATAGGTTAGGGCAGGACAAGGACAAGGACAAGGACAAGGACAAGGACAAGGACAAGGACAAGGACAAGGACAAGGACAAGGACAAGGACAAGGACAAGGACAAGGACAAGGACAAGGACAAGACAAGGCAAAGGATAGGAAAGGCAAGGCACAGGCAAGGCAAGGAGGTTTTGAATGAATGACATGACACTAAGAGAATTGTTTCCTTAAGAAATTGCAATTCTGAATGCAGCCAAATTACACTGTTTACAAACAGTTAATGAGGATTAGAAGTACAAAGTGGGAAAGTACATGTTACTGACTTGAACAATGGTCATAGCCTACAAGCACCTTGACATGGGGCCTCAGTGAAGTGCACAGGTCAGGAAACCAGTGGAATTCTCCAGGGAACAGCCATAGCAGTAAGTGTAAGTTCAAACTTTTACCTTTACATGCAATAAGGAGAAATGTGGCTGGGGTAGGATACACAGCATAGGTGCTCTTATTTTAAAAAGATCTTCAAGAAAGAGATGAAAAGGAGTAGTGAAAATGGCTTCCACTGAAAAATGCAAAATGCTCAGTCTATTTGCCTAACCATAGAGGTGCTTCAGAAGTAACTGATTTACATTAGACCAGTATCCTCAAATGTAATTTGTACTACAGGCTTTACCAATCTCATAGAGAAAGGCTGGACAGGAAGCTATGGCTAGAACCTGAAGTCTGATCAGTATTAGAAATAAGGTAATTTCTTGAAACTGAGGTTTATTAATCTGGAACGTAGCATGAGAGGAAGTGATGAAGTCTCTTATTTTCCAGACCTTGCTGGAAAATATAGCTTAATTAAAATATATTTTACAGTTAAGTTAAACACGTGATATTGGATTCACTGGACTTGATGAAATTTAACCCAATTGGATTTAATAAAAAGGAAGTTAAATAAGGTGTCCTTTCAAGAGCTCTTTCAGCCCTATTTTTCTGCAATTAAATACTCCTTTTGGTTTTAAAATCTAGATGTTTCTGCAGAAATATCTGAGTAAATTTGTCTGTGTCTGCTTGCTTTACATTTATCTGTATCACATGTGATAAATATATTTTATTAGAAACTGCTGGTTTTCTTTAAGCTTATTGAACTTCACAATGACGCTTCAGTGCTTCTCTGCCTACAGCATGTCCTGTCACATAACCCAGTGTTGCACTAATCATCAGATGGGCTTTTTTCCAAAGTACCACTGTCTAAATCGTTGCAAGGAGGGCAACATGAGAAAATATTTTTTAATTGACATGTCCCTTGCCTTTTTGCTCAGAGACTGTCCACACATAAAATGAGAGCTAGCCCTGTCACTCTCCCAAGGGAAACATACTCCCTTTCAGCACTTCTTTCCCTGAGCCTTCCTCCTATCTTTTGTATGGTTATTTGTGTTCAGCTGTTCTGCCTGTGCATCTCTCTCACTCGCTCGCTCTCTCTCTCTGCTGCTGCTGAACTGCAGATCCCACTGGAATTTGCACAATTGAAACCAGCTCTCATCTCAAACAGCAGTGAATCACACCACCTGAAGAAGAATAGCAAATTGAGCACAGCAACCTCTCTGCTCATGTAGCGTGAGGAACCAGTAGCACCCACAGGATGGAAGGACCTGGGTTTGTGTGAGACACACTCAGCCTGAGATCTGCTGCCTGTGATCTGAAAGCTCTCACAGGATTTTGTAGGAGCGTGTGCGTTTAAGGATGTTTTTAAGAAGCTAATAGCGTGCTGCATCTGAAAGCTGGAAAAGGCTGCTACTTGCTGCTGCTGCTGCTTGCTGCTGCTGCTGCTGCTGCTGCTGCTGCAGTAGCTGGTGTAAAGGACAGCTGTCTGAGCCGTGCCGGTGACTCTTCATTAACTGAAAGGATACAGAAGAAAGCAGATGCACTAAGAAAAGTGCCACACTGGATTTATCACTGTGTACTCTTCACTGTGGAAAATGGTCAACAAAGACATGAATGGATTTCCAGTCAAGAAGTGCTCAGCCTTTCAGTTTTTTAAAAAGAGGGTAAGATTTTCCTTCAATTCTTCTCCCCCCCCCCCCCCCCTTTCTTTTTTTTTTTTTTTTTTTTTTTTTTCTTATCATA
>NDXB01011674.1:480048-513578 GCA_002631895.1 Agapornis roseicollis | reverse complement strand
TTCAATTTTTTTCCCCCCCCCCCCCCCACTTTCTTTTTGTTGTTGTTGTTATATTTGTTACTATGCTAGAGCAGAGAGAGAGTCATTAAAGAAGCAAGGGTTTTTAATACCTGTCTCTTACTGTAACAAGCTCGTGGCATAGGCATTTCTACCAAACATCAAGGGCAATAGCACTGTAGGGGAATGGAAGCTGGGAGGGGGGACAGGGATGGGGGGACGAAAAGGCATTACATCAGCAGTCTTTGCTCTGGAATGTATATCTCAGTTGCAGCTGACCACACGGCTTGATGCAATACATCCAGCTATTCAAACTGGGATAATACACTCCAAAGCAGAGTGCAGGGCTGTTGCAGCTTGTCTCTGACTCCCTCCTCCACATCCACCTAGGGGTATGACTCCTTCCACACCTTTTATTCACTTGCCTGAAGTGCGGCATTACCCACTTCCATTCATCATCTCCCAGAGGGGGAAAAAAAAGAGAACAAAGAGGTATTTGTGAGCTCAGCAAAATATTTCACAGCTTGTAATTTGCCTGTAATTACAGTTAATGCAGGAGAAAAGAATAAGACTGAGGTACACCTGGATTTGCTTTTTTTTTATATTCTTTAATTTAGGCAGATAGATCAGGGTTTAGAAAAGATCTGCTATGTACTATATTTGACTGCTGAGTTCCTTATGGAAATGTAAGTGTAACACTTTACCTCATCACTTTAGTTAAATACTTTCTGTTTCTTTGAGTCTTTCTTAGTGATGGTGCTGTGTGCTCTTTATTTAACTTGAGCAACAAAGTCACTTCCATGTGGCAGCTAGATAGGTATTCTGAGTTTATCTGGGTAGACCCAGACAAGAGAAGCAAAGCACCATAAAAAGATTGGTAGTAGGGACTCCCCTATGAAAAGGATTTCCTGAATGATTAAAATGACAACCCTCTCTTAAAGCAGACTGGAGTATAAGCAGATAAGCTGCTCCATTCACTTGTTAGTTCATTCATTCATTCATCCTCATTCATTCTCTCTCTTCATTATGCCAAGAATATGGCCAGTCCACTTAACCCTTCAGGAAAGAAAGTGACGCCTATGCCAGCTATTAATTTGAAAACCAAGGTCAACCCTATTTGGGCACCAAGATGCCAGATTTAAGGGCAGACCTGGAAAATACTACCAGGGTCACTCAGAGGAAAAAAAAAATCAGTGTTTGTTGACATTTGTTGTTTCCAAGGTGGTTTGTGGAAGCCTCAGATAGATAGCCCAAATGCCACATAAAGTCAGCCTATAAAAATGGTTCTCATCCAAAGCTGCTTCTCATGGAATCAGACTAGTTAGGGTTGGAAAGGACCTTAAGATCATCTAGTTACACCCTCCTTGCCATGGGCAGGGATGTCATTTAAGTATATTACTCTTGGCACATGTAGGTTTTACATTCAGCTCATCTGAAAGTTTTATCTGTTTTTCAAAATTGCTCAAAGTTTTTATATAAATGTATTCTTAAAGAAGAAACAAGAGCTTGCAGTTCCTGTATGAGGTCAATTATTGGCAATTGTCTTCTACCTCTGTTTATGGCTAGGACAAGTTATTACGGGAAGGCCCTACATCATATTGTTCTAGAAGCAGAAAAAAAGGGTTGCGGGTTTTGTTTTCTGGGATTTTTTTCAGAGCTATACTGATAATGAGTGACTTTGTCATTAGAATAGATTGTTAATTGCAGTCATATTTGAAGAAACTGGCATAGTAACATAGTGTCCTGGACAAACAGCCATCTTCAGTTTCTAAGGGGTATCATTTTATCAGATGTTCCATTTTTGCTATTGTGATAAAGATAGATGAAATCAATAAAACCAGTTTAGAGACATAAAGGAAGGAAATTACCTGCCTATACATTTCTGTCAATAGATATATGTATTCATTGACATTTCTCTAACACCATTATCTTCCTGCCACAAAATCCTCTGTATTCACACATTAACCACATTGTTCCTACATCAGTGCTTGAAACTTGTACAAACAAGAAAACCTACATTTTCATAGTGTGTTGCTGGTTCCCAGGAATGTATCTTGCATTTGCTGGACTGCTGATTTGCTGCATTTAACTAATAGGGGGATGGGGGAAGATGGTTAAGGGGAGTTGATTTGGTTTCCTACCAAGGCTTCAGACACACTGTTTGAACAACCATCAAAATACTGTACATAGAGAAGCATAGCTGCTAGGGTTCTTGATACGAGTTTAGCATGTGACGTTGTTGTTTGACAACATTACCCCAGCACTAGCTTACCATAACCAACACCAGCAACATGCTGAATGCCACCTACATTCACACTGAGAGGCAGGTATTGCCCTGCAGAGCTTAGCAGACCTGACTGCAGGGTGAAGTATTGGTATCTCCACATTACTGACAGGTGACTGAAACCCAGAGTAGGAGATTTGTTGTCTGGGTACTGCTTAGGCTTCTCAAAGATCACCAGCAGCATCTATGATGAAACAAGAGATTGGACTCTGATCTTTCCAGTTTAAAATTATTGTGTCCGTCTCCTCAAAAAGCTCACATTTCTAGCACAGAGGCTTTTCAAGTCTAATTCCAAAACCTCCATATCAATCTAGATTAGAACCCCCCATGTTTCAGGAAATGCTGCTATTTTTTCAACTTTTTTTTTTTTTTTTGGAAGAGAGTACCAGATGTATCTTCATTGTTTTCATTTTCCATTGAGCATTATGTTTTCATCAAATTGCAGTCTTCTTTGTTGCTCTGGCCAAGAGTGCAGAAAGGACTGGCAGAGCTCTGTGTGTTTTGAGGTTAGGATGAAAGTGCATTCAAACATGGATTTCAATTTGAGAACCAGAATTTTTTAAAGCCTGGGTTATTCTCTGATGACAAAGCAGTGACACTCTGGGATGCTGCCTGCTGTGTCAGATGATTCAGGGTATGGGCTAATCATGTTCAGAAGTCAAAGAATAGGAAGCAAAGGTTGAAATTCAAAGGCAGCACACTTAATTGAAATAAAAGGGAAAATAGAAACTATTGGTTTTGCAGAATACTCTGTAGCATTCACTCCCAGCAGGGTTGGAACAAACAGATAGGGACTTCATTCACTTAAAATATGTGGAGTTTGAAAGAAAACCAAACGATGTACAATACCTATTCTTTTTTCTTATTGCAAGAGGTGTAAAAACTAATTATGCTTAGGATCAGGATGATATTTTAATAATTAAATATTGGGTTTTAATTAATGACAACCCAAATCCGAAACAAGAAGGGAAGAGAAGATGTGACATATATTGGCACAAGTAGAGAATCTGAAGTTACTGCAATGAAGATAAATTATAAACACCATTGTTCACATAATCTTAGGTCATGGAATAAAAGGATGACTTTCTGACAAGGCTGTGACGTTAAATGAGAGATTATTGTCTCATAACATATAATTACCTTCACTCTTGTTACCATCCCTTTCCCTGTCCACTGATGTTGTATACTGGATACCAATATAAATAGCTTATTGACTTGTTTTGGTTACTAAAGGCTGGGAAATGTCACTTTTTCATATACTAGCTGCATTTTGACTTTCTTAAAGTGCAGTTAAAAAGGTTTTGTTAATTGGCAGAAGTCGATTAACCCCTCTGTTAATTGGCAGAAGTTAATTAACTCCTCTGTGAGCTCCCTCTGGGGGCTCACAAGTCTCATCCTTCAGAGCTGTGCAGGATTACCCACAGAACTGGGCTGTACCAATTCAGAAGTTCACTGAATGTGGTAAACCTGCAAATATTTTATTGCTGTTCAGCCAATAGGATACCCCAGGGCAGAGGGGCCTTTCATTGCCACCTACTGTCATACCTGCCAGATGGTTTGGAGAAGTAGGGGTTTATGGTATTTGTACTGCCTTCTGCAATGCATTTGCTTTCCTTATAAAGCTTTTTGGCTAACATTTTGGAATGTATCACCTCCCTCATCTTGAAATAACGTACCATGTTTCAAAACCCAATGCAATCAACATGGTTAAAACAGGACAAATGATGAACTGCCTGTGCCACTTAAACACCAGCTGATGATAGGTTAACCTCTGTGAACACAGAAATTCATTATCCGCTTAGGTCTGGCCAAGACTAAATACAAATTAATTCAGAATGTGAAGAAGATAAATGACTGATAAATGGGAAAAGAAATAGCTGTCTTCCATAAAAGGAAAAAAAAGAAAACGAAAAAGAAACTGGGCATATCTTAGAGAGGAAGTTTATTGCAGGGATTAAGGATTTGCAAGTCTGAAACCTGATAAGGAAAAGAATATCCGTAATCCCTTTTCACTGATAAAATTTACATTAATTAGCAATTTAGGTCAAGCTAAAGTGAATGTGCAAGAAAAGAGAAAATCCCTATCTTTGTTTCTATGCAGTTTTTCCAAATACGTAGTTTGTTGAAACCATGCCTTTTTCCATTCTAGGCTGATATTTTATGGCACTACACACCAGTAGCTTTCTCTTTGTACAAGCTGAAGAGGCTAACTTATAAACATCATCACACATGAAGATGACAGCTCAGCCTGCATTAGAACTCAAGGCAATGAACATCTGAAGGGATTGAATTACCTGAATACCATTTTTAGGCTTATAATAATTTAGTGATGCAGATAGCCCTTGAAATCTACTTCCAGCTGACCTATAGATTATGTTTCCTCTGGTAGACTGTGCTGCAGTGGGGAGAGGGGTGTACTCTCTGGTCTGCCACTTTTGCAAGTCTAGAAGTCCATTTCATGACAGGAATTGCCTTTTCTTAGGGTTACTGGGTGCTTACCTAGAAATAAATGAGAGACAAACTGACTGTACCTCATAAAAATACCAGCTTCATATGGGATTACTGCTCCTTTTCTTAGATGCTTGGTCCAATGTCATAAAAGTACATAAATTTTAAAGTTGGTATCCTGAGACGGGGATCCTGGCTGACTGCAAGTGAGACAGAGTTTTGCTGCAGTAGAGATTTCTTTCCCATCCCACTTCTATGGGGAGAGGTGCTGAGCATCTATTGCTTTTCTTGGCTTCAGTCAGGGCTGTAAGCACCCAACCTTGCCCATTCCAAAAAGTAAGTTAACTTCTTTTAGTTTTCTCTTTTAAGATAGACTTTTCATTCCCCAGTCACCCTAGCACACAAAGGCAGCTGTCACATTTGCTGGCTTGGAGATTTGGGGTTACCAAAACATATGTATATTCCTCTCTTGCTGTTCTCTCTCATGGAGTCCACTTCACACTTCTAATCTCCATCTCACTCCTCTCTTCCCACTCTGGTTCTCTTTTGCTGAACAGGTCTCCTGTGTGTCACTGTCAAATTCTATGACCACAACCCTCAGTCCTGTATCCAACCCAATTCCAATACTGATCTTCCTCTTGTCAATACAGTTTTATCTATTTTCTTTCTCAGGATTATTTTTGCAAGAGTACTCATTTTCCATTTTAACTAATTAATTCCCTTGTGTTATCGCTGTCTTACTGAGCTACCAAAGACCATATGAATTAGATAATCCACATTTACCTCATCAAAAGAAAACATTGGGCAAGTTTGGCATCCTGGCAATGTGTTTCATATGTTATCTCCTTTTCTATTCAACTCTTTAAAATTTTCTCTCTCTTCAGATGTGGCAAGTTTAGTTTCTGTACACATCTTCCCAGAAAGCTTTTTCTCCCTTGCTGTACATTGCTCTCCTCCTGGAGAACACAGACCACAGAATTAATTTTAAGATTTACTTTTTATTTCAGCTCAATCCTTCTGAGAAACATTTTTATTTTTCCCTCTCTTTTTTAATTTCAGAATCTGGCTGGGTTATACCAGACCCACTCACAGCTGTTCTACCACTTTCAGATCCTGATTATCCACCATTACTAATGTAATAGCAGTGGGAGAAAGGTTCCTTTGAGAGCCTGCTCTAGCTCATTCCTTTCGAGATCAGATTAGATATTGCTTGAGCCTGAATAGTGCTTTAGTCTAGTGCCTCATTACATGCATTCAGAGTTGAAGATGGCTTCTGTTTGGGGAAGGGCCAGCTATGAGATCTCTGAGTCTTCTGCCAAGGGCATATTAACACTGTTTTAAAGGCCACAAAGTCTGGAGTTAAATTCTTAGAGTAATCCTACCCCAAACACAACGTCATCATTGCTATCATAACTCAGCTCAGCAGCCTCAGTATCATTTACTCTCAGTCTGAACATCCAAATTATCTGAAAAACATTGTGATGCAAGAAACTGCCAGTAAGAAGAACAGCGCAAAGAGTTTTGGATACCCTTGGCTGTGTGGGAAGAGGTAATGCAAACTGAGATACTGAGAAAGCAGACAGCTGTGTCTGCTGAAAAATCAATGCGGTTCCTCCACCAAATGGGAAGCGTGATAAATATGATCTGCAGGGGCTGTAAAGAACTAAGAATTCGGAGCAACTCAGTGTATATGTTACTCTATCTGCTAATTAAAGACAAGGTTTTGATGAGGGTTACAAGCTCAGAGGAGGTCAAGGGTTGTGCCCCTGGAGAAAGGAATCAGAGAATTGAAAGCAAGGGGAAAGCTTACACCCTTTTAACAAATTGGCTGATGTAGAAAGGGAGAAATTGGAAGGACAGCAACAGTCTCTGAAGAAAAAGCATGCAAAGGGAGATGCTAAAGTAACGATAAAACAAGCAAGATCTAAAACCACAAGAGAGACTTGCAAAATCAAATCAATAAGGCAGAGGGGTTTTTTCTAAATAGCATGTTATCACAAAATAATTGCTGGTGGATGTTATTTACAACTGTTACTTTTACAGCAGGACGATTAAATGTTGAGAGAAAAAATAAAAATTGAATAGCTCTGAGAGCAATAAATTTTACTGTTTACTGAAGACTCTGCACTGACAGATTACCAAATCAGCTTACAAGCAATTAACCAAGTCTCAAATATCCTGATGAGGTAGAAAATCACTCCTGTTTCACAGATAAGTGGACAAAGAGAAAATAGGTAACTCAGGTCAACAAATTATTGTAAAAGGGAGAAATTACTCTTCTTTCCTGACCCTCACTATAACCTTCCCTCACTAAAGGCAAAAAGATATTTCCTTTTCCTGGAACTGCAGAAGCAAATATCTGCTAAAGTGTGCTGTGGCTGGAAGTTACTCAGGACTTTAAAGTAGCTTAATGACACAGGCACAGAAAAATACATATATTTCTTTAATGGTCAGAAGAAGTGTCTGACACAGTCTTAACATGTGGCAGTGGCACCAGAAGATGCTAGAAGCTGCATTAATCTTGAAAAGCCGTTATTTCCAATCTACTCAGATCACTAAGAAATTGCTGAAGAAAAAAGCTTAAAAAACAGAGGTTCTGCATGCCTTATAAAAACAAGAGTGCCAAGGGGTATGTTTGTATTAGCAGTGTCTTCCAGCATGGCCAAAGGCTGTTCCCATACTGTGATGCATCAGGAAAAGCTGAAGAGGTAAACTCCCGAGCCTGAAGCCTGCCCAGTGCTTATTTCACTGCTCTTGTGTCACTCACAGGCAACACACACCACCGCTCCAAACATGCAAACTTCTGTATGACATCAGAAGCACAAACAGTGAGCTGTGCGCAGAGTGAGGGTTGCTTCTTATTACTGTAGACATGTGAAGACATTTATTTGATGTGCACCATCAACAGTGTCAACCTATTTATTTCCCAGCACCAATAAAGGAGGAACCAAATATGCATGTGGTCAGATGACGCAGGTCAATAGCCAAGGGTCCACTTGTTCAGACACCAACAATCTTATTAATTGTGTTTTTCAGGGCTGCATATCATAGAATCACAGAAAGGTTTGGATTGGAGGGACTTTAAACATCGTTTAGGTGTCCAATAGGCAGGGAAATATTCCACTAGACCAGGCTGCTCAAAGCCCCATCCAACCTGGCTTTGAACACTATCAGAGATGAGGCAGTCTCAATTTCTCTGGGCAACCTGTTTGTGTCTCATCATCCTCACAGTGAAGAATTTCTTCCTTATGCCTAATCCAAATCTACCCTTTTCCAGTTTAAAGCCATTATCCTATCCCAACATGCCCTTCTAAAAAGTCACTTTTCAGCTCTTCCTCATTCAGTGGACTACACATGGTGAAAGTGCCTGCCAGTTAAGTAGCATACACCAGGGCTTTCCTCAAAACATTTGAAGTCTAATCTATAAAGAGGAGACGGAACATCTGCTGCCCCACTGCCAGCTGCATGTGGATGTGATACGGGGCTCAAACATGCTCCTAGGGTTCACAATGTGGGAAGGCGCCACTCTTACTTACCCACAGCAGAACTCTTCCAGCATCTCAATGAGCTGGGACCTTTTCAGATGGCAGTTTTAAGGGGCTATCTTGCACTAACACTGAGTACTCAGGAAAGCAGACTTCTCATTACAACTCTGACTCTGGTGTAGTCTTTGATCCTGGAAAGCCACCTCAGCTATCCTAATTCCTTCAGCCAAATGTCTAGATTGAAAGCTATTTGGGGTAGAGCAAAAGAGACTGAGTTTCTACACCATCTAAACAAGCTACAGTTGAAGCTTCATGAACACAAATAATATAGTGAAAATCACTGGCTATTATTGCTTTTATATGGTTAATTGGGTGAGAGTTAGGATTTTTGCAACTATAGATGGGAAAGATATCTTCAATTTTATTTCCTGCTCTGTTTTTATAAGATATTTGCTAGACTGTCTTGCTTCAGTCAGTTCCTACGTATGTTTTTTTACTGGGGCAATTAAAGTTCTTCAAATGTATAGCAGAAATCAGTAAAAAAAGGTATTACACCAAATGCTTGAACTGTAGGTCAGCAATAAAATTTGTAGATGTATTGCAAAAAAACCCCACCACCCAACAGGCCACTAAAATGGCTTGAAATTCTTTCCATTTTATGTAATAACAGATTAGTGAAAAAAGATGTAGTTCTTTCACTATCTCTTGTTTTGGTGGAAGAAACCAGCATTTATGTAATGAAAGACTGTTAAATTTTAACAGCTTAACTGTAAATAGGCTGGAATTTGATTATTGAATTTATTTCTTTCTTTAAAATTAACGTCATTATGAAGCACATTGTCATTGTTTGACTCACTCTGATTCATGTAAAATTTTGGACCCCTCATTCCTAAAAGGTCATCTTAAAGCAGTGCTCCTTGCAAGAACACCCATTGTTAACACCAGCTTTTCTGGTTGGAGTGTTGTAGTAGCCCTGTATGCTGTGTCAACATAATCACTGTGGGAATCCTCTATATAAAATCTTTCTGTCTAACTGCTAGGCTGTGATGCAAAGAAGACCTATAAGAAAAGGAATTCAAAGAGAAGATAATGGAAAATAATGTTGGAGGAGGACAGCCTGTGATATAAAAACCTATAATAAAGTTAACGGCTCTGCTGCTGATGAAACTGTGTAGCTGGGAGAATGCCCAGTATTGGGAACTTACAAGCTGCAGCTAATGATTACAAACCGTGATTCATTTCTTGTTTGAACTCTTGTAAAATTGCCTTCTCTTGTTCGCCTATAAGAATCCTTTAAATTAAAGGTTATGTAGACTATTTTAATAACAAGCAAAAGGTAATTCAGAGTGCAGTGTTCAAAATGATGTCTCTGCCCACAGATAAAGTGGTATCTCCATGATATGCAATGACAGGTGTTCACTCAGTTGAGGCCTGATGTCCTATTGGAAAAAAGGTCAGTGAAATCAATAAAAATAGATCAGATTCTCAGGATCTTTACCTTCTCAGGATCTTTAACTTTTGATAAGATGCTTAGGATTATAACCCATAGCTGTGATCAAGAAATGCTGAAATATTTTCCTAACTCTTTTTTCAAACTCATAATCCTTCATTCTATTATACGTTATACCAAACTTGCTGTCTGTCCACATAACCAGGATCTCACCCTATTGTACAGCAAGTGAGAAAGAAGCAAGATATGTCTATTTGTGTGCCTAAAATACCCAGGTATCATTATTTTGGTCTGAACTGTCTTTGGTGAGAAAGCTCAGCTGTGATACAGAACTAATTATTCTAAAGCATCATCTAGCTCAGAGCACGCGTGGAGCAGAGGAAGCAATAGACATTATCTTATCTCTCTGCCAGAAGTACCTTCAGAGATTTGCTCAAGTACTTCAGCTCATATTCAGCCTCAGGGCCCAAAACCAAAGCAGTCTTTAGCATGACCCTTTCTTCTTATTCTAACAGACTAGAAGTGTGAAGAAAAGCACTGTTTGCTGTGCCCCCAAGCTGTGTGTTCAGCTTGCACCCTGGTTCTGTGTTGTCATCTCTCTTGCACCATGGACACTCTGTCCCTTTCTACAGTGATATCACAGACTTCAGCCTGATCTCCTGTTTATCTAGAAAACCAAGACTTTATATTTAGGACTATTAGGGCTGATCTTGAACTCTCAAAAAATAGATGAACATAAATGCTACTCAGTGCTCAACAGCTCTGTGGCTGTGCATCCTAAAGATGTAGCCTTCAACCAGAGGTGTTTACTGACCATCAGACTCACAAGATCTGACTTCTGGGCAACTAGTCCATTCCACATTGAGTAAGGCACAGTGAGCATGTGGTTGGGCCAGAATTGTCTGTATTGATTTAAGACTTGGCATTTTCAGAGAATCAAACACTGCCGATATTTCCATTGCCTTTCTAAACCTGGGCTTTTGATGCATCCATATCTCACATTTCCACAGTCACTTTTCTGTCATTGTCTGTTCATAATTCCCATTCTGGTTCATCCCTCTTGGCTCTGCTTCAAATGAAACAAACAGGTTCATCAAACAAATGGATTTTTCAGAACAGATCTCTGTGTGGTAGAGCAGAAAAGACCCTCCTGCTGTTCTGGCATCAGGGCAATACCTGAATGTCTCCTCTGCCTGTTATCATTGCAACCAAATTCTTAGCTGCATTGGATTGATTTAGGTGCAGCATCTTTGGCCAGCACTTGTCTAAATATGTGTAGACAATGTGAAGTATCTGCTCCTGCATCCAGCCTTGGCCAAGAGTTTTCTTCCCTTTAGAACAATCAAGCAGTGAAAGTAGACTTTGTGCATGTGTCATTTCAAAAAGAGGAAAGATCCTATTATAAATCCTCATGCACTGATCTACAGGTCAGTTGAAGAATATGAGAAGTCTAGGAACAGGTCTGCTAGATTTGGTGTAGACCTGTCTTTTGAGTCCTACCAAAGCAACTGAGTAGTATCCTCAGTGCTTTCCTACTGAATTTCCCCAATTAGTCTTGAAGATTTCCACACTTCCCAAAATATTTCCAGACAAAAGAACCCCCAGCTCACTGAATTTTTCAAGGAGGCCAAAGATCTAGACCTAACCATATATGTTAATGCATATTAACGTACAGCTTATGTACATATATATGTGTACATGTATCTAGGCATACATTTTTATATTGTCACTTATCTTCCTGCCTCATGAAACAGGGTGAGTTTTGATGCCACACCATGCACATTTCTATACTGTGTCTCTATTTTTATTTGAACAAGCCTATATATATTATCACATAACATGCTGTGGACAGACAAGTTCTGTGGTACATCACTGCCTGACTAAAAGAAAAAGAGATGCATAAGCCTCTCTTAAAATTACTTTTTTAATGGTTGTTTCAGGTATAATATTTCATGCAGCATGTCAAACAAAACAGTCTCTTAGCTCAAGGCCCTTGACACCATCAAGACTCTTGCAGACATGGAAAGTCAAGAAGCAATGTAGTCCTTGGGAAAGATCTTACTCCATTCATTACCCTGGCCCTTAAACCTCTCTTTCAATTCCTGCTTTTCAGTTTGACAGTGTCTCTCCAATGCATAATGTCAGGAGTTGCAATGTTTTTGATAAGGAGATTGTAAGATTTGATTCATGTTATCAGAAGTGTCCATTAGTGCCCAGTTTACCTAAGCCTGCTGTTTCCATGAGTGCACCCTCTACCAGCCCTTCTGTGAGAGGAATGGGTCTCATTTCAGATTCAAAAGTTTCTGTATTGTTTATGAGTCTTCTTTTGTGCTTTGCTTCTGAGTACAGCATTGAGGGAGCAAAGGTGACTGCTCTGGGATATCTTGCCTGAAATAAATAAATTCTTGCCTTCCCTATTTAAGATTAATTAAGAAATGCTGAAAGAGAAGAAGGTCAGACCTACCCTGAGATTGTTCATTTCATTCCCCAGTTGTTCAGTATATAGTAAGCCTGAAAGAGCTGTAATTAGATATGAGAAAAGCCTGATGAAGTTCTCTTTCTGTATAGTTCCAAGCATGCTGGCAGTCTTCCAGAAGTTAAATATATAAATAAATATTTTCCTATTCACCAAATTTCTTCTATTCATAATACTTCATTTTTATTCTCAAAAGCCTAACCCATATGGACCTTTCCTATTTACTAGCCAGTGCACTGAATAGGCCTGTACAGAGATGAGGGGAGAGATTGCTTTTCCATTACAAGCTGCTAGAAGATCCCAGCCTGCCACTGTACTTTATAAAGCTCTTGGAGGAACTTGCATGACCTTTGGAAAATCCCAGCATCTTCTGCGCCCAAATATCTTTGTACATCCGTGCGTTAATATGGGAGGCAGACACCCATGATGGGTTTCTCTGGTGTAGGTATGCTACTTAAATATTAGTTTCCTTGCCCTAGAAGGCTAATTGAAGGCAGGGGTGCCACAGTCAGGCTCTCCAAACTGCCAGTAAGTGAAATGAGTCACAGGGACTGCAAGGAGCCAAGAGTCTGGTGCATGTGCTGCTTTTGAAAATGCTGTCTTTAGCAAAGGAGTAATTGGCCAAGTCCACAATGTTAGGCTGCGGTCTCATTTCCCTTATTTCATGGTCACATTTCTAGAAAAACTATTGAGTCCTTTTAAAAACCTGGCTCACTTGTCTGTCTCAGGCATTTCCTCCTTCTACTTCCCTTCTTCAATTTCTGTTTTAACAGAAATTTCTGTTTAAATGAAGGTAAATCTTCAAGCAAAGTGGTACCTCTGTATTCCACTTATTCTTTGACACAGCAATTTACATGGTTTAGTGGAGCCCCATGGGAGCCCTGTAAGAAGATTTACATGCCAAACTGAAACCATGTAGATACTCCTACCTGCAAGACATTTTCAACAGTAGATACTTTTCTCTGATGTCATAGTTATTGTTTAACCGGATCAGCCTCAAACCCTCAAGAAATGTTGGCTTGCTCAGAGGAAAATGTGCTGGCTTCCAGTGGCTTTTACCCGAAATGACTTCAGAATTTTTCTTTTTTTTTCCTTTTTTCCTTTTTTTTAAAAAAAAAATAAATTAGCCAAACCCCACACACAACCAAGCATGTGGAATAACAGACTCAAAACAATCTGCTTCAGTTACAAGCTTCCCAAAACCAACAACCTTCACATGTGGGAGACTCCAGCCCTCAAGCTGATAAGTCAATATTGGTGACTTACACTTCAGCTCGTGTTTCTAAAACAAAGATCTTTATTGCTATCATCTTGTAATAGAGTGAAGACCACAAGTAATCAAAAGTGCTGGGCAATATGCTGCTTGTGTGTGTGAGCATGGCCCTGGAAAAATACTAAGCTAAGAAGGGAAATAATGTAAACAGCAGAAAGAAAGCTTCTCTTGTGTCATTGAGTGTGTCTGGTTTGCATCTGTTACTACATTATTCACTGAGGAACCTTTATTTCATTTATACATATGAATGACAGGTTTTGACTGGCAGTTTGAAAATGTGGCTTTACTCCGATTAACTCTATATTTTGCCTATACTTAGCCCTTTTTAAGACCGTATTTCTCAAGCTACGTTAAAATTTGAGCAAAGCCAACACATGGAACAATTTATTGAAATGCCAGGCAGGTTTGACAGGTGGAGGAGAAATTGCTTGGTGTTACAAATTGAAACAGCTGCAGTTTTATAGGTGATGAAATTGCAGTGGGATGGGGTTTAACATTTGTTAGTTCATCTTGTGTTTGCTGTTTTGTTTTTAAAGCACTGAGTCATTTCCCACTTTCCAAGGAGGACTCTAAGACCTATTCCTCAAATGGATGAGGCATTTAATCTCCACAGAATAAGGGGAAGCTTGGTAAAAATTCAAACAAATTTCAGAGTAGACTGAAATGTAACTAGAAAATAATAGTTTTCTCTTCATGGGAATATAACAAAATGTTGCTTGCAGCTTTGGAAGCAGGAAATGCTATAAATATTATGTCTACCTTTCACATAGATTGAGCTAGATTTCATTTCATATCTTAAAACAATATCATGCACACAAAGTTTTGAATCATTAACCAACAAATGTTAACCTCATAAGAGTTTCTTATACTAAGTAGTTTTACTTTCACTCCATGCAATTGCTACAGGAAGATGCATTCTTTCTTTTCAAATTATTCAGGACTATATATTCTATAGTGACAAAGTATCCATCAAGTAGTCCAGTTCCCTGTAAATTCATTTTAATCATCCTTGCTGGGAGGAAATGAGATGAGAAATCAATGAAAGATCTTAAAAGAACTGGTCACATTTGGCACTAGATTGACTTGTTGAAACACTAGTATCATAAAACCTTCTCCTAGCTTAAATCCCCACTGAAGATAGTGGTTTTTGAGATAGTTTCTTCTGTGGTTCAGAATAAAGTAATCCTTTAAATCCTGATTTAAATGATCAGTGCCTCACACAGCATCTTAGCTGGAATGACATTTAAAAAATGGCTAATTTGAGTGGTCAGGGCTTTCTGTTTCTCCTCAGAAAGTATTCTTAGTAACTCAACAGCAAAAGCAAATTGGCCACTGGAAAAAGCTAGGAGAAGAAATGATAGCTGTTTTCCTGGGAGATGCACCTTTGAGCAACCACACCTCCTTTGACTCAGGAATGGAAGAATAAAAGCATTTCCCTTTCCTGTGTTACCCAGAGGTCTGCAAGATGAGAGAACCACCCCAGGGCTCCTGAGTGGTCAAGTGGGGGTCATGACTGGGGCTGTGCCAGCCTTCCCCATGGCACTGCCATGCCACACTGCAGTTAAGCCCAGCTGGGCTGTCCCTGTTGCCAGGTCCCAGGCCAACCTTGTCTTGCAAAGGAGCTCATCTCTGAAAAAACAGATCTCTTTCACCCAGAGCTGACCCAGGAATACTGCAGCTTCCTGAGACATATGGTCTCTCTGACAGATCTGTGAAAGCTTTGGCATATCTGTCTCACAGGCCCAGAAGGACTGGGCACAGCAAATCAGCTCATCTAATGGTCCTGGCTGCCAGGATAAAATATTAGGATGATATGCACTATTATATAACAAATTACAAGGGTCACCTTCTGCTGAATCAAAAGGAGATTATTGAAGTGCCATATGAGGCTCAGATTAGGAATAGGAAAGTTATTAATTTCATGCCACACAAAGTTTTCTTTGCTGCTCTGAACAGTGTGACACTTTTGACTGAATAGCTAAGGATGACTACTGAATGGGACTTTGTGCTGTACCCAGTCATCCATTGTGTTCTGTTGCTGCAGCCGTTATTCTTATGCTGCAGTTAAGCTTTGTAATGCTGTGATATTTCATCTGAGACTACTGAAGGATGTAAAATTATTATTGCATCAGAAAACTGGAAGGAAAAAAAAGTACACTGAGATATCTTTGTTTTACCTGGCCTATTTTTGATTCACCTGCCTTTGCAGTCCATCCGCATCGGAGCATTCATTCCCTGGCTCCTGTGTTGGGCTCAGGTGCTCACAGTACCCTGCAGACTATTTTGAGGCTTTGACTAATAGATGTGGGATGTGGTGTTTAAACTCAAAGCGGGACTTAAAATAAACATTGCTTAGGTTTACTGACAATTAGCTTTGCTGAAGTAAAATAGAGAATAGAGAAGAAAAGGCATGAGTGAACAGCATCAGACTATTTGGATAGGATTTGGGGTTGCATTGTTCATGTTGTTTTTACTTGACCTAGATGAAAAGCATTTTTAACTTGGTAGCCTGGAAAGATTAGACTTGCACATATACAATAAACCCCATTTTCTTTTGTTTTCCTCTTTGACATAATACGCAGAGAGAGGGTGTTTGTACACCAGCTTGGACAATGAATCTATTGTCTCATCTCCTGTAGAAACAAGTGCCATCAGTGCTTACAATTGATCCAAGAACTCTTACCTGATTCCAACACATCAGTTATTTATTTATTCACAAAGTAAAGAATCCCATGAGACTAACAATTATTATCAAGGACAACCTGGGAGGAAGGAAGAGAGGAAAACCTTAAGTAGTGCCTGTTTAGATTTTTTTGTGCCACTTTTCAAACTAATCAGACAGTGAATATGAGTGCACAGCAAAAGCTTCTTTATCTCTGAATGTGAGATGTGGGTTTACAGACGTTACCCTCCACCACTGGAATTGGCAAGAGGTTTCTCACTGACTGGAACAGGAAGTTGTCTGTGTGCTCATTAACACTCATTGTTGGCATTGCTTGGTGTGCCTAAGTTTTCTGCTGTTCTTCATGCCTTCACTTACATAGATGCAACTTGTTCTACAGGAATATTTTAAACCATACTTGGAGAATGCCAAATTCCTCAAGTCATTTTGGGATTGGTGCTGGACTACAGTCACTTGATGACATATTTTTTTTTAAGAATCTTGCCTTTGCTGACTTGCTGGTGTGGCCTGGAGACATATCATGCACACTTAAGATCATAAAAGTCTTCCTTATTTGCTTCAAGTGTTAACACTGCAAACTGACAACAACAACAAATGCAGACACATTTACTAGGCTTCCCCTTACATACATTTGGTCTTTGCCAGCTGCTGTTCTGGGCAGTGAAATATTTTGGTATGGGAAAGTGTGTGTGTGTGTAAACAGCAATACTGAATAAAAATCATTACCAAAGCCCAGAGATATTCACCACAATACAATGAACCTGAGCAGAGATGTGGCACCGAACAGGTCAAATTCTCAGCATGGACCAAGAGTGTACCTGCATCTGGGAGACCCACAAACACGTCTCAGTTCTCAGACTGAGGTACATGCCCAGTGCCTGTCATGTTGGAACATCTGTGTCCTCCTCCCTGTGCACTGGTTTCTATGGGAGGAAACCTGGAGATATGAGTTGAAGGGGAGTTACATGTTGAGCTTGGTGAAGTGATGGACATTTACACTAGACAAGTGTGCCCAGTGGGCATAAATCCATCTAGCTAGGGGCAGATGGAGATGATAGATTATTACACATTCAAAATTAAACAAAACAGAACAAAAACACCCAAACCACAACTACAATAGGTCAGTCCTCTAATCCAGCCCTTATAGTTCCAACAATTGATGAGATTCCAGGAAGATCATTAAAGGTAAGAAATTAAGATCATCACATATACCTTCTTGTGCTCTTCTTTATGATATTTATTAAAGTCACACCTACAGGCAGCCACAAAGATTTGGTAAAGAATTTGTGATAAAACAGCAAAGGAAGGGAAGGCTGGGAGGAGAAGCCAAACCCCAGAGATCCAGCACAGACTTTCCCAGGGATTGCAGTTCTTTCACAGCCAGGGTTGCATTTCCCTGTCTTGCAATACCCATGACAAGAGTGTTCTGGGGCTCCTGTAAGGAACATTATCATTCCCCGCACCCTTCC
Source organism: Agapornis roseicollis (assembly GCA_002631895.1). Classification (NCBI taxonomy): domain Eukaryota; kingdom Metazoa; phylum Chordata; class Aves; order Psittaciformes; family Psittacidae; genus Agapornis; species Agapornis roseicollis. The sequence goes on along the minus strand of NDXB01011674.1, from coordinate 496,013 downwards.
ACCCTGAGCTGTGGCTGACTCAGCCTTTTCTCTCCCTCACATGTAGGCAACCTTTCTCCTGGCACACTTGAATGGCTGAACTCTCCATGAATCCAGGCCGTGTGTATCCAGGCCTGGGTGGAAACTGTGTGCTCTGTTATTGGGCCTGCTTCTTAGTGAGCAGCTTCCTAGCTTGTAGAGAAAGCAGCAAATGATGACTCTGCAGTGAGTTGCCCTTCACTTTCCTTTTTAAAATAAAATATGATTATTAATCAACAAAGTAATGTGTCTCAGGGCTCTGAAGGGCAAAAAATAGCTTGAGGTGATTTGACAAACTGATTCTTTTGCTGTGCTGCTTTTCCCATGGGATGTGACAAATTAAATGTCAAAGCCAGCCAGAGAGTAGTGATATATCTCAGTCCGGGCATTAATCAGCCTGCCTCTCATTTACCACCTTCCATTTAAATAGATGACTGTGTACAGTTTGAACAACGGAGCTTTTCATTCTGTAATCTCCCTAACTGTAATTTAAATAGGCTTCCTGACAGTTGCCCTCAAGGCTGCAGGGGAGATGATTCCAAGAGCTCCGTGTCCACCTCGGGCTTACATAATAGACGAAAAATTCAAATCCTAGTCTGAGGTGCAATTAGATAACACTAGGAAACGGAAAGAAGGGATCGGATGAACTGCAACTGGAGAAGAAGAAAAGTACATTTGATATCACTGGGAGCCAGAACTAAAATGCATGCACATGCACTGACCTAGATCACAGTCTAGGCATTTGATACTGTCTGGTAGGGAAACGAATATCCAGAGACTTTGCAATGCAACATGGAGAGTAAATAGGATCTGACTGAGAGCCATAAAAACCAATGAACTGATGTAAACAGGGACATTCACAAAGAATGGAAATTTAAGTACAGAAGAGTTCAAGTGCATAGAGTGGTTTATTCCAATCCCCCACAAAAATTAGGGAAAAAGCTGGTCCAAGTTTCAGAGGCAGAAAACGCTGCCATACAAAGCATATGGTTGCACAGGATGCCAGATTAGATTTGATACTGTTGTACTGATGGGTGTGATGTTTCACTGAGAACTGGTTGATACTACTGGACCTCCAAAGCAGATTTCCACAGGTTCGCTTACATTGTTTCAGCATTCAGTTTACCCACAGTCCTCAGCAAATGTTTGCAATGTTAGATGGCCTACCAAATTTGTCTACAAATTTATGCCTTCTTTTTTTTCACGTTAATATTTACTCCTCCAGAATATGGATCTTCACACTATGTTGCTAAATCCCACTAAAATTCATATCCTGCACAAGGTACTGGGAATTACTACAGCAAAGTGACTCTCACATCCACTAAGGGTTTAAGCCTGCAAGACATTAGGTTGTTGCATAAGGTCCCTTTTCCTTGCCAATGTATTCAGCACTCTTGACAGTCAAGCCTTCAGCTGGGAAGCCAGCAAACCAGCTTGTAAGTGTCCTGAGAAGCGCTGGCCTTTCCAGAGTCTTCAAAGCCAGGCTGGACACATCAGGATGGCGCTGGACATCAGTATCTGCTTCCTTCCAGCAAAAACCACATCTGCATCAGTAACAACCCCAGAAAGCAGGCGGGATTTTCTCTCATGGAAAATATTGCTCATGATTACAGTAAAGGGGACTGGCTTATGAATACCTGATTAAAGTATAAAATGTGCTGAGTTGACTGATGCCATTGACAACTGAGCCATATGAAATTAAAAGCCATATCTGTTTGCTATTACACAAGAGGAAAAGCCAGGAATGGAAAAAAGCAAGTGAGCCCTGGAACTTGGCAAATCTCATTTAATCACATCTGGCAATTTTCTAGTCCAAGTGATTATCACTGTCGGATACCGTGTTTTTAGAAAGTAAAGCAAATGAAGGAACTGGAGCAAATAAGAATCAGAAAATAAAGAGCCTTTTTTAAAAAAATACTTGTGCACCTTTCAGCAATATTACAGGCCATGCTTGGAAAAGGGGCATTTAAAGCTGTTCTCTGAGAGCAGTCACATTTCAATTTAGTTTAGGATTAGTGACAGACGGCGACATGCTACAACACTCCTTTGAACTCACCTGTCTTGAAAGAATGGGGAATATTTTCATCTTTTTCTTTTTTTTTTTTGCTGTTATTGCAAGAAATGCAAGAAATACAAGAAATACTGAACAACTTTGATTGGCTGCAAAGGTCCTTTGGTGGTCCAACAAAACCAGACTCAAAAAAAACCATCCTAAAACATGACAGAGTGGAGAGGTATACTTTAGTTTATTCCCAGTCATGAAGGTCTGTGTAAAGTTGGCTGCCTTTGTTCCAAGCAAATTGTTCTATTTCCAGGCTAAAAAAAATAAAAAAATAAAAATAAAGTATCATTTGATTTGAAAATGGGAAAATACAGTGTTTGGAAAAGGTGAAATTAGTGCTTTGACATCTTCAAAACTCTTTGTTTTCAGAAGTAATTCAAGTTAGCAAATATATTAAAACTGATCATATTTCACAGATAATTTTTGTAACTATCTTCTTCTTGAATTTTTTTCTCTCCAAACAAGGCAAGCCAAGAATTCCCTGAAACATTTTGAATCAACTACTAGCTAGTAGTGGCAAGGCAACATTTGACAAATCTCAAGCCTGTCTGCGTTGATGGGCATGGGTGATCTCTTGCTCAGACTTAGAAAGCAGCAACAATGACTAGCCCTGGGCGTGATGGAATGCTGATGAGCAGCTACTGCAGTATGGCTGACTGAGAGCTGCTCAGCTTACACCACCACAAAAACAGACTCATTTTCACCTGCACAGACCTATGAGGCTTTACCTTCAACAAATCAGTGTGGCAAAAGTGAATCTCATAATTGCTGTTATAGCTTAGCCCAAAACTGTTGGGTACTCCATGACAGGCAGGTAGTAGAACCAATTTATAACAGGTATGAGTTCTTAATGAGAAAAAGGCTTAAATAAACTATAGTCAGTCATGATGGGGTAAGAGAAACTGAGAGCTCTTTCTGTTCTGCTCAGTCCTTTTCAGATTACTTCAGACACACTTAACGAGTCAGCTGCTTATACTCTGTAAAGGTAGATGAAGTTACCTGAGGAGTTTAAAAAGCCTTGTTTTGGAAATGAAGGTATGGAAATCGTCAGAAACAGTTCAGAACAGAATTGCTTCCTGCAGCTAGGATCAGGTTCAAGTTTATTTACTGGTAGATGGATATCATGGTAAGAATAAAAAAAAATGTACTTAAATAATCAAACCCTCCTTACATCATCATGAAGAATGATGTACCTAGCACTGTGGTATTTGAGCATCATACAATGTCCTAAATAACAAACTAACATCTGCTCCTTGTTAATCTGTCAGCCAAGGAAAAAACTGGAAGAAACTTCTTTAAAATGGTTTTTCTTCTTTTGTGTAATTTAGTGTGGGAGGATTTTTAGTGAAATTGAATTCAAATGAAAAGGAAGGTTGGCGCTTTGAAATCTTTAGTGACATTTGAGATAGTCCAAGTCAAACAGAGCTATAGATCTAAGGCACTTCTCTAGCGTAAATGTAAATATTAAATAGGTAAAAATCTTTGAAGTTTATTAAGGTTAAATCTAGACAAAAACCTATAGTGTAGACTTACAATTCAATGACTAATATATACACATAACTGAGTCAATCTGAAAAGTTATACATAATCTACGAACATCAATAGAAACCTGAGGCCTGCATAACTAAACCCAAGGAAGTTGTTTTTCTTCAGAAGTCTGTTCTTGGCCTTGCTTCTATGAAAGTGCTGCCAATTCCTACTTCCAGTTTCAAATCAATATTTTCAATGCTTTTGAATAGGGATGCATAGTGAAAATCAGCAGTGAATCATTTAGTTTTCCACTCAGACTTGGTAACAATTACCACACATTTTCGTGCAAGTTCCTCTGTGTTGTCTATGAATTTCAAAAGACAAATGTAATATTTGTCTTCAGAAGGATACAGAGTGACATTAGTCTGAATTAGCTGAAGATGTGAAACTAGAGGACATTAATTAAATGTCACTGAAGTCCTCATGGGCCTCTCAATTCAGAATAAACCCTGAAATTTTAACTTAGAGAAATGGCTACAAAATGAAGCAAGCCCATCTTAATTCTTAATCAAGCCATTCACACAAGTGTTGACTGTGTATTTACCTAATTCATGTTCGGGCGAGCGGGCATTAATCATTTATATCATCCATGTAGGCAAGTTCTAAAAATAACAAACATGACAGCTCTTGGCGTAGAACACTGGCACCCACTGAAGTGGCAGTCCCTGCTTTGCTCCCCTGGAGCAGTCACTGGGCAGGTCTGTGCGTGCGGGCAAGCGGCACAGAGCCCCGGCTTGGCACCTAAGTCACAGGTAAAGACTTCAGAAAGAAGAAAAACAACTTCCCTGGCTTAGCTATGCAGGTCTTGGGTTTCCATTGACGTTTGTACATTATATATTACATTTCAGAATGAGTCAGTTAGGGTTATTGAAAAGTTATGTGTGTTTCACTGAGTCAGCACGGCATCCTGGAACAAGCAGCTGCAGCTGGAGGTATATGAACCTGAACCTTGCCCTTACCCAGCAAAGGAAAACTAGAATTATTTTAAACCTTTTGCCTGCCAGTGCATTTGAACTGTGGGTGTGCTAACTTACTTGAACTAGTTCCAGCCAATTAAAAGAAAAAGTCAATAATATCCTGCTTGTCCACTCAATCTCAAAGCTGGATGCTCCTGAAATTTTCCCACCTTAGTTTTCTCAAAACTCTATTGCATTAAGCAGAACAACAATATGACTAGATCAGTGTTTGTAATCTTAATTCTTTTTCAGCTCTTAGTACAGACTGTAGTGTATAAACAATATGGACCTATCATGTGAAAACATCAGTTTAATCCAACATTTTTAAGCAGTAAAAAGTCATTCAGACTATAAGGTGTGTACCTCAGTTAAAACCAAGGGTTAGCCTGGAATAAACAATAGTAAGAAAAATTGTTTAAGTTTCACCCTGAAGTCAGGGACCACTTGCTTGTGCTAGAACCAGAAGATGCCACCTACACTTGGGTGTGTACAGCTTCATAAAATGCATGCCCTGTTACTTTCCATCATCAACACCATCCACACAAGTTAAAGTACTTAATTTTTAGTTTATGATTGTTATGCTGATGAATGTATATTTCATTGTCATTAAAAGGTATAGTTACAAGATCATTTGCTATGGACATATTTTGCTGTATCAGGAGTACCAAGGTGACATTTTGAATGCTTTTTAACATACAGGCAGGATAGAGATCTATAAATGGAAACACAAGATATTGAAACAGCAGGTAAAGCTACAATAGAAATTATTGATTAAGCATGTCACTGCAAATGCCCTGAATTTGAAATTATAAAACCAAACATCATTGGGTCTTAATGAAACCTCGGACTCAGATTTGCATTTGAATTCCTGCCTGACTTGATGCTGTATGGAATTGAGCATTCTCAAGTGAAAGACTGGGGCCATGTCCCTGGACTGTTTAAATAAAACTGAACCTGCAGCTCACTGAAGCCTGGGCCTCTCTGTCCTGTCAGTTTGGTTCTTCTTTTGATGAACACTTTTGCACACCGTGTGCACCCATAATGATATGACTGAAGATGCAGGGCACCAAGGATGAAAGGTGAAATTAGGTTGGAAACACTTAACTGATAGTCAGGCGTAACTTGAAAAGGACAAAATAAACAGCCATTTACTGCTTCCAGAATCACACTAAATACATTGTATGCTTCCCGTAATAAAACTACCCTGGAAAATCAGGCATGGTTTTTGACCAGGAATATAATTATTCTTTGCAACATACCAAGTTCTGGAATTAGATCAAGACACACAACCATGAATTTACTTGGGGAGAATAATATATTTAATGATGTGCTTAACAATCATAAAATCAATTATGCTTGGCAAAAATAAATGTGTTTAAAATCTGCCAGAGTCAAAAGGTCAGCTTCAAAATATGTTTATTGAAATTAAATCTGAAAAAAACAACCCCTCCCCCTACAACTTCAACCCACCAACCTGAAGCTAAAAGATAAGGAAAATGGTCAGCCAGCAATCTCTGCATGAGTAGGGAATTCAGGAATTTAAAAGAGAAGTTCAATAGAGAAACTTACATTGACTTTAACACATCCTAGAAAAATGATTCTGCAGGACTTTAATTACTTTGATTTCCATTCTGCAAAATTTGTTACAAAAGCAAGCAGACATAGCACATGCCAGCTACAGCATCCAAGAGCTATAGTGAGCAGAAGGGATCTGACATTGTAGGGATACTCCAGAGCATGGAAGTAGGGACTAATATAATTCAGATGAACTGATGTTGCTAAAAAATGGGGAATGCAGCCAGAAGTGGCTCACTTGACTGCAGAAGGACATCTATTTTCATGGTTTCCATAGAGAGGAAAGAGAAATTTTCCTAACCTTGAGATTTCTGGCAGATCAGCACAGCAGGGCAATTGTGGTGTTTTGCTCATGGAGGAGTCACCAGAAGAAGGCTGGTTAGATATGTTTCATTCTGTTTGTTTATCATACGTGACCCTGGTAACCAGTTGTTGCAATAGGCTGCCGTTGTTAATCAAACACTTGGCATTATGCTCATGACTAATGTAAGATAAAGTGTTTGTCTTCGTGATGTAAAGCATCCTCTAATGGCAAATATCATCTCCTAATGAAGCATGGCAAAGCTGAGATTAAGTGCTTTTTCTGGCTCCTCTTGTGGAAATGGAAGCAGATGAGTGCTGTGCACCCTAGAGTGAATCCTCGTAGCCCTGCTCCACTTCCATTCACAGACGGGGAGGAAATTCAGTTCCTACAGAAAAGGGACTGCCTCCTGTCAATAAAAGCCTGGTTGGGCTGTCAGTTCTGACTGACTCTGGGCTAATAAAACATACCCTGATATATGCCTATCTATCCTTCGTATTCAAATGAGAGAGTTTTGATCAGACTCAGTGCAAATATAAGACAGTTCATATAGTGATCTCTCTGCTTTAACAGTAAAAAATGATTTGGAGAAAGAGCTCAGGAAGGTCTCTGACTCTTCAATTATGCTGTTAGAAAATCCAATACTTTTGATTCACATGGCAGAAAAAGGTCACAGAAGTGAAAGGAAGAGCAAACAAAGTGCACAAGGCTGACTGTGACCTGTGAGAACACCGTATTATGCTCATAAATAGTGTCCTTCCTGCTGTAGTGAACCAGGTCCTCGCCAGGGAGCTGCAGAGACTAGAAGGTAGGAGAAAGCAGGTTAGAGGAGTCAGTGTCAAAATTTGGGGTAGGTCAACATGAGAAATTGACTCTTGAATATAGTGATGGAGGCTCAGAAAAGACTGCAATAGTATACGAAGTCAGAGATGAAACAAAGATACTGCTGTTGAAAAGGACTGCAGAAAGCTTATAGTATTACAATTGTATACCTGCAAACACAGTCTGCTTTCTCTCCACAGCAGAAATTGAGATGTCTAAGCTGAGAGTACTTGCTTTGGGTAGTTACCATTCTCTTCTTAGCAGTCTTCCTTATATGTTAGTATCTTTATAAAGCCTGAAAGTATTTATTATAGATGAACTTCTGGCAGATTTGCACAAAGCTGCAAATGATTCTCAGCATAAAGAGCCTGGTTATAGTGTGTTCACACACTCATCCTGACATGGCCTAGTACTTTCTCATAAAGAGAATTGGTATCTGATTATTTTCCCCAATCTGTGCATCTGTGCATATCAGAAACCCTGCTGTGCCATCCCAGCTGCTGACATGAGAAAAAAGAGTCATAACCTCTTTCTGTGTTGGCAGGTACGAAGGTGGATTAAGAGCCCAATGGTCAGCGTTGAAAAGCACCCACACACCAGCCTCAAATACTCGGGGTCCACTGTGATGCATTTACCTCCAGGGGATTCGGAGCTGGAGCCTCCACTGTGCCAGACCTGCCTGAGTGACCACTCTTTCCAGCGTGGGATTACTCCTCAGGAGGCTGAGTCCTGCTCCTGGGAGAGCCAGAGAAGCAGCAAAGTAAGCAGCTCTTTCCTCCCCAAACTTGGCTTGCATGTTTTACACTGATAATGGATCTGTACTACCAAGATTGTGCTTCCATCAGAGAGAGGGGATTCTCTGAAATTCTAAACTCTGCTGAACTGTTGTGCACATCTGTTGCACACATCTGGGCTCTGCTTTCTACCTTGAACTTTGATACCCGCAGACAGTCTTCACTGAAGCACTGTGATGTAGTCTCATAGTACTTGAACAGATTAGTACTAGCACTAAGTAGTATTTTCCTGGTTTACAGAAACTGAGGTGAGCAGAGGTAACAGTATCCTTCCAAGACAATGGAAAGGACCAGGACTTGCTAGTTTTTTCCCTTCTGTCCCACAAGACCATCCTTCCTTCTCTCAACCATATCTAGCTTTCTCTTTAGATATAATAAATTAGTTTAGAGAATTTTCCCAGGCAGTGGTGAATGATTCAGTGAGTCTTTTAAGCAGAAGGGAAACCCTGGTTTGCCTTGAGTCATGCTGATACGTTATAAATGACATCGATCTTCATGTAGTGCTGGGTAGTTGCACACAGGTGTGAAGGTGTCAAAACTGTAAGGGTTGAGATGAAATAGTCAAGAGGAACTTTTCTGAGGCAGACTTTGGACTTTTCATTCATCATTCAACTCCACCTAATTCATGTGAAGAAAAGCCAAACTCAGAACAGAAAGTTTTGCTCAGAGCCCGTCATCCCTGACATAGCCATTCCTGACTGGAAATGGTGTGGAAAAATAGGAGGGAGTTGTAGAAACATAAAAGCAAACAAATAAGAATCTTCCTAAGTACAAAGCAGAGCAAATATGACAAGGCATTTATCAGAGCCTTAGCACACCTCTCACAGCAGAAACATTTTCTCATGCTACATCTGCTGCATTTTTAAACAGAGAAATTCTGGCAGCAGGTAAAAATGGAGTTCCTGTGCATTTCAGAAACCCAGCAAAGGCATTTTGGTGAAACATATGTGCAAGCAGAGGAGCTACTTATTCCTCCATTTTACTTCATTGAGAAGATTAACTTTGCTCAGGCAGAAGCATTAAGAAATGGAAGCATGAAAGACAGGATTCTGGGAGTCATTTGCCTCACCATTAAATCACATGTACTCCTGTAGGGCCTCACAACTGATTTCCATTAGGTTTTACATACATGTGGGATAGATTTGACTGAACGTAGATTTCCCAGTCCTCTCTCTCTTGGTCTCCTTACTGCAGGCAGCAGAGAGAGTGCTTATTCAGCAGCTAAAGTGCACAGCAAAAGGCATAGTTTGCAAGCTTCTTTAAAACTAACATTGTCTGGCAAAAGACTCCTTGAATAAAGCTATCCTGCATAAGGAGTCTTTTAAGTAAGTTAAAGCATGGAGTCTTTGATGTGATTAAATGTAAGGTCACTGCTTCTTTTTCTACAATAAAACCAGGCAGGAAGCTTTTAATAATAAAGGCTGAAGGAGCTCCATATCTGACCTTTTTCAGGTTTAAAGAGAGTTGTTGGAAGTGATTCTGTTCAGGGGTTACAAATGGCACAAGCTTCATAAACGTGAAATAACTCCCTTCACTTTAAACCAATGAACTTCTCCAAGGAGAAGAGAATGTGGTCTCTTTTAAATCAGCAGGGAGCCTGGAGCACACCAGCTGTCTCTCCTGGCTAATTCTTGTTTCTTTTTCCCCATTACTCTTCCTTCTGTGCTTTCCAATACTGCAATCAGGTATTGGAGTAGTGATTATAGTTCCTTTGTGCTATGCTCAACACCAACATGTACAAGGCTCCTACTGACTGTATCCTTTCACTCAAGGGCAAATTAATTACAAAAGAAATCAGCTGTGAAATATTATTAAAAGGTTATTCTAGGCAGCCAGGTTTCTCTGACATAGTTCAGGCTATTTTGGTGAGTCCGAAAAAAGGTGTTATAAAACCCAACCTGATTAAACCGCATCACCCAAAGGAAGGTATTCCTATTCTTATTTCCAACACAAAACCAGGGAAAAGAGCCATTACTGCTTGTTAATTGTGGAGTGGAGTCTTTAAAAATTGACTTAACATAAATGAGATTATATTGAAATGGGAAGTACTTTAAATAATGAGATTTTTTTCTTATGATATGCTTCCATTTCCGCCTCCCCAGGCTTTCCTATTAAGGCATGTGTCAGTCGGGGTTTATATATGATTATTGATGTAACCTCTGCTAAATCTCCTCTATTATTTGTATGATAGTGTATTATCTCTGTTATTTCATGACATTTTTCCACATTGTATACAGATGACTAGATCATTTTCAAGCATTGCCAGAAAACTATGTTAATTTTCACATGACTGACTTACACATGTATATTATTGTTTTTTGTAACCAATGTGGATATATATATATATATAAGCTTATATCTGCCTAAGTCCTAAGGGCTTTGGACCCCTGCCAGTGTAATGATTTACAATAGCCAGTTCTTGCTTTTCCATGTCTATCTACATACCTCAGGTCGCATAAAACTCACTGACTTGACGAGGAGTCTAGGTTTCCTTGCAAAATAAATTGCTATGCTGTACAATGAATACCCCTTGTAAATAAGCTGGTTTTGAAAGAGTGGGCAAACCACCTTTCAGACCTGCTTGGCAGTCTGCTAAACAGGGAGAGGGGAACACGGTGACAATTGCTGTCATTTAAGTCTCTCAGTAAGAGCTTATCAAGCTGGGTTATTAGAGGTAAATCGTACTCAATGTACGCACGCACACACACACACAAAACCCCTCCATGCTCTGCATGACCTGTATATGATGCTGACACTGTGTTGCTATACCCTTGTTTCAGACCTTTCTCTAAATAAGCAAAAACTAAGACCTTGTTGGTGAGCTCAGAATATCTTCTTTTATTTACTCTTTTTTTTTTTTTTCCTCGAACAGAGCCAGCAGCTAGGTTCAAGGCTTGTTCTGTTCTTTCCTCTTTCTCTAAAAACCTGAAGCACTGTGGACACATCTCTACCTAGTAGACCAGAGCCGAGTGTTTAAAGCTGTCTTTTCTTTCCAAAGCTAAACAAAACACCCATGCTGTCCCTATCTAGCAGATGAGAGGAGGGAAAAGAAAAACTAAACTAATGTGTTTACCCCATTTGAGCAATGGGACTTCAAATTGCTAGGATTATCTCTGTGTATCTGGTGCAGCCATCACTTGGTGACTAGGGGCTCAGGGGTGCTGAATAATGTGCTGAGCCCTACAAACCCAGGAGGGATCTGTCACCACATCAGGTGCGATATGGTGGGTCTGGCAAAGGGGTTTGGTCTCTTCAGCTTCTCTTGCCACTTCTCTGGGGCTGGCAGTTGGAAAGAGACAGAGATTTTTGAGGGAGTTGCCTTGTCTTCCCCACACATCATGGTACATCCATGCCTGGTGTCTCTTGTAAAGGAGCATAAGGAAAGTCTTGCTTAGGGCTGCAGGGAATTCAGTGCTGCCACCTTTTTGGACAAGTCCTTTGCAGCTTGTTGAAAGTTAATTACTCTCAAAGACACTTTTGGATCATGCTATTAGATCAATAACAAAAAATTATTTCACTATTAAAAACCATTCAAAGTTCTTGTGTTTTTGATTTCAGTAAGATTTAGACACTTCACCATATTTCAAGTCCTGCTTCAGAGATGAGAAATGCTGGAAAAAAACCTACCCAACCCAAAGGCTGGGCACTTTGAGATAGCTCTACTTATGAATCTTTCCTATAAATAGTATACAGATTCTAGAAACTTGAACTTGAAATAGGGTAAGAATATCTTTCAGATTAAATGAATTTTGTAAAAAGGCATTGTAAAAATAAATACCTTTTAATGGACTAGGAGAATGTGGAGATTAGAAAAAGAAATATCTAACTATCTCTCCATAAGGAAAGAGCTTGGTGACAGATCTAATTGGGCTTTTTAGGGAAAGATGGTTTTCTCACACGTTTTGGATAAGAAACCTTTCTACATCTGATGATCTGCATTGGCAATGAGACACAGTGTGATTTACACCCTGATAAGTGCTAGTTAATACACCAACACATCCAGATTTGTAATAGAGGAAATGGAAATCCTGAAGTCCCAGTATAGGGCAATTAATCCTGGAACCAATATATGTGAAAAATGTTGCAATAAACATAATTTGGGAAAGAAAAGTAGGTGAAAAAATGGAAATTCAGGTAACAGAATCACTCAGTGAAATCAAATCTGGAGAGGACTGTGAGAAGCTCTAATAAACCTGGGCAAATTAACAACCTGATAGCAGATTACTCTTGATAGAGACAGAAACGCAGTAATGCACTTTGATGGAATAATTAGAACTACTGAGTAAACACTGCAGGGTCTTCAATTAACTGTGATTATTCTAGGAGGCAGCCCTGGGTGCCATGGATAATAGCTTACTGAAGACCGTAGCTGAGGGTAGCTCAGAAGTTCAGAAGCTCAGGTCCACACCAGACCCAGCAAAGCAGACACTCTACCCATTCATTGAGGAGTACATCTCTCCATTTGCTGAATTTACTTCTGCCCCACATGAAGCCACATGTGAAATAAATATACCTGGTGAGGACAGATCACAGTGCCAGGGCAACAAATGCTTGGGAAAGGCAGTCATCATATTCTGCTCCAGCACTGTCTGAAAAGGAAAAAAAAGTTTTAAGAGAAGCTAGTGGTTCAATTTGAGCAATTAGGACAGTAAAGAAGGTATTTTGTACTTCTCTCTATTTAGTAGCTTCTGGCTGCTGAAAGCCTATATTTTCTGGATCATTACAAGTCAAAGTTGTAGCTTAATACTTCAAGTTGACAGTCTCAAATGGAGGAACCATCTACACCAGCATAGCTTACAGCCATTTATTTCCTAAATAGTTGTTTCTAGCTGACTGCACTAAAGCTCTTTTAGCTATTGATAGAAATGTGTCACCAATGGTTTTCTGATGGAATTTGGAATTGAGTACATTTGGATATGTATCTCTGCCCATAAGCACAGGCTTATGTAGCTCTGCCCATGAGCACAGGCTTATGTATCTCTGCCCATAAGCACAGGCTTATGTATCTGCCAATAGGTGTCTGTACTTTAAGAATTTGATTGTATGTCCGAAGACCACTGACTTAAATGTGATTTTATTGGAGATCCAACACCTTTAGCAAGATTAAAAGACATCTTAGACTTCTTTGTTGCTCAGACTTCTCAGCAGCTGCGAGAACCAGCTGTGAAAGCAGCATGCCAGTGAGGTGGGAACAGGCTTTGTTTCAGGGATTAAATCTGAATGCAGTACGTACTTTCATGGTTTTGTAATGGATTGATATAGGGTTATTATGGATAATATTTATTTAGATGAGTAAAAAATGTTTAACACAAAAGCATTTTCAAATGGAAATGGCAAAGCACAGTTTGCAAATGCACAGGCTAAAATTATGTGTAATTTCAGTGAATTGCAAAAACTGAATAGCAGACAATTGTCTGTGGGGGTTTTTATGGTCTCAACTGACAAAGAGAATGTCTATCTAGTGCAGAGCATATAAATCAGTTCCATGACTCAAGGAAATTATGTGATACATCAATCATCTGCTTTACAAATATGCAGTGAGCACTCAGTCATTTGTACATCCATCACAGGTCTGTTCAAGTGCCACACATTGAGTAAATTAATTGGACAAGTCAGCATCAAAACATGCTCTCCTTTGAGAATGCTGGTTCAACACTACTGAAAATTGTTAAAATATCTCCTATTTTACAGAAACTGATTGTCAAGGGTTTTCCCAGAGGACATCTGCATCTGGGAAATGATTTATTGTACTTTCAATTTCAATTATACCTGGACTGGAAGTGCTATCTTTTTCTCTCTCTTTTTTAAATTATTTTTATTTTTAATATGGTGTTTTTCTAGCACTTTTTCCACTCAAATATCCAAATCACTCTGCTGATAGTCATAAGGATCAAAGTATTCACTTATATATTTGGTGGTAGTAACCAGCAAATACCCAGCACAGTGACAGTGAGGAATTTGGGCAAGGCTGGAAACCTAATTTTTATTTAGTTTTGTCATGTCATGCAGGACAGACAAGGCTCATTTCTGACTAGCAAGTGGTTGCACACATAAGGTCAAGATTTGCTTACTAGAATGGAGCAGTGATCTCTGTTTCTCCAGAATCCTACTTCTGGCAATATTTTGTACCTAATGTCAAACAAGAAAGTGAACAAAGCCAGTCTAAAAGCACTTTGTTTGAAAATAACTTACTTTTTACAGCCTAATGCTGTGTTACATCCATTTGGTCTTCAAAGGTTATATCTAACAGGGACAACTGGTGGTGTTCTCTCTTGGAATTTGATTTTAATCTGTTTATTGCCCATCTTGCAAATCTTCAGATCATATTGAAGATAATTTGGTGTTTCACAGCAGATGACTAAAGGAATCTGTTTCATTGTGTGACAAGGTCATAAAGCAATCTGACAGCAATTAATACTCCTCTCTTAAAGAGTAGCAGCACTGAACATACACCAGCTCTCACATGCAGGTGTGTAAAACTGTATACAGACAGCTAAAGACAAGGTCTGTAAAGAAGCTGAATATGACTTAAAAACAAATTCAAGCCTATCCATCAAGGGAGAAATAAGCCATGCCATTACACAGTCAGGGAGTCCAGGGCTGCATAAAGATGGGAGGATGTTGCAGGGCCACCTCTGCCATACCAAGGGCCATGTCACCAACAGGACTTCTTGGAGCACAGGGCTGAACTGAAGTCTCCTTGACTTTCACACTTCTAAAGAGTTCCATGTCTGCTTATGTTGTGTCCCCTCCTTCCCATCCAAGGTCATTTCATAGCCTGCCTGGACTGTGCTTTTGAGGATCAGCAAGAGTTAGTCTTGTATGTCATTCCTCTCTAAAGAAACACATCTCTGACCCACAAACATGTTCTGTAAAGAAAAACTTCTCTTCCTCCAGATACTCTGTATGCACTAGTCTATCTATCCCAGAAAGCCACAAATATCACAAGACATACCCAGAGTCTTGGTCAGTATAAGTAACTTAGCGAGTAATTTTGTTCAATTTTTGGTATTGTAGTTCTTGCATTCCTTTGGAGTTTATAAATAAGTATCACTATTTTTCTGTCTAGAACTTCCAGATAACCTTTTATGTAGAATTTTCCTCTTTGCACAGAGGTTATAATTGGCTAAAACCTCTGTAGTAAAGTCATGCATACTGTAAATCCTATTATAATATTACTTAATACAGTGCATGCTGCTCATTTAAGATAATTTAATGCAATTCCCAGATCCCAGGACTCCTCAGTGTCTCCTATCTTAATACAGTGTACTTGCTCTGTATCCAATTATACCCTTTCCACTTTGTGAAATCTCTCCCCACCTCTGAATAGTCAGCACAGGATGTTCTAAAAGAGTTTCTGTAATGCACTCTCTGGATTTGAGAGATGCATGATAAGTCGACTTTTTTTTGACCATTTGCATTAATGGAAAGACAATAATTTCCAAAGCAGCAGTGTAGCTGTACAAAGAGATAGTATGGCCTATACTGTATCACACCATATTGACATTACCATTAAAACAGAAACCCCTTCTCATACTCATAATAATTGCACCATTTCAAAATTATTTTGGAGCCTTCCTAACAGATCCAGCACTGTTTTTAACATCCCTTGATAGCTCTGCATACATTGGGGAATTAATTTTGGAGGGAAAAATAGTCACATTTTCCTCATGAGGGGAGGTGTCATTGCATCTTACATCTCTAAAAATCACTTGAGTCTGGAAGACAGAGTCAGGCCCATATGACTTCTACAGAGTGTAAATGACCAGTTTTAAGGAACTGAAAATGAATCCAAACCCTTCTAATTAAGAAATCCTTTAGCAGTGAGCTGTCATGTGAAACCATGGGGGGTTTAGCTTTTGTGCCACTAAGAATTCTCTTTTTTTTTTTTTTTTTGAAGATAAGTG
>NDXB01011674.1:440956-479941 GCA_002631895.1 Agapornis roseicollis | reverse complement strand
AATTTTTTTTTTTTTTTTTTTTTTGAAGATAAGTGGATTTATAGACAGAATTAAAAGAAAAATATAAATAAACCAACATCAAAACAAGCAAAAAAAGGCAAAAAATCCCACCACAACCACTACAACAACAAAACCCCCACAAATGTATTAATTCCAATAAACATTTTATCAGTGGTGTGATAGCACCTGGCAACAACACCTGTTTTCTGGAGCAGAATCTATTGCCTATAGTTAAATACATTGCCTTAGAATAGTGCAGAGCAAGCAAGCAGAAAATACAAAGAGACTAGATGCATTTCTCTAAACCATAGAGAAGGGTTAACATGCAAGAATGGTCTTCAAAAGAATGCAGTAGGATCCATGCTTGCCCTTGGAAGATAAGACAAAGAGCTGCTAAGAGTGGGTACCTCCCACATGAAATTTCTGAAAGTGTGAAGTGGAAGTCTGAGGGAAACAGTCTGCAATGCAGGTACCTTTTAAAATCTGGTAGGTAAGGAAAAAACCCACCTCCCCATCCCCAAAGCATCTTCTAACTACTACTCAGTAATAAGTTTGTTTAGGTAAAAGTGAAGGATATTGTGAATGTTTCCTTCTTCAGCTGCATTACTCTGTAAGAGCACACAAAACCTGGTAGTCTACTTGAATCCTAGGTAGCCTGCCTGAACACCTTCTGGGATAGATAATTCCTTGGCTATGTTCACTACTGCAAGAACTATTTGTGTGTAAGGAGCTGTGGGATGAAGCACTGTTGTAGATGAAAAGGAATCTTGTCTGCTTCCCAAGGACCTGATCAGTGAGAGTGACCAAGTTTTACCATTAGACTTGCAACTCTTTCAGGCAGCCCTATGGAAAGCAGGAGAAACATATTTGATTTCTCTAGGTTGGAAAGGCATTAAAACGAGACCTCTCACAGCTGGAGCATTTGTTGTCAGGCCTGAGCTATTAGATAAAGCCAGGGACTGATATCCTTGAGATGCTTTTTAAAACCTCTCTTAAAAGGAAGGAGTTACACATGTAGTGCTAGCAGATTTACCCCTCTACCGTCAGAGTACTGGCTGTTGTTACTCTTATCATGCATATAGCGTATATACTCTTATATGTGTATCAGCGTATAGCGCTGCTGAAGAGGTACCTGCAGAGGTACCTATACACGTAGAGTTACAGGTCATACCGTAGGTGCGTTAATTACCATTATTAAGATGATGATGATGTTAGTTTCTTAAGGGTTGGGTTTTTTGGGGTGTTTTGTTTTGTTTTTAATCTAGCCTACGGGAACTGAGGCTTTTTGAGAGATGAAGACATTTTGGCTTAAGAAGTGGCCCTTTCATCAAAAGAATTCCTCAAGCCCCAAGATACACCTACTGAAAGAAAAATACAGTTACACGCAAAGCCAAATGAATACAGATATAGAACACAACCCTTTTTTTCTGCATAATAAATAACAGCTACTGAGGGAATGGCTACAGATGAAAAGAACAAACTTGCTTTTTTTTCAAAGCACCAAAGGGAAATGCATGAAACAATGAAACTGTTGAGTAAGAGTCTGTCAAGATAAGTATCATATATCTCAAAAGAAAAGTATCTTTAAAGTCCGATTACTATAACTGGATTTGTTTCAAAAATATGTGTACCTTACTTCAATCACCAGTTGTTTTTGTCAGAATTGACAGTCCAGAATTTTTCTGTTTAGCTTTGCTTTCATATTGCCATACATCACTGAAATGCTGTAAGGTTTTCAGTTCCATCTGTCTCTGAAGGTGCCTTTCTTTGTTAAATTCAGTGTGCCAAAAAACTATGCTTACTATATTACTAATGTGCCACAGTAATATTTTATGCAAATATCTGGGTTGATTGTGCGTGTTGATACTGCTTAAGTTATCAGAAGTGACCAGCAATTTGAGACACTTTGCCTCTTGAATGCACAAACATCAAGTTATTCTTTAAAAATATTGCAGAGGTAAGAAAGACTCTTCATGTGCCAGGAATCTGTGCAGGACCTCAATCCAGGATCTCAGACACAGGACACTTGGAGCTCACAGTGCCTCTAGGAACTCTTGCTGATTAAGTCTCATAATTGAAGCTATTCATCTGTGACTTTCAGGGATGACGAATTTGAAACGGAAAGGCTCTTTGTATCATCCCCTATCTGTGAGCACACAAAAAAATGCTATGAAAAAGGAACATATGTTCTATACTTAAGTTATTTAATTATAACTAGTTTTTACTGTCTTCTTTTGATTCATATTCCCTTTGGAAAATATAGCAGCTGCAGGGAGGAGAGGATTTTCAAATTCTTCAAATTTGATCACTGCAGGTTTGTCCTCAAGAGGAAATAGAAACATTTCTGCCAGCACAGTGTTAATCTGAAGAGCAGAAGCCACACACATAGCCTATGTGCCAGCAGACCGGAGTTTTGTGGCCATATCAACTTCTGAAAGCCACGTGAAATGGGGCTGACATAACAGTTGCAGGAAGCAAAGTTCTTGGTTGGACTTGATGATCTTAGAGGTCCCTTCCAACCTGGTGATTCTGTGATTCTGTGATACCACAGGTTGCATGTCTGTTGATACATTGCACAGTCAGGAAATCACTTCACATATGAACTGCAAAATAACTTTCCACCCTGACAAACACTACTTAATACTTCCAATCTCTACGGTTTTGGGAGGACTCTTTGAAAATAAGTATCAGGCATTAATCCCTAGAAGACATGGATACACCATAAAAGGTTACTATTCTCAGGTAGTTTATCCTTCACAAAGTGCTTTTTGTGGAATCTTGCAGTACAGGCACAACTGGAACATGAAACCCAATTGCAAACTGGCCATTTCCTGAGCTAGTTACAGCTCACTCCCATGGTTTCAGGCTAGGGCTTTGCATCTACGTTTGGAGGGGCATTTCACACCCACTTCAGAAGATACTCTACCCAGGTCTG
The DNA here is from genome assembly GCA_002631895.1 of Agapornis roseicollis. Classification (NCBI taxonomy): domain Eukaryota; kingdom Metazoa; phylum Chordata; class Aves; order Psittaciformes; family Psittacidae; genus Agapornis; species Agapornis roseicollis. The sequence continues at coordinate 477,006 of NDXB01011674.1, read as the reverse complement.
GCTCCTCCTTGTCTTTCCAGGCTTGCATTTGGTTGCAGTGTTTCCAATCTTTGCCTCCTTTGTCCTCTTATAGCTACAAGGTTGCTACTGTAGGCTGTGAACCTGCGTTTTTTTCACATAAGCACATGCTGAAGACTATGCTAAACCTACCACTTGCCACAGCCTATAACTGGAGGAGCACAGGAAAAAGGCAATTTGGATGCTTTCCAAGTCTCTTGCTGCAAAATTCAGATTGTATCAGTGCCATGCATCCCATTAGCAGCCTCATTCTTCCTCAGTTTCGTTCCAGCAATACTAAAAAGAGTGGAAATAAGATCTATAGGAATATTTGTAGATATAATAGTCTATACCAGTTTCCATAACCAGCTGTCAGCAGATCTTTAGAAGGCTTTGTCCCTAAATTTTGCAAAGAACTTCAAGGCAGGGGAAAAAGTGTCAGAGTTTTCATAGAACATTTGTCAATATTTCTTTTTCCTTCAGTGAGACTGCTGTGTGTACTTAGTTTTGAATCTTCTGTGTCTTGGCAGGCAGCATTGTGGTGAGGCTGATGTTCAATTTGTTCAATTCTGTCACAACCTCAAAATCTGTTTGGCTCCAGCTTGATTGTTGCCAAGTTTGGCTTGGTTAGGATCATATTCTATCATTTCACTAAGAATGCTGGTTTAGTTACTTTGGAGAAGAAACACAGGCTTTTTTTGGACCAAAGCCACAATTCATAAATCAATTCATTCTGCTGATGGCCACAGTAATAATGATGGAAGACTGGTTATGTTACATCTGCTCTAAAGGTTTGGGGATAGCTGGAAAGAAGACCACCTGCATGCTGTACATATTTCTTGAAGGAATGGGAAAACTGAATCTTTCACATTCTAAGCACAGCTGGGAACTTTCATCAGAGAGATATATACTATGAAAATGCATGCAGCCAACCAGCATTCCCATTTCTGATTAGGTAACAATGAATGCAAGTGAATTCCACTTTGAAAAAAGGAGTAACTTCCTGCCAGGGTTGCAATAGTCGTTTACACTTATTAGTATGTTAAATATTTTCCAGTTTTTCTTGGTGCTATGACTAGAGATAAACAGAGTTGGAAAACAAACACATCCAAAAGACCTGTTTTGCTGCTTTCATGACTGCCAATAAGCAGTCTCTTGTTTCTTCCTTACTCCTCAAAAATCATTGCTATAGGCAGTCCACAGCAGCAGAGACTAAGGACAAACATATACTCTCAGTAGACATGAACGTAGTTGCATATTAAACAATACTGAACCTTTATGCTGAACCTTCGGCCACCAAGTCCCAGCTGTCTTGTGCAAGATCAAGTCTTGTTAATAATCGCACCATCAAATATCAAGTTATGAAACGTTCAGAAATAAGTACCTTTACAAATGCAAAGCCAGATTGCAAGGACCACAGAGGTCCTAGTCATTCCTCCCTTAAAGCTTGTCTTGTGGGTAGAAACTGGAGCAAAGAAATTTGATTTAAATCTGATTCAAACAAGGTTCCAGCCAAACTGGATATTGTTGCATGGGCAATCAGTGTAAACAACATCAATCCAGATAAGAACTATAGAACTTTTGTGTAGAACTTTGTAGCTTAAGTCCCACAGTTTATTGAGGGAATATCTGCTTGACTCTCTCTGATGCAGTGGACATACATTGCATACTGAGTTCATCTAACCTACATGAGTGATCCAGTCACTTTTGTCTCTTCTGTCATGAGAGTCAGGAGAAACCCACTGATAAGAGCTAATCACATCTCTGATGTAGCCATAGCTTATTTGTTCAAGTCATTTTAGTGTCTGTTCCTGTTTCTAAATGACAAACAACAATCACTGCCCTGGTAATCAGGCCAGTATCACTCCACCTCTTTCTTGCAAAATGTGGGTGTAGAATAATATGGGCTTGTGATAGTTGCATGCAATTCTATTTCAAGTTTTGCACATGCACACCAAACAGCAATGGTATTATGTAGACATCCATTTATATATCCATCCATTTGTATATTGTATCCCCCCCATACAGCTCAACTGTAATGACAGAAGTAAGGCTTTGCTTTATTTCTTTCTCTGACCATATATGCAACTAACATTGCAACCTTAAATGAACCTAAGTAAAAAAAACCCATATTTTGCTAATTTGCTTTCTTTCTCCACAGATGTTTGTAACAGAGGCCAGGAAGTTAAATTGTCAATAGATTTTTCACATTCTCTGTGAATGAAGCTACTGCTTGTGCCAGCTAAAATGTGTTCTTTCATTTTGCTTTTTCCCAAGAGGTGAACCATAAAGACAGAGTAAGAATTTCTGTTGTCTTCAGCAGAGAACAGGATCAGCTCCTTCCTATGTCATTGAACTCTCAGAAATGAATAGAAATATGATTTTAAAGTATAGCACACCTAGACAGTGGTTTTTAAAATACTCTTCGCTTCTAACCAGCCTCATTTCCTTTTTATTCTCAGGTCAAATCATTCCTTAGCAGGGAAAATAAAATGGAGAACAAATAGGTACTAATAAAAAAAGGTTCAAACCCAAGTACAGTACACTAATTCATGCACAATAAATAAATAATATTTTTCTTATAATAAAAAGTGTTTTACTTTGCTGTCATGACACTGAACTGCAGCATTACAAAAATGTCAACACTTTAAAGTTAGGAGAACACTGAAGCTATCCATATAGCAAATCCATTTGGCTTCCTCAGGATATGTACACCTCAAGGCAATGTAAATGGAAGTCAGGAGGACAGTTGATGGGTGCACCATGGGTGGGTCAAGGTACTTGTCTGCTTCTTTGTCATCCTTACCTTCTGTTCTTCAGTCAAGCATGTCTTCTCCTCTTCCTATGTAAATATGTTTGTGTTTCACAGAAGATTAAAGGATGTGCTAACCAGTGTCCCTGTGTACAGGGATTGAGGTCTCTGCAGAAAGTTCCCCACCACTGTTAGCGTAGACACTGCACAGGGCTAGGGCTGTAAAGGGGGTTAGGTTATTGAGCCATTTGGGGCCAGAACTGGAAACCTGGTCACTACCAGTCCAAGGAAGAACTATAGGACTCACAGCACTCCCCAGATAACTTGGTCCTGTTTCTTTCTACAACTGTAAATCACAGCTGGCTCAGCATGAGCTCCATATGCAATTGGAGTAGTTATCCTTCACCTCTTCTGACCAAGCTGCAAAGACTTGGAGCTGTGTTACAACAGAACTAATCATTTTGAAATAAATTCAGTTCTGTTTCAGAGAAATTCACCCCTGTTTCTGAGCAAACCACATATTCATGATGTTTTAAGTGCTTGTTGGTCCTGTTGGCAGGATTTGAGATCCACTGCCTCTCTTAACTGTATTCTGTCTCTTTGTATCTGAATATGTGACAGAACCAAAGCACTGAAAAAAAGGGTCCCCAAGTGCTTGATAATATATAAATATGCAGAAAAAAGGCTTATCCACTGATGTAAAACCCACTTCATGTGTAAACTGATTGTCATACTTATATAAGAATGTATTAGGGGATATCACTTCATCAGGAAAATTAATTGAAGGATTGGGAACAAGAGTCTATTCCAGATTCTTTGAACTGAGATTTAAGTTTGAACAAGTCTCCATACTCTTTGTTATTTAGATATTCCATCTGTAAAATGGAGATAATAATTATCCAATTAATCCTTAGGTTTGGTTCTTCAAGATGCTACGTGTTAGCAATTCTCTCTGGCTTGTGGAAGTCATTCATCACTGAACAAGTGGTCACTTCTTTTATTTTTTCCCATGTACAGAAAAATAGAGAAGAATATAACATTGCAAATAGTTTTCTATACTAGTTGCAGTGCCTAGGACAGAGTAAGTATGCAGTCTAGAGGGTTAGTAAACACAGCAACTTAGTATCTGAAGCAAAACCCAGTAGCATCTTCTCCCTGGCAATACATGCCGTCTGTCTGAACAGAGAACAACTGTCACCATAGGTACATGCTTGCTGCTGAGACATCTCACTTGCTCATCCACAGAAAAATGCTCCTTGATCAGGCCAGAAGCTGGTCAAAGCAAGTTGAGCACACAAGTGTCACCAATTATTTCTCACCCTGGCTTTAATACCAGGGGCAGAGAACCAGTTCAGGCAGTGAGAACTGACCCCAACTTTTGCCCAAATCTTAAACCAAACACGAAGTAAATTCAGTTAATATTCATTTCTGTGCACTCTCTGTAGATGAGAGCAGGATAATGTACAACTGAATGATTCTTCTCTAGTTAGGGGCAACAAGGACCAGAAAGTCCAGTCTTATGACACTTTCAGGATAACTCCCAGAAAAAAAGGGAAATACATTGTGAGCCCTGAAAGTTACACACAGCTCCAAGGGACTCTGTGAATGTGTGGAAGCTCTGTCCTCTTTAATTGACATACCTCATTCACTGTGAATGTTGCATCACCTCTGTATACAGCTACTTTTTTACTCCAATGTGCTTCTTATGAATGTTAAACTCGACACTCAAAATTATCTCAGGCACAGTTTATCACATTTATTATAGGATGTGATACATTAGCTTGTATTAAATTGTAGTCTTAGACGGATCTGCTAAAATCTACATAAAAAGAAAAAAATAGGAATAAATCCTATTTTGATAGCCTAGACATGAGCTGCATTTCTGTAACACTTTGCCTCATTTCAGAAAACACAGCTAATGTCAATTAGATGATTTTTTTTCTGAACTTGATTTAGGATGTAGGTACATATTATTGTGATGCCACTGCAAAGGCTCAGATCTATAGCCCTGTTTGCTATTTTGTAGAAACTGTGTGTGTTTTTCCTTGTGCCAAATGCAAGATTGTTTAACCCTTAGTGAAAGGGCTCTGATGACTTCATCAAAAAATAGTCTGAAAGGCAACTTGACTGTGGCCTACAAATATCTCCCTGGTGGAGCAGCCACTTGTAACACAAAGTGCTTCAAAGAAAAAACATGAAGGTATTGTATGCCTGGAAGATCAAGCAAAAGCAATCAATAAGAAAAAAGTGAAAAAAATGTTCAAATAACTCCTATAAGAAAGGGAAATTCTGAACTCAAAACCAGATATGAAATTAGGCGGCCAGAAGTAAAGGGGGTGAGGTAGCAATACACCTGCCAAGATTCTGTAGCCACATAATCATAGAATAGTCAGGGTTGGAATGGACCTTAAGATCATTCAGTTCCAACCTCCCTGCCATGTATGCAGAATATCAGACAAGATTGTTGTACTGTCTACTTCTGACTCTATAGTCATTGCCACTGTAACTCCAGATTCACACATGCAACCTGGAATTCCTCTCCATGCTACATGGTTTGGCCTCTGGATTCCTGTTTAGCCCCATGAAGCAAAACACAAATATGAATCTGAATCCTAATTCAAATTATTGCAAAAGCTGAGGTAAGAAGCCTTGGATCTAATATTTTGGGTTTACTGAATTTTTAAACTAAGAGTTCACCAGTGAAAAAAATTGGCCTTTTTGTACTATTATTTTCTTTGCAGTGCTCTCTTATTTTCACCACTTGATCATAACTAAAACTGTTGCCTACTTTATTATGAGCACTCTGAGAGGCCTTTACTGCACAAATAACATTCATATGTATTGTTTAGATTGGTGCAGTTTTATTGTAGATAAAGCACAGATGAAATTTCATGTAAGTGTAGGGAAAAAAATTGCTGATTTTTACTGCTGCTGTCCTGTGACTTTGTTTATTCAAGAGGAAGAACTCTTTCAATAACAGAACGGGTGATGTAGCTACAGTGTGCCGTACATCCATAATGAACTGGTATCTGATGCAGCATTTACATTGCACTGCAGGTTTGCAGTTTCATTGTCCCTGAGTGGCTGTCCTGTGAGCTACAACACAGTCCTTCAGCATGTTACATCAGCCATCCCATTCAAACAGATCTGTTTCCCAACATTATTAAATGCAGCTCTGGTTCACACTGTTGAAGGCAATGAATCACAAAAGCTGTGATTCACAAAGTGTTGTTCAGTTATGTCCTTGAGGTTGGCTCTGGTCTGGGATACGATCCACTTGTTTCAAAACACGTGGAAAATGTGGTTAACCCTGTCCTTCTGTAGGCAGATTTATTTTCTGTCAGTTGATAATGGTCAAGGAAGCTCTGGAAGACGGTTATGTTTTTGCAGGTTAGAGGCGACCTACTCACAAACAGCTTGGACCAGTACTGATCAGCTGCAAGTTTTACAAAATCTTATGCAGTTATTAATCCTCCTATTAGATCCAAAGCCAATCTTTTGTGCTCTGTTTTAATTGAGTTTTTAAGACAGCAATAGTATCTGGCTCTTCCTTCCCTGATAATCTTAGTAGAACAAAACCTGTCACATATAAGGTCTCCCACATTTTGACAATCACCAAGGCAAAGCCACAATATTTATTGAAAATTAAAGTTGCAGACTGAAAAAAAAATATTCCTTTTGTTCACGGAGCACATTTTCTTCCAATAGCAAGCATCTATGCCAAAATGTGGGGTTTTTTTGTTTTTTGTTATATAGAACAAAGATTTGATTAAATCAGTAATGCAGTTGAAGAACATTGTTCTTCTCATTCTTGGTGCTTCTCCTCAGAAGAAAATCCTTCATATCCCATAGAGGTACTACATTGTGTCTGTTCTAGAGAAAAAAGTATTTTGCAAAGCTAGGCCGTGCTCCTCTGGAAAATAAATAAAGCCACCTCCTGACTATACTGTTCTAGTCCAGACCTCTTCCCATCTTACTAAGTGAGCCCTTCTTCATATACGTGCCTACAGTCTTATTTCTAAGTCCTTAAAACTTACACCTCCCGTAAAAGGAAGATCAGCCCATCTGCAAAACAGTGCTGTATGAAAGAGGTTGAAGGGTGAGGGGAAGGAATAAGATTAAAATTACTGACCAAAAGAAGTGGAAAAAATAAATACATACTCTTTTCACCCATGGAAAAGTGCATGGATCAATGAGGATTATGTTTTGAGTCATCCTGGTTGCAAATCTCTTCAAAAATGGTGATGATGTCCACTAGGACAGCAGGAGATGTCTGTCTGATGTTCGTAATGCAAACATGGGATAGCATAGGCTGAATCCTTCTGAGGCTCAGAAAAGAACAAAAGTGTAGACAGTCATCTTAAATAAGCATGTGTGTTGTGTGTTTACAGTAGTAATGACCTATAGAGCTGTGCCTGCACCTATGGATCCTGCAGTCCATTGTGCTTAGGACCCCTTGCAGAGATGCTGAGCAAGGATGCAGAGTGAAGTGTGGAGAAACACAGAGGCTGCAGAAACAGTATTGCAAACAATGGCCTTCTCAACTTTTCAGCTCACTTAATTTCTGCCCTTCAAGTTGACTTGATGGCAGCATAATCAAACCCACTGCAAGTCATGCTTATTTTATGGAAATCTGTATCAGTGCTTCTTCCACTCAAAGTGGAAGATCTCAGAGTCCTCACAGCTTTTGGAGTTCCACCTAAGTGAACCTGAATATTCTTTCACTGCCAGACTGGAAGAACCTGCCAGTAAGAAACTATAATAGCTATGTCCTGGTTTAGGCAACTTCAGATTTCTGAGTCACATGGGCTCCTGCTATGGACACCAGCACAGGGCAGTCCAGTCTACCCTCATTTCAGAAGCTGCAGATGACTCTGGTCACCAGAAGTGGTGGCAGCCTTTCCTAGGCACTAAGCACAGTGGTGATCTTTTGGCAAATGCTTGGGAACTTGGCCCAGATAATACTGCTGAGACTCCATCAATGCTGAAGCAGTCGCCAAGAGAAATGTGGATGGCTCCCATTCATTTAAATGGATAACCAGCTTTAAAGCCTAATTAGAGACATTTTAACATTACCAACTTTATGAATCTTTTCTCTGTGGGTGAACATTTCACTAACACAATACACAGAGCTAATATATACTCAGCCTTGTCACATCTTGATGTTGTCTTCATTGGAAGAGACTGTCTACAGAAATTAAGCCATAAATTTTAATATGTCATAAAGAATTCAGTGAATTATCTGGATAATTGAGAACCTTAAGTGAAAACAGAATATTCATTGTCATCCTAGTCACAAGAATATGCCTGATCCAAAGTCTGTGTCTAGGTGAATGAGGTGGATCCTCTTTAGGACTCCACAAAGCAGCACTGAAAGCAGATAAGTTTAATAAATGAACATTATTTGGTATCTGTGAGCAACATAATTTCTTTTTAATACAAAGCGGCTGTGGTATTTAGTCTGGATAATGTATTCTGTTCCCACCACTGATATTGATGTCCTTTTAAGTGAACAGAATATGCAGCCATTAATGAGCTCTTTCTGTTAAGATGCTCAGCAATGAATTAATTAATAATGTTGATGTGTAAATTAGGCTTCAGAATTAAAACTGTCTTTGCAATATGAGGTAGGTAGGTCACATTCTCTGGCTCTGGTTCAGCAGAGCAGGTGAGGACTGGCTAAATGCTAAACATAGCAGTAGTTCCATTAAAAGAACATGCATTAGTGTCTTGGGTCATTTCTAGACTAGAAGTGTTACCTGCCTTACTAACCTCAAGAACAGCAGTCCTTCTTTATGCTGCCTTCTTTCTCTCTTTTTGGTGGGGCGTTCCACCATGGCACCTTGCTGTGTGCAGTGGAGGAACATGGGACCCAAACTACACCAGTGAAGGAAGCAATTCCCTCAGGTACCAACTCCTCTGTGGCTTTCACAATGGAATGGAGGCACTTGTATGAATACCTGGATGCCCTCAACCATACCTGTTATGGATGCTATGAGGAAGAGGGCATCTCATCAAGTACTTGCATCTCAACAGCCTTTCCCATTCCCTGGCCTATACCAGCCACTGCAAGATCAGGTAGCCAGTCTGCCTACCTTGTCTCTTCTCCAGTCTTTCTTCAGTGCAGGCTGAGGACAAACTAAGAGGTGTTGCATCTGAAAAGAACGGTTTGACTAGGTCAAAAGCGGTAGAGAAGGAAGTGATGTAGCTGCTACTTTATTAAGCATTTATAAAGACTGCTGTTATTTTATTGTTTCCAAAACAAATAAGAGCATGATCATTCAATTAATGTCATGTTTGCACAAAATTATATAGAGTGATGAATTTTAGGGAAAGTTAGCATTTCAAGTCAAGTGTTGCTTACACTCACATATGAACTTCTGACCTTTACTTCCCTTTATCTTCTCCCGGTAAGACAGAGATTGGAGTAATCCCAAAACATAGTTTTAATGTCTTTAAAATCTCCTTCAGAGATAGCTCCTCTAACATGGTTTAGCTCTTGCAGATTGGAGGCTGTAGTTTTCCACAGCTGACTCCTAGGGCAAAGCTTTCTGGAAACAGTCCTACTCACAGGGGCAGCTGGCCTTTAGGGGTCACATTATAGGAGTACGAATGTTAAGACATGTGAATCAACAACACCTATACATTTATAGTTCATGTGAATTTCCAATATTCAGAGAATGGATTATTCAGTTACATAGGTAGTATGTGAAAATAATCCAAAAAAAGCACATGAAAAAAACATCCTGCATACAATAACAAGTGGGCTTTCTTTAAGGATGCCTCACTTTTTGAGAAACTCAATTGAAAGAGCAACATAGATATAAAAATGGAAGGCATGATGAAGGTGTCACTATATACACAGATAATTGTGAAGCAATTAGAAAAAAAAAGAAAAGAAAAATTATTGGAACAGGTGTACTTGTTAGCAACATCATGTACAATTAAAGTGGGCATACTTAGTGCTATAGGAACTCCACAAGGTATTTTAGACTAGATTTCCTACTTGTTTGTGCAGCTTGTGTCACTGGTGTTCTCTGTGTTTCACAAGATTCAATGCTTTTACCTTCCCACCCCTGCTGTGAGACACATCAGCATTACCAGCTGTGGTCCTGCAGACTGGCACACCTCGGAGTGCAGTGAGGTGGCCGTCAGCTCTGCGACTTGCTGGTAGTAGCCTGAAAGAAGACACACAAGGATGACGATGCTGCAGTGTCAGTGCAACCCTAGGCTTCTGCTGCAGACCCTCCTGTTGTTAGAGGGTACGAATGTGCATCTTCATTCTGACCCAGTGCTAATCTTGGTTGATGGATAAGCTGATATTGCTGGTCCCTTGATAAAACCTCCATTGCCTTTACTTGCACATGCAGGTCATTGTGTACATGAGGTGATGGAGGGACGTGTGTGTGAACCTCCTGAGTGCCACTGCTTTTAGGAACAGTTGCCTCCCTTCTGCTCCATTCCTCTTTATACCTCTTTAGCATAAGTTTCCTTCGTTGGGATTTGCTGCATGTGGCCAATCTCTACAAATCCCCAGACCCTTATCTTTGCAGAACTTTGACTTACAGTACTTACATGCCTCTTGTTTCATCGCAGGGTGGTTGAGCGTTTCCCGTTTTACTGGACTCCATTAAGGACAGAGTTCAGGGTTTGAAGGTTTCAGTATTCAGACTTTTGTTCATGGATGCTGTGGATATTACACTCCTGACCCTGACATGATGGCTCTACCATGTATTGCATTGCACACACATATGCTTTTCTGCAGGGTCAGATCCATGTCCACTGCTTTTTCTTAAAATGCTTTTCCCTGTGTTTTCTGAGCTTTTATTCCTCTGGGCATAATCACTGTTCTGCCTGGAATGCATCAAACTCAGCACTTTCTCTTCTTCCCTCCCCTCATCCCATACTTACTTTCTACTCCTGTGCTGCTTCTTTCCTACAGTTCCTCTGGCTCTGTAACCACACAGAACTTTATAGTAGCTAGAACAGTGGCTGTCCTGAAAGTCTATTTCTTTCTTGTTATTCATCACGTGCTTAATATTCTGAATACAGAATCACAGAATCATAGAATGGTCTGGGCTGGAAGAGATGTTCAAGATCATACAGTTCCAACCCCCCCTGACATGGGCTCAGGACACCTTCCACTAGACCAGGTTGCTCAAAGTCCCATCCAACCTGGCCTTGAACACTGCCAGGGATGGGGCAGTCACAGCTTCTCTGGGCAACCTCTGCCAGGGCCTCACCACCTTCATAGTGAAGAATTTTTTCCTAATGTTTAATCTAAATCTCTCCTCTTTCAGTTTAAAGCCATTTCCCCTTGTCCTGTCACTACATGCCATTTAAAAAGTCCCTCTCCAGATTTCTTGCAGGCAAAGATAGTCAGAAACATGCCATCAGAAAAGTGAGCCATCTTTTCAAAGCTTTGCAACCTTGTGCATCCTCCAGTCAGCTTCACACAGGTTTGGAGTGTGTGTAACAGTGGGTGAAGTTGCCATTTGGTGAAGTTGGGAATCTTTTGATTTAAAGCATTTCTTAAACTGAAAACATAACAACATCAGGCATGAATCAGGATCAGGGAGGAGAATAGTGATCTGTAGCTCCCCCATTGGCAATACCAAAGGATATATAAGGATATTAAAGCTGTGCTTCACCTACCCCAAACCTCATCCCATTAAGGCTATCCCTGCCCTGGGTGAAAGAGTGGGCAAAGTGAGACTCCTCAAACAGCCCCATGTCAGACTATAGCCCCCCTGAGACAGTCAGCCATTTCTTTTTCTTTCCCCTATTTCACAGGGCCATGGCAGGAGAACAAGGCTAACCATCTGGTCCATGGGTGTAAAATCAACACACACACTTGGAATGGAAAAAGGCAATTCAAAGTACAGTGAAGCATAGACCCTTTTTCTTTTCTGGAAGATCACAGTACTTGGAACCACATAAGTTTGCCCCTGATTATAGGAACAGCTGGAGAGGGGACTTGTATTGCTGCCTGACATGTTTCCTTTGGATGGAAAATGATTTTGGTCTGAAGTGTTGCAAAGCAATAACCCAGAACAATGGGAAGCTCTCATGACCTGATGTGTTCCCTCTGTTTTTCAGATAAAGGAGCCCCACAGCAAAGGAGACTTGCTACCTAAGCCAGAGCCCAGGCCACTCTGGGGCAGCGAGGAGGCAGGTATGGGCAGCGTGTGGCAGGGTGGGCAGTGGGGCCAGGGTGGCACAGGGGGCTGAGAGGGCAGAGCTCTCTGCTTCTGATGCGCCTTTATTTAGGGCTCAAGTGCTTTGTCTCCAAGCCAAGCTCAATTGAAGGATGCTTTTCATGTCAAAATGAGACGTAGGCTATCACCCACTGAGTGTTTGCTGGACAATGACAACAACAGACCACTTGCATGTGGGATGGCTGCAGTGCATGATGTTGCACAAAGGCTCCTGAGGAATTATGCCATGGCATAATGAGGATAAACAAAAGTATCATAGCAGATCTATTTAAGAAATCAACAGCCACATTTCAGCATTGATCTGCTATGTGAGAAGAGCTCTCACTAGCTACCAGCAAGAGTCCTGTGAATATGTTTGAGGGCAAAATTGGCCACTCGGTGACCCCTGGTCTGTACACAGAGGCACCGAGGACATGAGAGCTGTGGTCATGAGAAGCAGTATCAGTTTCAGCATAGACAGAATAAACTGCGTATGTCAAACTCACATGTATTCTTCTTACTTGGTGTCCTTTCTGTGTTGGGGTTTTGCTTTTGGGAGCATGTAGGGTCACTTTTTTGCTTTTCTTTACTTCTCTTTGCCTTATCATAAGGTTGGATCTTACTTTTAAATGAAAAGTGTACCAGATTAACTTAAACTGCTGGTGCTGTGGTTGGATGACATGCCAGAATTGTATTTAACCCAAGGAAAAAAATGCCCCCAAAATGCTGTGGCTACACTGTGCAAATGTCCCAGTAAACACAAACTGCTTCTAGCACAAGTAACTGTCAGATTCTGAGGCAGATTTCACTTGAATGGTTTGAGGATTTTCTTCCTGCTTTCTTTGCCTTTTTTGCAACTGCCCCCTTGGGAAACATCCCATAAGCCTCTGTTCCCATTAGGAGGAAATCTTTCACTTCCTTGCTTTGATTTTGAATGCTTCATGCTCCTGGTTAATTCCCCTGACCTATAACCAGTCTTGGCTTCTATGCATAGAGATTAAGTGCTGATCTAGATGATAAACTTTTATGAAACAAGTTTAGAAATACATTTAATTAACTAAATACTCTCACTCCTTCGTGAGATCTCACTGTGGTAAGTGAACATTGCAAGTTATGCTGACTCCTAAGGAACATTAGCAACAGTCATAATGCTTTTTTTTCTAACATATGGAGCCCACACAAGGGCAGCTCCACTGATTTAACTGATCTGTGGTTGCCCTCTAAGCTAGGTCCAAAACTGGCTACATGTGAAACCAGATCTGGGGAATGACCCAGTTAAAAATACAGTATTTAGGAACCACTCCTTGGCAGTGGTGATGGGATGGAGCTGCTGTTCTTTCTCTTACCTGGGCTGATTAGGTATCCAGGTTAGTTTCAGAAAAATTATTCATGGTTTACTAACCTGGGACCTAGTCCCAGAGTGGCTGACGTTTAAGGGCTCTTCTGACATGACACAACTGCCAATTGCAAAGATTACAATTTCAAGCCTGTGGCATTTCTCAGTTTAATGAAACATCAGCTTTTGTTCTACTTTTCCTTCATCTTTTCCAATAAAGCTCTTTTTCCTGATACAAAAGCTAGCTCAATTAAAAATGTGATGAAACTGCTCTAAAGGCACAGCTTGAAATTCAGCTTTGTAACTTACAGAAGATAATTATTTCACATTTTATTTTTCTTTAATGCATTCATTTATACACTACAACATGGTAGCAGATCAAAGGTCTAATAGAGCTTAATTGCAGCTAATATAAATGTCTCTCTATGTGTCATACTGAACTTGCACTGAAAAAGAAATATAACAGTCTGGATTGAAGGCATGTGAAATAATTCCAGATTTACCTGTAGGACAGCCTTGCACCTCTCTGCAGGCACCAGTGTCAAGCAGCAAGCAGGGCTCCATGGCAGCTTGGATGCTGCCATTTGGAAGTTCCATGGTGATCACACAGTCTAAATTCTGGGGGAAAAATTATTTCCCTGGTACTTGTAGCTTCAAAGAATTTTCCTTAAATACAAACCAAAACAATAATCTCACCTGACTTCAGAGCTCTGCAGTGGTGGTGTCACAGGTTGTCACTCTGGTTTCTGTTGCAATGAATGGAGAAGAACAGACACCATTTTTCTTACCTACAAGAGAACTCCTGTCTGAGGAAGAGAAGAATCAGTTTCTATCTGTGTCCTTTTATCTCCTCTGACTATGAAGAAAGGCTAGATGACCTGAGTTTAACTTCTACATAAAAACCTTCAGTGGTGGGGATTCTTCAGCATTCTTTCACTTCTTTCTGAGAAAGAAGCATTATGCTCTTGTTCTTAGAGTCCCATTTTCTTAGACAGCCCATGCAGAAATAACACAGAGCTATTTCTATTTTCTCATTCTCCCCTCCTTCCCCCCCTTTTTTTTTGTTTTAATTCCCTTCTTGTGATGTTAATTTATAAATCTGGCACCTAACATACCACAGAATATAGTGAAGAAAGCCAGCACCAAATTAGCCAAGCCAGGGCCCTGGAGGGCTTTCTTCCAGAGTGTGGCAGTAGATAAGATTTCTAGAGGAACTGCTATGTTGATGTAGTGATGGGGATGAAGGTAAGGGAGGACAAGAGGATAAGAAAGAGGCCACCGCAGTAAAGAGCAGAGTGATGAGGAGGCATATTTTCCCTTGTCCTAACATTTCCTTCACCGCCATGTATTTTCCAGACAGTATCAAAACTGCAGCTGAGGTTCTTTTTCCCCAGCAGGGATTCACATCTTGGCTGGCAAGACCTAATGGAACAACCTTTTACCTGGAGTCTTGCCAGTGAAAAGAACTCTAGGCCTTATAGGAGAGTGTTATATTTTTGAAGAGCAGTACAAAGGGCATCATCTGGATCCCTCTTGTGCAGTTATGCAGTTAAGCAGTAAGTCACACAGAAGCATGAGTTGTTGCAAGATTGCTAGAGAAAATATCTAGGAAACTGGAGCACAGAAGAGAAGCTGGGTATCAGAGGTCTCCTGGTTTCTCATTTGGAATGTTTGGCTGCTGCCCAAGGAGTATTATTGCTATGTATCTTATAGGCATTGAATTAAATTCAGGGAAATGGCTTCCAAAAAAAATTTGAAAAGACCATTTTGAATGGTAACCTATAGAAAAAGGAAAATACTCAGTTGCTATAATTTTCTGATTTTTTTTGCTGCTTTTTCTAAAAGTAACCTTGAAATCAGGATGTGACCATGTTTCTTCCTTACAAAGAAAAAAAGACAAAATAAAAGCTTGTTTTGCTTGGGGTTTTCTTTGAAATGGTAGCACAAGGTCTCTTTCTATTATATTTTTCTACAATATATTTTGCAAGAGGAATTTGAGTGACCATACCCCTCAAAGGGTGAAGATTTGTCCAGGAAGGGTAAACCTTAACCAAGGGAGAGTATCATGTAGTGGCACATCTGGATTCATCAGCCCTTACTGTCACACAGCAGAAATGGATCTCATAAAAGTACAGCCTGATTGAGGACACATTTAATTCTTTTCACACTGATGCAAATATTCTGGAATATATGGGATTTAGGAGAGAGAAGGGCTAACTAAGGACTGCTATGCAATACACCTTTCAAGGTCCTAGGTAGAAAGGTGGCTGTCTGCTTAGGAAAGAGGTGAAAGTTTAATCAGAGAAGCCTACTGCTTTTCCAGCTCCTCCACAAGAGATGGGAGGTTTCTGTTCATGTGGATGTGGAGAAGAAACTATATTTGAAACTTTTTCATCTAAAATGTAGCAATGTCCGATGTCTAAGACTGTACTACAGCCTCAAAAACATTCCCATTTCTCAGGACCCAGAGGAATAAGGAGTGTGATCCTAGTCAATGGTACAAAAAGGGATTACTTTTAAACGATGTCAACAATCATACCATTCTTTGATGCCCTCCATAGTCTCAAGGAGATACTTACATCCACTTTGTCACTGTACATCTCAGAAGGCCATTTGTGAATGTAAGTTCAGTGGTTAGGGAAATGAATTCAAAACCTTTTATTATAATCAGACTTTAAAAAGTTGGAACAAAATTTGCTTAGTTTACCAGAGATATGCTATCATTTTCATTTAGCCTATCACATCATTCAAACAGCATTGTCTGCAGATAATTATTAAAGAAGACAAGCTCTTGTCTGCCTAAAGCACAGCAGCATAAACTAATTTACTGGAAAATTGCTGTTGCTTTTAATGTAACTGCACAAAAAATAAGTTTGTGAGTATGTCAAAAGTAACTGTAGCAAATCCAGGACTGTGGCTTACAGCCTATGTCCTAAAAAAAGTGTTTTAAGCATCCCAGTAAAAATAAGTGAATTAATTCATAAGAAGGAATTCAAAACTGTAGAGAAGTGCCTCTTCACAAAAAGCATTGGATGCCTGTGGACAGCCCTAAAGGAAAAACAAAAATAAATTAACAAATATTTTATTCAAATAACTCAGAGAAAAGTCATAAATATTGAAACAACAAATAGATGATTGTTATTCTATAAACACATGCATGCATCATCACATGGATGTGAATCATCCCACAAAAACTAAGGGGGCTATTTACCTGCCTAAAACTAAATACACTGGTTTGTAGATATGAGAGTATACGTTCTAATACAGGGTGACCTACCACCCCCCAGGCTCTCTACATATCATTGAAGATGAAACATAACATCATCTGCAGGACTACTTTAGAATCAGACTGTAGCTCAGGAGCTGCCTGACAGGAGGTAGAGATGCTTCTCTAGTTGCACAAACTTTTTCCTCTTACATCTATTGTTACACGACAGATGTATCAGAACTTCAACACAGTTTTAACCACAGAAAGTACAGGTTCTGCTCTGCTGGACTCATGTTTGCTAGGCTTTCAGCATGGTGTTCTGCCTGCACATCTTACAGCACCTGCAAGAACATAGAGTTTTGAAAGGAAGTGAAAACTGAAGGCACACTGTCTGTACGAAATACGTTCGGTTTAAAGACAGGGTTAGAGGTATTCACAAGTACTTCACTTGTGAAAGATGTATGTAAGAATTACCATAACTGTTAAGGTTATCTTACATCATCCTTCCTCGATAATAAACAAACAAACAAACAAACAAACAAATAAATAAATACATTTTTCCCTGTTCCAGTTCAGGAGGGACTGGTTAACAGAGGGCCAGCATGGCAGAATCTATGCTGTATTTTGAGAAGACAAGTACACTACTTTGCAATGATACCGTGCTGTTTAGAGAAGTACCATTGGTCATCCATCCCACCTTGAGGACAGACTATGGCCAGCACTGGAGATGAGGCTTCCTCCAACTCTCAAGAAAGCCTGTTCCAGACTGCACTACCTTTCCGGTGGGCATTTTGTTTCCTAATGTCCAAGTTGAATACTCATCTTTCTGCCATTGTCCCCTCTCAAACCTTCTGTTACCACTGAGAAGAGTTTGCCTCTGGTGTCATTGTAGTTCCTCATCATGAAGTCATAGGCTGCTGTTCAACCACCTTTTGTCATCTCTTCATTAGATTACACAAGCCCAGCTCTTCAGCGCCTCCTCAGTGGTCCTGTGCATTAGACCCCGACCACCCTGGTAGCCCTCTACTCTGTCTCTCTCCAGTGTCTTCACATCCTCCTTGAAGTGGGTGGCCAAAATTGTGCACAGTTTTCCACAGTCTATTTGACTGGACTCTATGAAATAAAAACACAAGAAAGTGATCTCTTTCACCTGAAATAATTTTGAAGATGACTTTGAACTCATGATGTCCCTCTTATGGTGATTGTTGCTAAGGATGTTGCTTTCAGAGTACTAGCTTCAATGTGAAGTAGCCAAGAAGAACAAAAGCCCTGAGGGAAAAAAAAGCAAGTGAAATGCAGAAGCAGATTAAGGAAAAAGGATCACTCCAATGAGTAGTGGAAAGGATAGAAAGAAGAGGAAAAGCAAAGCTGAAAAAGTGCCATGACAAAAAGCAAGGATGCAGTAAAGAAAATTATGCCTTGTCACTATTACACTGTAATCCAGGATAAATGTAGACTAATATCTACTTAGCAAATAGGGATGGGTCATGTTTGAAATAACTTAAGGAAACAAGTTTCATTCTCTGGAGAAGGGAAAGACAACATCAGAAAGAGCCCTCAAATAAATGCCTCACTCTACATCTCACTGAGTATGTTGCTTAGGAGCTTTACAATAACAGCCCTTGAAATATATCTTTCATTTATTTCAGTCCCTCTGTAGGAGCATTACATTTCTGTCTTGGAGGGGGAGGTCCAAAATACCCTTTGTCAGGGATTATGTCTGAGGTTTCTGTGCTACCCACTTGCACCAGCATAACCAAGCATGCCTCTGTCTCCCAGCTGACTAAGGAATCACTGAATAAGGAGAACCAAATCTGTAATTTGAATTGGCCCTTCTGGAAATGCTATTGGAAGTCTTTGACAGCAATGAATAAATAGTCCATATAAGGATTTCCTCTAAAAATAATCTCATTGCATTAAGACCAGTACCCTACTCTCCCCACAACACTACGCAGATTTGACTAACAACTTGCTCACTAGCTAATGCATAAGCATGACTTCACTTTACACAAGAAAAACTGACATAATTTTTGACTCAGCTTTTATAAAAGAATATATGATTCTAAAAAATCATGTGACAAAACCAAAGGAGCTAGCAGCCCTGATATCCAATATTTATGGAAAGTCAAGGGCTAAGATTTTCTCCTGTCAAATCTGTGCATGATAAAGAAGTGCCTTTCCAGGCAGGACCAGAAAGGGCTCCCATTGTGTTTGTACCTTGCTGTATTTTTCCTTGGAGTTTTCATAGCACAGATGGGACTATATCCCAGAGGTTTTGGAGGCAAAAAAAGAACCAACTGCCATCAGAAAAGACAGCCTGGAAAATAGCTTTCTCTTCTTATAGAAGTCAGAGCATTGTTTATGAGTCTTGTAGCTCAGAATGGCTCTGAAACACTGCCGTTTCAGTGGGATGTGTGTCAGATTGTGTTGTGCACGACCTGCCTTCCGCTGTTGTGCTGTGTTGCTATGTGCTCATGCTGACAGCTGTTGTGTTTCAATGCCAGTTAGTGCCTGCCTTTCACTCTGAAGTAATACCTACGCTCAGGGCCATATTCCAGTTTGCTATGGAAATGCCCCCAAAACAAGTGAAAATACTACCAGAACAGATGCTTTCTACCCATTTCCTGATCAGTCACATGATACTTCCTCTTTCTATATGGAGTTCCCCACTCCCACAACAATTCCTGTTTTTTTTTTCTCTTTCCTAGCAGTCTAAACATTTTGTGTTGTGAAAAGAATTCAGCATCTTAGCAGTTCCACATTTCTTCTAAGCTGGCCTTGCAGAAGTGTCAGGATGCTGAGCCATGCTCATGAATGATGGCGCACAGCCTGGAAGCCTGTTTCTCTTCCTGTGGAACAAATTCAAAGTAAAATGTGATTGTGGAATCTATTTAAAAATCTTCTCAGAAACTGATAGTGAGTGATGAAAAAAGACCTTTTACAAGTCAATAGCTATAACATATTGATAAAATAGTTTTTAATCAGTTTAGCATTCTTAAATTGCTCTAAGAGCATTTGAATTTCCCGTTTGGTTCAACTAAAGGTCCACTTGGCCCATGATCTAATCCCCAGTAATGGCCAGTGTCAGATACCATGCAGAGGCGTTTCTCAACTTGTGACAGTACTGGTAGTCTGTTAAACAACAAATGGTGACCTGAAAAATAGTAACTTTTTTTTTCCTAAGTAATCAGTCAAGCAAAAGAAACACAAAAATAATAGTAGTAATATTCTTAAACATCCTTAAAAAAGGCAAGTGAAAGATCACACTCAAAGCTTAGCTTCATTATAGCTACATTGTACAAAGGTGGTCCATACACAGTTTTCCAAAAGCCCAAGTCATCCCTGATTTAACAAGATTTTAGAGACACTGTTAAAGAGGAAGGCACAAGATACACAGATACACTCAGAGAAGTTATGTCCTGTCCTGGCAGCCACAAATAGATTTATACAATAAAGTGGGACCTGATGTCTCAGTCTCACGCTATTCTTCAATATTTAAAAACACCACATCTGAGAATAAAAAGTGTGTAAAGAAAAAAATACTCATTAAATTAATGAATTAATGTTGGTTCTCACAGTTTCTAACATCATAACAGCCTTCTCCCAAGAACAAAACATATTTTCCTATGAAGCTGTCTTTAACAAATGTGTTCACTAGTTCATTAGTGATTACTGTACATATAAGTATGTTCCAGTGAGCACAAATGCAAGAATAGAAGTCCTTTTATATTATTCTATGACTCAGCTCACACAGCCAAAATGACTTGGAAGTTTACTAGTTGCGGTTGCAGCACCTATAGACAAATATACTTGAAATAACCAAGGTGAATGCTCAGGAGCTTAAGTGATTACAGATCTTTCATCAGTGTGATATTAGACTAGAAGAAAGAGATCAAAGTTCTGTGTATACTGTTCAAATTAGAAAAGTTGAACAAGATAGAATAAATATATATTAAATTAAAAATATGAACACAGCAATAAATGTATGTGGATACATAATAATTCATATAACAAAAATGTAGTAGGTAAAATATACTCCAGAGTGCTATCTCCTGGCAAAGCTGAGCATACTTTACTACCACGTACTGTCCATTTTGAAGCAGGTATAGTGAAATCAAAAAAAGGATTGTGCAGATACAGTTACTACTTATCTGAATCCAGCATATGCAACTCACTGTATATTTTATATTTTCATATCTCAAACACTGACGCAGATTTTCATTTCTTTCTGAGAAATTCCCTTTCTTTCTCTGCTCTTTGTCTGCCTATGTTACATTTCTGTAAAAGTGCTAAGAATCTTAAAATTGTGGAACAGGTCAAAATGAGAGTACGGTTATTTTCAGTCCTCATGGAATTTGGAGAAGACAGTATTTGATTTTGATTCAATAGCTGTGATTTAAACCACTGTTTTGAGTCAGTCTGAATCAGTCACTAAATGAGCAAAACCATTGTCAAGTTTTGCCTTGTAGGAGGTGGACTGTATGTCCAAAGAGTTGAGCATGGGATTGAAAGTCACAGCCCCTACCAAAATCCTTATTCTATTTCAGGCTCATCATAAGACAGTGATGCAAGACATCCAGCTTCCCCAACTTCCTCATCTCTTTGTACTTTAAAATGTTACTGTTAATATTTGCCTGTGTGATGGTTTAAAGATAAAATCATGCACAAGTGAAAATCACTGTTACATGAAAATCATGAATAATAGCACTAGTAACACAATTCCAAAACCAATGGCTAAAGGTCTTTTTTACAATCTTTTGTCTCACTGGACAGTACCTCTTCCTTAACCTCTCATTTCTTCATCAGGAACTTTATCTGTTTTGTTGCACTGTCAACAAAACAAAGTGTTCCCTATACTGCAGCAGGCTGAGATGTGTTTGCAACATGCAAAGTTCCAGGAGTTCATTTTCCCGATACCCTATTAAAAATGCATGGAGACAGCTGATTTTCGCTTTTTTTTTTGTTTTTTCTGGGGAAAAAAAAAAAAAAAAAAGCCTAAATCATTATTCAGGCTGCCTCATGTGAAAGATCAGTGCATGATATTCAGCTAGGCAGAGATGTGTTGCATTCATCTCACTGCGGGTGTAGAGATTAGTGTCACATTGAGAATTATGTGCAAGTCACATTGCATTCACGAGTAATCCAACATGACAGACCTGCTCTTCCCCACTCCTGTATGCAACTATTTTATGACAAAAAGAACAGTGTTACAAGGTTCCGATGGGGAGCATTACAGAAGTACCAGCAACTACTTGGAGTGTGCCACACTTCCAAATCTGTACCCTTTCATTTATAAGTTTAAAATGCAATGCAGCCAATGTTTGTAAGACCAGTGGTACTACTCTTACTGCTTCCATTGCATGCTGACTAGACAGGCTGGGATACACATCTGCCTCCAGCTTCTGCTCTGCCAGCTGAAGAGTCTGTGCTCATGTGCTCATCACCTGGCTGACTAATGCAAGATAGTGGGAGCTCCCACATGAAGATCTTCCAGCTGATTCAAGGGTTGTTAACACCCACCATGTGGGTGCCGATGAGAAGAGCATTGGAGTGAAGAAGCATTCACTGAAGGCTGGAAAGGTCGTATAGGCAACAGCCTGTGGCCTATTGCATGGTTATGCATGGGTGGGTGCCTATGCTTGCCAAAACCTCCTGATTCTTATCCTTGAATTGGATGGAAAGTTTAAGATAGCCAAACTTGAGTTAAGAGGAAGAGGCAAGAAACCTCAGAGGTAAAGTTGTTGGATCTGATAAAAGTAGCAGCAAATACAAGTCTGTGTTACACAGACGGCCAGGGTAGATGTTCTAGCAGCTCCTTTTGGTCCTGAAGTCTATTAAACTTATGGCCAAAACATTTGAGCTTGGCTGGTTGAACTTAAGCTCTTCTTTGTGAGAAAAAAAAAAAAAGCATTTACAAAAAAAAAAAAAATAAAGTAAAGGCAGCTTCTACCAAAGTAAATGAAAGCCATATTAAAGGCTGCCAATTCACTTTACGGGTTAATGTGTTAAGAAAATTTGGATGAAGTGGAATACTAAAAAGAGATCTGAGCTGCAGTGAATGACTGAACAGGTTTGAAAATAGCATCTGGAAGTGAAAAAAAAAGTAATGCTGCAGATGTTTGTGGCTTTTTCCTTTCTGTGTCTGCCTGTGAAACAGCTGTGGGACTTGTCTTACAGTAATATTCTTTGGGTGATCATGTGCTGTGGGAAAAGCACTTTCCTAGCATTTCCAACATGTTGGACAGTGGCAGGTGATGCTACCAGTTGCCAGCTCAGTATGGTTACAGTTATACTTCCTTCCCTTCCCCACAAATCTGGATTAGGGTCCTTTCTTGAATCAGAAACTTTTAGATGTCAGTGTTTCCAAGTCCCACATTTTTCACTGTGATTGGCAGCTTCTGCAAGAACGGAACCAGGGCTATAGTAATATCAGATATATAGGTAGGATTCCACCAAGTTACGGCAGATGCCTCCAGTGCCTGCTGTTGCCATCCCAAGTTGTCTGTTTACAATGCATGTAATTACACAAATGAGGTTGGCAGATACAGGATGTTTATTATTTCACAGTAATCTTAGTCATTAGAATGGGAGAAAGTTAAGTTTGCTTTTAATTTCTGGTTCTGCCACAGACTTGCCCCAGATGAAACACATCGTCTACCCTGTGGTTTAATTCCCACTTTTATAAAATAGAACTAATACTTTCACATCTATCTGCGATGATATCAGGCACCGTGCAAGGCAAGATAATGTCAGCTAATTTCAAGAGAGCCAGTATGTCTTGTATATCCAGCACAGTGTAGAACCACACAGTGCTACTAGCTGGAAGCCAAGGTGTGTAATTCATCCTTGAGGAGCAGTATGGAGCATTATACCAGTATTGTAAGTATTCTTTCAGGTCCATAGCTAGATTGGGCTGAGCCAGGTCAGGAATCTCTTTGTTGCTTGTACGGTATTTAAACTTTCCCTAAGATGTTATCTTTTCATATAAATAAATCAGGAAAAAAAAAATCAGCTCTCTGAGGGTATTTTGACAATATGATCCTCTAAAGTAATCCCACATCTTTTACATGTAAGGCATTAGAAATCAGAGGAAAAAGAAACAAAACAATCACCTGTAGTTCAAAAAAGCCTCTACCTGTCTGTGGGTTTCAGGCCCAGATTCCTTCAACTAAGTATTAGACTCCGCCTCCAGGGTGCCTTGGGTGACTGTATGCCTAACTCACACATCAAAACACAAGGGTAAACTTATTATGAATGAATATACAAATATTTTTACACAATCTTGGACCAGTTACCTAGGGAAAAAAATAACACTTTTTGTCTCTCTTCCTGGTTTAAACTAATTAGTCTACCTTCTGAAATAATTCCCTCTTTGAAAGCAATGGACCCAGATAACTGTGGCAAATATGTCCTAAAAGTATAGATTACTAGGGAGAAATCCCTATAGATAGAGCCCTGCTAAGCATTCCTGCTTTGCATCCTTCTGCCCAGGAAGCCTTTTATACTTCCTGAAGGAAAATCTTCTAGACATAATAAGAAATATTAAAGCAGCCAACATAACAGCAAAAGACATGGTGGTATTATCAAGAGGAAAAGCATTAAGACCTGACAGTGTCAGCCTCCCTTTAGCAGGCTTCTGTTTTCATATCCAATTCATCTCTGAGAATCCAAGTTGCTGGTTTGAGTTAGCAGCCAGCTGAAACTCTCTAGCAAAAAAAAAAATCCTCTCTTTGACTAATTTGATCACCATTTACAGCATTTGGTGCCTTGACTCCAAGGTTGCTGGGGGTCTTACAAGCTTAAAGAGATCTTTCTTCTAAGATAAAAGAACTACAATGGTGATGATGGGGGTTTTGTATACACATAAAAGGCACTGAGATATCCTAGTAACAAACAAAGGCCTCCTGGGACACTACATGAAGACATAAGGGAATGAGAGGTGACCTGATAGCCAGATTAGATAAGCTATCAATTGCATTTTCGCACATATTCAAGCAAGAAGTACAGGGAAACTTGTTCAGATTGTGTCCTTAAGAGAAAATACCTAAATCTTTGCTATTCTCCTTCAAAAGCTAAAGTTTTGGAAAGAAAATCTGAGTGCCAGAGTCAGCAGGCAGTGCATGTTTACACTATTCATTCTGAAGCATGTACCAGCTCCTCACATTAGGCTGCCTTATGACTAAAGGAGACCAGTAGATGAAATTCATAGCACTTCCAAGGATCTTCAGGTTTTTTTCACAAGCCTTTGTTTATCACTTTTCTATCTTATGTTTTCACCTGCTTTACCATACTAGGACTATTCAATTATGATAGACCAAACTCTGTGCAGTCACAGCATATTATTTTAAGTTCATAACAACAGTAA
The DNA here is from genome assembly GCA_002631895.1 of Agapornis roseicollis. NCBI lineage: Eukaryota > Metazoa > Chordata > Aves > Psittaciformes > Psittacidae > Agapornis > Agapornis roseicollis. The sequence continues at coordinate 452,151 of NDXB01011674.1, read as the reverse complement.
TGTATTCAAGTATCTGACATCCATCCTGTTTTTATGACCACTGTAAGCTAGAGAGGCTACAGAATACTGCAAGGATTTATACTAATGGGGCAGGGGGGCACACTCACGGAAAGGCATACAAATGTGCTCCTTTTGCAGCCACCCCTCTGTGACTGCTACGGGCTGAAATATGTGCAACATTTGACCATAAAGTCACGGTAACAACTCTGTTAGACTCAAATCAGTGTGCTGGAATTAAAATGGAAGTTAGGGCATCGTTTATCAACTATTTCATTTAGAGGTCAGCGCATCTAAAGGATGCTGTAATTTTCCACTGCTTTCTACAAGGATGGGAATTACTTTTTTCCTCAGCACAGTTCTGCATCACTCTGTGATCCTGTGAGCATAATCCCTTGGCACTAAAGCCTCTTATTGACAATGCAGTAAACCTGCTCCACAAGCATCAGAAACAGGAAATAAAAGATGTTCCAAATTTATGTTTGGCAAAATATGACACTGAAATCAAGTTGATGTTTCCAGATCAATAGGAACTTCTCTGTTGGAGTTGTTATTAAAGCTGTTACTCAGTTCCTTATCTATTTGCTGCAACTTGTAGTCATCATTTGTGGGGGCAGCCTGAAGGTCTTGACTGAAAGTTTTGGCTGTTGCACATGAAACTTAATTACGAGGTCAGAGACAAGAACTTGTTTGTTGGGGATTTACAGGAGGAACATAAAAGCTTTTGAGATTTGGCTTCAGAAGACAGATGCTGTTAGGAGTGCTGTTGCCTTCTGTATTCAGGGGCTATGTCATTCCTGCAGTCAAAGGCTTGAATTCCATCTATATTTAATTAACCCAAAGCAAATACTACTGAAAACATTCACAGAATTTGGGGAAGCTTCCTTACAGAGTCAGCCAAGTTAATTCTAGGAACAGTTTAACCTGCTGCATCCTAAGGTCTTGATTCAGTAAGCAGGAATTCATTCGGCATTGAATTCACTGCCAAACTCAAGTTCAGAAGCTATCAGTGAATCTCATTTCAGAAGGATGGAGGCACTGAATTGCATTTATAAATCTTCCTCTGCAGCAGACAATGAGGACCATTACAGAATTAGAGGAAGAGAGCTCACAGATTCCAGTTACCATGTGGGTTGCTGAAGGCTCTGACCTTCCTAAAGGGCAAGAGGGAAAAGTTCCTGTGTGTCTCTTACTGTCAGGCAGGACTAACAACAGTCTGTCCACCACAGATGAAAAAACCCTTCAAACAGTGAGACTTCTTTAGGGACACAAATTTCCAAGTCCAGCTACTGCTGAAGGTGCTTTGAACTGCACAGGCCCATACTAGTAATGTGCTTGTGTGTGTTCTTTCTTTAAGATGAACATCCCTCCTGGCTTATGCTGGGCATGTCCCAGTCTCTGTGTCAGTGGGATCTGGGGTTACCTGTACCAGTAAGTCAGCATGTCATGCATGCTCTACCCTTATGCCCAGGTCACCCATGGTTCTGCCAGAACGTGTGTCTTCCTACATCTCTCACAGCCCAGCTGCAGAGCCCTGGTTTGGATGCTGGCATGGTGAAGAGCTTGATGAGCATGTTTAGTTAGTGCTACTTTCAAATGGAATGCGGGTATTTGCAGAATGAAATGCCTTACATTAGATTATCTTTCTTCTCGCCAGTAAGCAGCAGTTCTTGGGATTTTGTGAGTTGGTTAAACTCTGACTGAAAACCGGTATCATGCCACTCAGAAGCACAAAATAAGACTATCAGAATAAGGTATGGGCCCGAGCCCATGTAGGTTAGTCTGAGTTACCAGCACCAGCTAGCAGTACACTGGTAAGGAAGAGGCAAGTGCAGGAAACTGTTCAGTGATTTTCCCCAAAACAGTTCTGTGTCCCAAGAATTTGTGGTCCAGGAACACTCTGGGTAAAAAACATCACCATCGTAGTCAAATCTTTTTTCCTTCTCCCTCCTCTTGATTTCTCCAGCCATTCTTGCACCCATCCACACTTCCTGCATGCACACATCCTGGGACAAGGAGTTCTATAACTTTTGATATTCCTTGTGTTGAGTCTCCCTTTCTATTTTCAGTGCCTACCTTTTACTCTGGTTTTATTCATTTTGCTTTGAAAAATTATTAATTTATAAGTTAAGTACAATTTGTCAACATTTTAGCCTGAGGGAAAAAAGTAATGTGAGTGTGAAACATCACTGATGTTTTGATTTTTTTCCTGTATGTACTTTTCAGCTGTGCACTCCTAACCCACTGACTGTACAAATCTTTGATGCAAACGCTTGCAATTTAATGAGATTTTCACAAAGCCTGATGCTTTTCTGTAAGACATGGCTTTTGAATAAGGGGATCTTTGGGTACTTTTTCTTTGCTTGTGTTCTCCACTGTTGTTGCTATCGTTTCAAAAAGAGAAAAGTTTTAAAAGGCAAACCTAGGGCATTCAGGCTCTTTTAAGCAAAACCCCGAGCTTCTGAGAACCCAGCCCATGACTGCAAAACGCTGCGCGAATTACAGATAATAATAATTCGTCTTCCTTTCCACGTTAAAACCGCCCGTGCGGCGAAACGGCACCTCCAGCGCCGGGCAGGGTCGAGGGCGCCGCCGGCTGCATGAGCTGGCAGGTGGGTACTGGACGGACGGAAGGACACCGGCTTCCCGTGGCGGGGCGCGGCCGGGGGTCCGCGGCGCCGGGCTTGGCCGTGGCGGGCGGCGGGGAGCGCAGCCGCGCCGGCAGGCGGGCAGCGAGCGGAGCCGCGCGGGAGGGGGGTGGGGGGCCGCCGGCGGGGCGCTGCTGGCGGAAGGCTATGGGTGCCAGGTCGGAGCGGGACGCCGGTCCCGCCCCGGCGCTATCCGGCCGGCGGGGGAGCACGGCCGGCAGCCGCAGCCCTCCACACCCCGCGGGCACCGGCACCCCCCGTCCCGTCGTTGCCCGTCCTGGTGGGGAGCCTTCTCTTTGGGGGTGGGGGAAGCGCAGTATCCGCGCTGTGGTTGCGCATCCGGAGGAGCGTGTGCAGCGCCTGCCTCCGCAGGGCAGGGCCGGCAGCTGCCGGCAGGTCAACTGGGGCTGAAGCGGCCCCCCCTCCTTCCCCCGCCGCTGTCCGTGTGTGTGTGTGTGTGCGCGCGCTGATTACAGTAATTTTGAGGGCGATGTTGCAACGGGGCAGAGTGTGCGGGGCGGCCCGTGCTGAACTTTATAACGCTCCTGCATGTCAGCCGCCCTCGACCTCGCGTCCATAAACGGGTCTGCGGGAGCGGCGGCCGGCCTCGCCGCCCTCGCCGCCTCCCTCCTGCCTCCGGGACGCTCGGCCAGGAAGGGGAGTTATTCGGGATTACTGCGGCGGCCGGGAGCACAGTCGCAACCTCAGCGCTGCCGCGCCGCTCCCGGGGTACCGGAGGGGAGCAAGATGAGGGGCAAAGAAGAGAAGTCGTCGCTGAAAGGTGGGCTCACGCTCTGCCAGCGGAACACCCTGCTCTCTCCTGGGAATACTGCTCCCCACGGGAGAAATGAGCCCTTCGGCAGCTGGGCCACTGCACAGCGGGGCACCGGAGGGTACGGGGGGTGCGTGCAGGGTACAGCCGGGACAGTGTTTGGCGGGGAAAGGTGACTTGGTAAAAGTAGCAGAGCACTTGCAAAAGGGCCGGTGCAACCGGCTGGAGCGGAGCCGCGCCGTGAGCGCTTGAGGGCAGCGTGAGGTCCGCGGCGGAGTGGGGTAGGGGGAAGTGGGTTTCAACCCGTGTCAGATTGTGCACAGCAGCCAAGGAAGCTGCACTGAAGCCTGCCTGGCGGCTGGAGACACTGACACAGCTGTGCACAGCTGGCCTAAAGCGCCGGGCGCCACGTCCTTGCTCCCGGAGGTAGAGAGGGAGATGCCAGGGGGCAGCAGGCGGGGGATGGGAACTCTTGTTACCGTGAAAACTGGCGGGTCTCAAGTAGTTTTTAACAGCAGCACCCTGAAAGCACTCCAGAAGGGGCAAAGGAAACTGGCTACTCCTATTACAATCTATCAGGTTTTTAGGTTATTTTTCTTGGGACTTTTTAGTGGTTTGGTTTTTGGTATTTTTTTTTTTTGTCTTCGCTTCCCATTGATGAGAATGGTAGTTCCTGAAACAGAGAGAGGAAATCGACAAGTGGAAGAAGCTAAAATCTCGCCAGCTTTTCCTTGCGTCTCCCGTGCCCGGGTCCCTTGCACCCCCTGAGTCGTGCGGCAGGGCCGCGGAGGTCTCCGCTCCGGTAGGGATATCGGCGGCTCGGGGTAGACAGTAGGGAAGCTGGCAAGCATCCTTCTTCGCTTCTTCTCTGTAAAGTCTTTGCAGTGCGTTTTAAGCCCAGTGCCCACTTCGCGGTAGGTTATTTCTTCACTCCAGGTCGCCCGTCTTGCTGCTCAGGGTGAGCTGCAGCAGCCTTTGAGGGCTGCTGTGCTCGGGTGCTTGCCACTTCCCCGGCAGAGGACAAAGACAGCTGCCAAGCGATGCCGCCCAGCGGTCGGCTGTGGTTAAATGGGGGGCAACAGCAGCGAGTGCAAGGACGGAAAAGGGCAAAATAGAAAAAAAGAAAAGGGGTCCTGGCGGGGGGGAGGACGGGGCACGTTGCAGCTGGAGCCGCTGGCTGCAGCCCAGCGCCCTTCGCTCAGGCGGCAAGGCGGAATAGGCGCCTGAATAACAAACACCCCGTCCTGTGGAAAGTTCCACCCGCCTGCTGCGGCTGCTTCCCGCAAGGGGAGAGTGCCGGCATCGGGGGTGAGGGGTAGGATGAGGGGGTGCGGGGAGGCCGTGATACCCCCTGGGCGGTGGTCTCCGGCAGCATTGTTTCACCTTGTGCTTCGTGCCCCCCCGATGCAACTTCAAGGAAGAGTGTGAGCAATTAAGTCACGGTGTTCCTAAGTGGCAGGGTGCAGTGGAAACGAACTGAGGAGCAGGGCTGTCCTCTCCTTTAACTTTTAAAATCTTCTACTTTATTGCACTTGTCCCAGTCGTCGGTCAGCTCCCCGCTTTTCTAGAAACAGATCTCTGCGCTCACTTCCAAGTTCAGAGGACTGGGTTTTTCTACACACACCCCCCCCCTTGTTTCCCTTTTTGGCATTAAAAAAAGACTTTGGTATTAGGCTTTTTTTCCCTTTCCTTTTCCCTTTCAGTAATGTCCCAGCCAGGATCAGGGCAGTGCACTGAAGGGACATTTGTTTGTTTTATTGAAAACCAGGCAGGAAATCTTGTTCTCCTGAGTCACTGTGGCTCCTTCAAGGAAACGTCAGCGTCCCTTATCGCCGCTCACCCGGGGCGGCGGGACCCGGGAGCGGACGTGGGGTGAGGGGGCACACACTTTTAGGAAAAGGTGCGCCAGGACAGAGCCAGGTTTTTAACTTACATAACCTCAAAAGAGATAAAAAGGTCTAGAAAAGAAAGGGTAGGGTAGAGAGAAGGGGGGGGACTCCGGGTGATGGATTTGTCCGTGGATGCTCTGCACGGTAGGGATGCTGCGGGGGTCTCCCGGGGGTTTCGCTCAAGGTAGAGCCATGGCAAAAGCGATGACAACCGTCGTCGTCCTCTCCGAAGTCAGGGTAAGGGGGGGATCGGGGGGAGGAAGAACGACAACGATTGTCACCGCCCCGCCCCGGTCCCGCCCATCACCGTCGCCACTTAAGCACCTCCGGGTGCTTCAGCAAGGCATTGCGGTGCTGGGAGTCAGTAGTGTAGTATCGTATCGTGCGCTCGTTATTTATTTCTACCCCGCTTCGCTCGAAAATGACTGTGAAAGCAGCCGAGGCGTCTGGTCCTACCTTGACTTACTCGAAGATGAGGGGGATGGTGGCCATTCTCATCGGTGAGCTGCGGGGGGCTTGCTTCTTCGAGGATGCTCGGCGGGGGGCTGTGATTTTTCTGGCAGGATGGTTTAACGATTTTGTTTTTCTTTTTTCTCTTTTTACTTTATAGCTTTCATGAAGCAGAGAAGAATGGGACTAAACGACTTCATCCAGAAGATAGCCACCAACTCCTATGCATGCAAGCAGTAAGTATCAGAAATTTGGCCGGATTTCGGTCACAAATACCACTCCGTATTGCGAGCTCTAGTTAAAAAACAATGTTTACTGTAATGCCTCTGGCATGACTGTTACGAAAGAGTTAATTGATCTTCTTGAGGTATTACTCACTTGGAAACAATCTTTGCGACCTAGGTTTGGGAAAAATAAATTGGATAGGATTTCTAGTGACCCGTCCTTATTTTAAGCTATGCTTACAGTATAAATACATGCCCTTGTATAACAGAATTTACTTTCTTGAGATTAATGTTAGTCCTTAAATCGAAGAAATTGTTTCGGTTGCCTTCTGTATCAGCCCGAACAAAAAAACATCTTTCGCGATACGTGCATGCCCTCTTGCGGCAAGATCTTCCTGGTGCTTCTCGTAGCTCTTCTGACCGTGCATGCTCTTGCCCTTGCAGCCCTGAAGTTCAGTCTATCTTGAAAATCTCCCAGCCTCAAGAGCCTGAACTTATGAATGCTAATCCTTCTCCTCCGGTAAGTAGGTTTTACTCAGTGAAGCATTTATAGAACTTCAAATCGGCTGATAATAGAAGCGTAACAAAATTAGCGTCATGAGTTGTTACTTTAGTTAAGCTCATAGCACACTGATATAACAGGGAACTAGAGTAACTGAGTTGGCCTGAAACTCTTTTCCCAACATGGAAAAGAAACGATAATAATAAAAAGAACTTTATTAGTTATTTTTTCATTATGGAATGTGGCTAAGACCGGAACAAGAACTAAGTAAGTTATGTCTGTTACAGTATTTAGGAAGTACCGAATAAGATATCTGGTAAAGGTCAATATCAAGTTTTTAGTAGGAAGAAGAGTGCTAATCCTAATTTTCAAGGTCACTTTTTTTTTTATTTTTAAATAAGAGACATTGTCAAGACTCTCACTCTCAAACTTTTAATGAATGTGATTTCCGTCTGTTTTTTTTTTCTAGCCCAGTCCTTCACAGCAGATCAATCTTGGTCCATCATCCAACCCACATGCCAAACCATCAGACTTTCATTTCTTAAAAGTGATTGGAAAAGGCAGTTTTGGGAAGGTAAACTTAATTTTGTTGTAATTCATTAACTCCTCAGTTCTTCTTATATGTAATGCCTGAAGGTTGGATTTGTATTGGCTGTGCTAAATGGTGGTCAGTTAAACCAGTCCTGAGCACATCTTGCTGCCAAGTGCCTGACTCCCTGAAGAGTTGTGGGGAGAGAGAGCTGGATTCTACTCTTTGAAAGAGTCACAAAAGAGCCAAGGAGTGTGGTACACTGTGCTGGGAAGAGTATTACACTTTGCTCTTGGAAGGGAAAGAAACTAGGTGTAAAAACTTTGGGCTAGGATAGTCTGCCAGAGTGCTAATAACGTTAGGCATTCCCAGGAAAGGGGCATGCTCTTTGAACCAGAGGGATGTAGCAGTTCTCAACAGCTAAAGGCTTGTTTCCAATTGTGTTTACAAGTTGTTCTCTATTTCAGTATTGCTCAGTTCTGGGAATTTATCCTCTTTCAGGTTCTCCTTGCACGGCATAAGGCAGAAGAGCAGTTCTATGCTGTTAAAGTTCTGCAGAAAAAAGCAATTCTGAAGAAGAAGGAGGTAAGCTGCTTCCTCATGTTGCCATTGTAATGTCTATCAAATATATTTTTACTGCTATTATTAAGCAAGTATACTAAACATTGATTTCTTAACGCTTTTAGGAGAAGCACATTATGTCAGAGCGCAATGTCCTGCTGAAAAATGTGAAACACCCCTTCCTGGTTGGGCTTCATTTTTCCTTCCAAACTGCAGACAAATTGTATTTTGTCCTAGACTACATCAATGGTGGAGAGGTAAGCAGTAATAAAATGAAACAGTATTTCCTATCATGTGCATGGTGGTAGGGTAGACTTTTTCACCCTTCCTTTTAAATATAAAAGGAATTGCAAGGGGAAAAGTCATGGGGGAAAAGTTACTAGATTGGATGTTTCCAGCCTGCCAAATTTTGAACTACCAAAGGGTCGTTAGGCCACTTCCTGGTATTGTTCTCCCTCGCTATATATGTTGAGTCTAATTAAGTGCATTGTTAACAGGCTTTGGCGCCACTTACACAACCTTGTTCTTTCTGTCTCCTGTAGTTGTTTTACCATCTCCAGAGGGAGCGTTGCTTCCTGGAGCCCAGAGCCCGATTTTATGCTGCTGAAATTGCCAGTGCACTGGGCTACCTGCACTCCCTGAACATTGTTTATCGGTAAGCAGCCTTGTTCTGTTTGTTGGACTGAAAAAAAACCATGCATTGTTAAATAAGCATTGAAAAGTTGATCTCAACATGAGCTCATAATTGCTTTTAATATTTTTTGTGACTTCATTAAGTTCTGTAAACCTAAAATGTTGTAAATTGTTCTAAAATGTATCTCCTCTAATGAACATTTGTCATCTTTCATGTCTTCTACAGTGACTTGAAGCCTGAGAATATCCTGCTCGATTCACAGGGGCACATTGTCTTGACTGACTTTGGACTCTGCAAAGAAAACATAGAGCACAATGGCACGACCTCCACCTTCTGTGGCACACCAGAGGTATGTCCAGCCCTCAGCCTGCCACTTCTAGAGCAGCAGCAAGTACCATCCTTGTCAGTAAAAACTGACATCTCCCACGTGTATTTACAGCTGTTTAGATAAGCAGAGACCAGGCCTTGTGATAGCAGGCTGCTAGTGAGGACATGTAGGACATGCAGGACATGCAGAACTTGTTAAGCAGGAGAGAACAGCTCTTGACCCAACTCCTTGTTTATAAAGAGCTTGTAGCTTTCTGGTGGTTTAGATATTGGTGGGATTCAGTAAGCTGTTTTCACTCAAGAATGGGGAGGCTTTCCTAATTGTAAAGATCTTGGCTAATGTGGCTCTCTTCCTTCTCTTTCACAGTATCTTGCTCCTGAAGTTCTTCATAAGCAGCCCTATGACCGGACTGTGGACTGGTGGTGCCTTGGAGCAGTCCTCTATGAGATGCTTTATGGCCTGGTAAGCAACAAATCCTTTGTGAGAGATCAAACAAGCATACTTGTCCTTTTCCCACAAAGGACCCCATGCTTGCCTGTCAGTCTCATTCACCTAGGTCTCTCCCATTCCCACAGCCACCCTTCTACAGCAGGAACACGGCAGAAATGTATGACAACATCTTGAACAAACCCTTGCAGCTGAAGCCAAATATTACCAACTCAGCTAGGCATCTCCTGGAAGGCCTCTTGCAGAAGGATAGGACAAAGAGGCTGGGCGCCAAGGAGGACTTTGTAAGTGCAAACCAGGAGTGCTTGTAAGCAAGGCAGTATGACTAAGCCATACTGTTTACGTTAGCTTGGGTCTTAATCTATTTTTTTTTTCTGTAACAGATGGAGATTAAGAGTCACATCTTCTTCTCCCCAATTAACTGGGATGATCTCATTAATAAGAAGATTACACCCCCTTTCAACCCAAATGTGGTACGTATCACTTCTAATTATAGAATGTATGGAGAGTGTCTTTTCCCCCTCTCACCTCTATGGGATGCTCAGGAGCCAGGGGGAATTGGTCAGGTGGCTATGTTTGGGGAGCACAGCTTTTCCTTCCCATGTGGCTGTCCAGCCAAGGTTAAAAATAAGTGGTAGCTGACTTCTTGCTGATGGACAACCTAAATTTAGCTGGGTGGGTTTTTTTTTTTTTGTGGCCTCTCACATGCTTCGTTTGCATGGCTATTTTAAAATAATCCCTAGCATCCCTATTTTACCTAAGGGAAAGGTTAGGTATAGAAAGCAAGTTGCTTCCCAGGGGCAAAGTTACACTTGGCTTGTCACATAATAACATCTAAAGAGAGGGATCTGATTGTGGAGGAGGTTGTGTTCTCTTTCACTTTTTGAGCTTTTTATAAAATAAATTTAATAAGTAGCTGAGAGATCAAAGTCCTCTGCAAGCTGCTGTGTGGCAGAGTGGCATGTTTGCGTTTGGCTTCTATTGCATGAGTGTAGTTGGAGGGCAGCATATTAAACTGAATCACCTTGGTTTTAGTGAGACAGTACACAACAGAATACAGAAAAAAAAAACCCAAACCCAAACCAAATTAAAACTGGCAAAGGCTGTTAAGCAGTGGGCCCGAGGTGACAACACTGTGAGTCTCTGCACAAGGGTGCTTGTCCCCCTTTTGAACTGAAATGTGCATCACAAAACATTTGGGTCTAAATATTGCATCTTTTCTGCCCTTTATGCAGAGTGGCCCGAGTGACCTGCGACACTTTGATCCAGAGTTTACAGATGAGCCAGTCCCCAACTCCATCGGCCAGTCCCCAGACAGCATCCTCATCACTGCCAGCGTCAAAGAAGCTGCTGAGGCTTTTTTGGGCTTCTCATATGCCCCACCAGTGGACTCTTTCTTGTGAACATTTTTCTTTCTTTCCTTTTTAATAATAATAATAACTATTATCTTTACTTTTGTTTGGCCTTCTGGTGGAACTGCCAGTTGACCAGTCATCTTGAAAGAGAATTTGCACATTTCCACCATGGCAGCTTTGCAGCCTTAATTTCAACTACACTGTCTGCTGGAAGCTTTTTTGAAGAGCACATCACTCTCTAAATGAGCTTTACAGGCTTTTCATTACCATTCGTTCTTCCCCCAAAGTGGTGCTGTCTCCTTGGGAAAGAAAAAGAAGAGTGACTGCTGCCATAGACTGCTACGGCAGATCGTAGGAGTAAGAACAAGCTGTTTTGAAATCGTGCTCAGAAAAGCCTTGCCTGAAGATCTATCTGAACGTGATAAGGATTTTGTGAAATGTGCCTTTTTCTGATGAGATCTTGTGAGCTCCAAAGCTTTCCCTGTTGCAGAGTGTGTTTCTCAGTTCCTTTATGTGGGTTTACTATGTGAACAAATGGTATGCGTGTGGTCTGCGTACTACAGATGGACTTAGTCTAAAGCATCAGTGTGACACTTGCAGGATACCACAATGTGGGGCATTGTTTGTTTCTTCCATATTTGGAAGATAAATTAAGTGTAATTTTGAAATTTCTTTTGTAAATCTATACAGTCAACTAAAATTATTGAAATGGGCTCACAATTACTTGTATCTGAATGCTTGAAAGCATTGCTGCTATGAAAAAAGATTTCTATTTTTAGAAAGGGTTTTTATGGACCAAAATGCCCCAGCTGCAGTCAGTCAAAGCTGTTGTTTTTTTTTTTGTTGTTGTTTTTTTTTT